>JADRCH010000057.1:6629639-6698655 GCA_019843965.1 Rhynchomys soricoides
ATATAATATCACATATAATATCACATATAATATCACATATAATATCAGAGTCATGATTTTACCCATATCCTTCGATTTAGCGTTACTCAATAATAAACCTAAATATTAAAATCTGTATCTGGCATAGAGAATTCAATTGCTTTCTTAATTGTCCCCAACAAAGAATAGACATTTAAATGAGAAACAATACCATATATATTAACATGCAAAGGGTGCAAACAAACCAACAGATCTAACAACATACATGTAAGATCTATCTGAAGAAAACTACAAAAAAAATTTCAGACAACAAAAGAACTAAATGGTGAGAGAGACAGTCCATGTGTGTAAATGAGGGTACCATCAGAATACTGATGCACTCCACTTTAACTGAGGGTTTCAGTGTGATCCCAAGTGAAGCTATAGCAAGTTATTTTGTGGATTTTGTCAAATTGATTTTTAAAGTGTGTAGAAATGAGGGTAAGACTCAAAGCTGTCCCTATGATATTCAATGATGAAAGAAACATTAGAAGGCTGACACATGCCTGGACTGGGGTCTTACCATAAAACTAATAAAGATGGTTTGTGTGTATTAAAGAACATCCATGGGGAGAGACCCCGGGAATAACTCCAAGATCTGCACGTTTTCTTTGACAGAGGAGAAAAGGCAGCAGAGTGGAGAAATAATAAGCAGGAAAGGAAGAGTGGACATTCGTGTGCAAAACAATAATCATGGAGATAATAACTATCATTAAGATTCTAAACACAAGCTAATACAGTGCATGCACGTGTGTAGGCTTGTGCGTGCCACAGCACAAGTGTGGAGGTCAGAAGACAAACCAAGGAATTGTCCTCAGTTTCACTTGCTTCCTCAGACACAGGGATTTCTGAGGTTTTTTCCCTGTGTATGGCAGACTTGTTGGCCCTTGAGATTCCTGGAATTCTCTTGCCTGCTTCTCCCATGTCAGCAGAGGGGAACTTGGATTGCAGGAGCATACTGCCTCATCCTGATCTACACAGGCTCTGAACCCAGACCCTCACACTTGTGCAGCAAGCACGTTATACAGGAGGCCTCTCCTGGCCCACTAGTTGAACATTTAGAGACTAAATGCTTGATCATACTGCAAGAAGGGACAATACTAGAGGGAGGTCTGTCTGACATCTGTATATGTTTCTGTGGAATTGCACATACTTAGAGAAAATTCAAATTCTGATCATAGGGCTAAAGCCAAAAGCACTGGCTAGGCACATAACTAATTTGAAATAGTGCAGAATCAGTACTGGAAAAAAAAATTAAATTCAACATTTGTCTTTGGAGTTTGAATTTTTCCAATTTAAGCCAACAAAATATTTCTAAGTGAGATCTGTCAATTCTGTCTTTTAACAAATCAGAAATGTTTTCCTTCTTTCTTTCTTTCTTCTTTTCTTCTATCTGGTATATTTATTTGAAAAGAATAACATTGTTCAAGTAATACATAAATCCTATTAGTATCTTCAGGATACACCTGGAAAAATTCTTTTTGATGCTGTTTTTGAGACAGAGTCCTTCATAGTCAAGGCCTTTTAACCCTCATATTAATTACCCCCTTTGGATGGACAGTATTAATATTAAAAACTATTTTTATCTCCTGTCTTAGTCAGGGTTTCTATTCCTGCACAAACATCATGACCAAGAAGCAAGTTGGGGAGGAAAGGGTTTATTGAGCTTACACTTCGATGCTGCTGTTCATCACTAAAGGAAGTCAGGACTGGAACTCAAGCAAGTCAGGAAGCAGGAGCTGATGCAGAGGCCATGGAGGGATGTTACTTACTGGCTTGCTTCCCCTGGCTTGCTCAGCTTGCTCTCTTATAGAACCCAAGACTACCAGCCCAGGGATGGCACCACCCACAAGGAGCCCTACCCCTTTGAGAGAATGCCTTACAGCTGGATCTCATGGAGGCATTTTCTCAACTGAAGCTCCTTTCTCTATGATAACTCCAGCTTGTGTCAAATTGACACACAAAACTCGACAGTACAATTGACCCCTTGTCAACTTGACACACAAACACATCACCATTAAGCCTCAACCCTTACTTTCTTTTTCATCCCCAAGATCTAAACAACTTTAAAAGTCCCACAGTCTTGCATATTAAAACTGCAATCCCTTTAAAATATCCAATATCTTTTAAAATTCAGGGTCTTTTAAAAATTCAAAGTCTCTTAACTGTGGGCTCCACTAAAATACCTTCTTTCTTCAAGAGAGAAAAATATCAGGCACAGTCACAATCAAAACCAAAATCAAACGCCAACCATTCAATGTCTGGGATCCACTCATGATCTTCTGGATTCCTCCAAGGGCTTGAGTCACTTCTCCAGCTCTGCCCTTTGTAGCACACACCTTGTCTTCTAAGCTCCAGATGCCTGTACTCCACTGCTGCTGCTGTTCTTGGTGGTCATCTCATGGTATTGGTATCTCCAAAACACTGCTGTCTTCCACTGCAACTAGGTTTACCAATAGCCTCTCTTCATGGTGCCAAACCTCAACTCTTTGCACAACCCCTTCAGTCCTGGGCTGTCAATTGCAACTGAGCATTAAATGCAACCAGCATCAATAGTCCCAGTAATACAAAGGTTTCACTTTAGTAGTTCTGGTATCTTGTTAATCACAGCTGATTCTTCAGCCCCAGATAACAAAAATCACAGAATCTTTACAATCAAAATAGCAATGGCCCTGATAATGGTCTTTAATCTTCCCTCTGAAATTTCACAAGCCAGGCCTCCATCTTCTGCACTGTTCTCAACATTATCTTCCAAGCTCCTACACAACATCCCACAGAGCTCTTAACACTGAATGGCTCTTCTAGCCCAAAGTTCCAAAGTCCTTCCTCAGTCCTGTACAAAACATGGTCAGATTGTCACCCCACTCTTGGTGCCAATTTGTCTTAGTCAGGATTTCTATACCTGCACAAACATCATAACCAAGAAGTAAGTTAGAGAGGAAAGGATTTATTCAGCTTACACTTCCACACTGCTGTTCATCACCAAAGGAAGTCAAGACTGGAACTCAAGCAGGTCAGGAAGCAGGAGCTGATGCAGAGGCCATAAAGGGATGTTACTTACTGGCTTGCTTCCCCTGGCTTGCTCAGCTTGCTCTCTTATAGAACCCAATACTACCAGTCCAGGGATGGCACCACCCACAATAGGCCCTCCCACCCTTGATCCCTAATTGAGAAAATGATTTACAGCTGGATCTCATGGAAGCATTTTCTCAACTGAAGCTCCTTTCTCTGTAATTACTCCAGCTTGTGTCAAGTTGACACACAAAACCAGCCAGTACATCTCCCATAGATGAGTAAATCAATCTTTTTTATTGCATATTTTCTTTATTTACATTTCAAATGTTATCCCCTTTCTCAATCCCCCCTAACCCTCCTATGCCATTCCCCCTCCCCTGCTTCTATGAGGGTGTTCCCCCACCCACACACCCAATCCTGAGTTCCTGCCCTCGAATTCCCCTACACTGGAGCATCTAGCCTTCTCAGGACCAAGGGCCTCTCCTCTCATTGATGCCTGACAAGGCCATCCTCTGCCACATGTGCAGCTGGAGCCATGGGTTCCTCCATGTGTACTCCTTGGTTGGTGGTTTAAACCTCAAGTGCCACATATATTTGCACTCAAAAGACCATGTGAAGTTAGACAGCTGGTCTCTTGAACTTTTCACTTTAATTAAAGTCTGTGTTTTAAGGAACTTCATGAGAAACTTAAAGGTGGAACACGGGATGGATATACCAGAAGTTTTCGTGGAAAACTTTGGTTTCCCTCTTAATGGCTTACCCATAACCTCCTTGTCCACCCTTTCTTCCTTCCATCCCAGGATTTAATTTGGAGGGGGAAAAAAAGGAATTTTTCTTTTGTGTTAGGCATGGTATTGAGAATCTGAGTCACAAAGGGTAAGAATAAACTCTGCAAGGAGATAATTTATGCCCCTGCAGTGGCTCAAGAGACTAACAACAAATGTTATATTAATAAGGTTGTGGAAATCCTTGTGTATACTATCATAAAGTAGTTCCCAGAGAAGAAAAAGCAAAAGCGATAAACAGCATTGAGCTGTGCAGCATTCTCTGTCATAGGCACTGGGGATTTTATACTGGGGGGGGGGGGGGGGGGTGGCATAAACCAAGAGAAGGGATAATGTGGCCCTAGAGCATAGGCAGGTTTGGAGAATATAAAATTTAAAATAGTTTTATTCAGAGACATATGTCTAGAGCATTCTTCTTGTTTTGCTAGGTACAAAGGATGCTCGGTCTACATTCTGAGGAAGAATTTCCTGTGGGGCCTTGAGATGGTGCTCATACTTTACAGACTCTTTTCTTACCTTGCTCTGGGAATGATAGAGGATGAGTATCATGCTGTGGCTGGCTCAGAGAACAGTGGCCAGCTAGCCCTGGATTTAGCTCTCCTTGGCAGCTCCTCTTCAAAGCCTGAGGTCATTAAAGTCTCTGAGGATTCTGCAGAGCACGGGGTGGGAGTGAAGAGACAGAAACAGAGACAGAGACACAGACAGACAGACAGACAGAGAGAGAGACCCAGAGAGAGAGAGATCCCGATCCTGATCATACTGGCTCACCTTCCACTGAATTCTGAAAAGAGGCCTACTTTTAGGCTCTCTTCCTCTAGTACTTTGCCAAGCCCAGGTGAATGGGAGCATGGTCTTAGCTGAGGACTGATGGGAGAAATACTGTAAAATCAGAAAAAGGAAACAAATTATTATTTCTTTGGTGTTCAGCCCCATGTCTTGTTTGGATTGTAACAATTTTTAAATATCTGTGTTTTAAGAGAGTAGGCCAACGAGCGAAGGGAGTCATTAAAGGGAAGGAACTAAACCCAGACAAAAGGCTAAGCAGAGTGTGGCAGCCACGGGGAGTATTTGGACTCTCAGTGGGATGTGCTCCCTCTCCATGAGGGTTGAGTGAGCTGGGTGATGCTAAAGACCATACAAGTCATCTGCCCATGTATCTGTGGCTGTGAGGGAAAAGAAAGGGCCACAGATGATGTAAGAATGACATTAAAATGAGTACCCCAGAGGGTAAGGCCAAGCTTTACCACACTCTATGAACTAACTCTAAAAGACAAACATGAAAAGATGGAAAATGAAGATTCTAGTAAAATTCTTATTTGGATGTGTTCCATCTTGGAAAGAGAAGCAACCTGATAGAATTACCCATTATCTGCAGGCCCATGAAATATTATTTTGAAAATAAATAATACTATGGATTTTTTTTCCTTTTCTTTTTCTATTTTTATGTTTTTAATTGAATTAAGGTGGCTCAATTAGGTCAAGTAGAAGACTATTGGCTACAAGTTTGATCAAATCCTGCCAAAGACAACTGTGATATCTCCCTTCCAGGCATTTTTTAAAGAACAGGTAACCTGATTTAAATTTTAATTTATGTAAAGTGTGAGATTGACCTAGATGACTTCCAAGGCTATTTCTGAACCCACATTTTGTAATTTTAAGAAAGAGAAAATCCATTCTGAGAACCTTGGGTTTTCTAGGGAGAGGTCTTCCTTGATGAAGACACAGCCTTCAAAATGTGAACTTGCTTAATTGTGGGGAAAGTCATTTACTCTGGACTAGAAAACAGCAATGTGGTGCCAGGTAAGTGCACGGCCGCCGTTCTTATATTTATAGAAGGTAAACCCGGCTTTCCTTCAACTAAACTATTTTTCTATGAAACCAGATTTAGAGACAAAAATGACTAGTTGTTTGTCTCCTCTACATCCGTGAGTCACATTAACTCATTATCTGTAATTTTCCTTCATATTGTGGGCCAGAAGGCACAACGTTAGACTGGAGTGTATGGAAGCAAAACTAGAAGCCGTGGGGGAAGAGTCTAATGGCATGACAGCTGTTATTACATGAGAGTGTGATTGGCAGAAAGTAAGGAAGTCCTGACTTACAAAAGCATATCTTTCTTATTTATGAAGTAAGCAGCATCTGGTGGTGTTTCAATACTCAACAATAGAGGAGCTTATATCTGTCCCTTTCCACTGACTGCTGTTTCTCATTATTCCAAAATTTTTTTTTCAGACTCAGGTATATGGCAGTATCTAAGACAGAATAAAGCCAATTATGATAACAGAGCCAAGCCAGTCAGCCACGTAATCTTTCCAAGCACAATTCTCATTGTGTCACATCATCATTTCTAGCTGCAAGGGAGTCTAGGAAACCCAGCACCATGATTGCTATGATTATCTATGTTCCCTCACCTGGAGCTTTGAGTATCTTGCCATGACAAAGAATGGAAGGAAGTGTTCTTAATGGACACAAATGTGCAGCAATACAATAACTTGGAAAGAATAAGGAATTTACTGTAGGTGGAAGTTAGCTCTATTGTTCATTATTTTGCAAACCCTAGGATCTCAGCAAATAGCTAAAGTTAGCTAGTAATCTTAGCCTTTTATATTTGTTGGCAATATTGCACAAAAAGAGTCTAAGGAAAATGCTCAAGGGCTAGGAAAAGACAAGCCCTTAGTGACTGTAAGTGACAAGAAAACCTGACAGAACCAGCTCGAGGAGAAAAGGGCTACCTTGGCTCACAGTTCAAGGGTATAGTCCATCTTGGAGAAAAATGTCAGCAGGCTGGTGGCTGGTTATACTTCATCTACAATCAAGAGAAAAGATCCAAATCAGCTCATGTTCTTCTTTTCTCCAGACCAGGACTTGTGGCCAATGAGACAGTGACACTCACAGTCTTTCCAGCTCAACTAACCTAAGCTAGAAACTCAATCACCAACAAGTTGGCAATCACCATTGACAACCACAGTGGCATTACCCTCTGGCTGTAGCCCATGGGGACAGCTGGAATAAGTACCTATAGCTCATCCATTCTGCAAGAAGTTGCCTCTCACACTACAAACGCCACTAGTTAGCAGCTGGCCTCTTTAGGCTTTGAGTAGTTGCTAACCAAGAGTCAGAATTTCCTCCCCGATCAAACCCCTTGAGGAATAGAAATTTGTCATCTTTATCCACTCAGTCTGAGGACATCATTTCTCCACCACATCTAATACTAAAACAAAATCCAAGTGAATGAGGTTTGTTTTGGTGTTTGCTTGATGAAGGACCAGCAAGAATGTTTCTCAGAATAGTGGTAGATTGCTCTAGTTAGATGATCAAGATTCATTCCTCAACACACACACACACACACACACACACACACACACACACACACCACTATCACTCCTGAGACTGACACCTTTTCTTTGTAGGAAAATTTCTTTCAATGATATTTGCTATCAGAGGCCCCAAGAGAAGTTTAATTTCTCTCCCTTGATCTACAACCTTGTTTGATTGGCACCCAAAGATTTAACACAGAAGATCTGTGTTCTTCTGACAGTGTGCCTGAAACAGAATACCTACTGTCCCCAATTTACTCATTCTGCATAAATATCTATTTCATTGTGCCTGTTGCAAAGAAAACAGTAACCACACGTCTGAAAATAAAATAACCATAATGTCCATCCCAAAGCATTTGACCTGAGACAAGAGGTAAGCATATACAGAAATATGATCTGGGATGCGACCTCCTGGTCATTTTTTTTTTTTTAATGACATCGTGGCCATTATGTGACACTGAGAAGTGAACATGCCTTTCCCCAGTGAAAACTTGTGATTGACTTAAAGCAAACATGAAGACTCCAGAAGGCCAGAGGGCCCCATGTGACTCAAGGGTACACTTCTTAGTTGGTGCTTCTGATTTACTAGGGGTTTCTTTTCTAAGCTCTTTTATTTCTTCTTGAAACAGAGTCTCACGTATCCCATGCTGGTTTCAAACTTGCTGTGTAGCCAAGGATGATCTTCAGTCCTCGAGGCTCCAGCTGCCTTCCCAGTGCTGTGATTACAGCTGGCTTCCACTGTGTGCTGTTTGTGTGGTGACTGTGGATCAATGCCAGGGCATCATAGATAATAGGCAACCGCTGTGTTGACTGAGTTACATCCCCAACTACCTTCTTCCATCTTTATTTGAGTTTTGATTGCCATCAAACAAGCTTTTGGCTGGCTACTTAACCACGCTGAACCTTGACTTACTCATGTAAAATTTATTTTTTTAGAGTTATTTATTTTTGTATGGATGAGTGTTTTGACTACATTTTGTTTGTACACCATGCAAGTGTCTGGTATCTGCTGATGTCAGAAGAGAACACTGGATTCCATAGAACTGGAATCAATAGGCTCTTGTGAACAGTCAGGTATGTTATAGGAATTGAACCCAGGTCCTCCACAAGAGCAGCAAGTACTCTTTGACACTGAGCCAACTCTCCAGCCCTCTGGCTTCCTCATTTTAAAGATGCTGATATACTGCCTGCTCATGAAATTATTATGAGAAGTAATTGATGAAGCACGCTTGAAATTCCAAACTTTGTGCTTTGTGGAGGGACGCGCACACAACATACTGCACACACAATGGGCAGTACGTACAAAGTGCTGCACACACAATGTGCTTAATTTAATCTCTGCACAAACACTGACCACATGCATATTCTAAGCAAAGTGTGGTGTTGGGTAGTTGCTAGGGGTGAATAATCAGTGAGTTAGGTTTGTGTTCTTATAAAATTGCATTCAAATGTTAAATGTATAGAGGACCATGAGGAGTCCTAAGTAGCATAATGTGCCAGGGGTCTGAGTGCATTTTAAACAGGTATTGAGTTTACGAAAGTCTTAGAAATTCAAAAGATTTTAAGGCACTCACTGAGTTATTTCTTTTGATTATTTTAAGCAGCAAACCAAGAGGAAGTTTTCTCAAAGATTAATTTTCCCAATCAATAAAATGTAGCTAATAATAACAGTTGCACATTCACTTTCTCAAGAAAATAAAGTATGTAATTTACTTTGTGCAGAACCCAGGTAATAAATTCTCAATAAATTGCAGTCATTGTTGACAAAGATCATTCTAGAAAGTAGGAAAGGCCTGAGGCATGCAGTGTGGAACCTGAGTCCTTTACTTCTCTTGGTCTCTGAGAATGAACAGGATGACGAGAGACTTTCAAAGTTCTTTTCAGCCAAACAACTTCTCTAGCTTGATGTGACTGAGGGTTAGAAGGGACCTAGTACCTGCCTCACTAATGTCCAGTGGATGCTGCTGGGCCTCTCAGCTCTCCAAAGTGTCACCTCCAAGGAAGGTGTTAAATCAGGCACAGGTAAGACATATCAAGCACAGTGAACTCACAAAGACATGAGCACAAATGTTCACAAGGTAACTGTGGACAGGTGAGCCGACCACTCAGAGCCTTGGCTTTGGGAAAGAGAAAGAAACAAATGATGCTAGACAGCAGGGTGGTGTTGAACAGCAAAGCAGAGGCTTAGAGAACACTCAGTGCTGTCCTCCTCACAGAGAGCACTTAGTCAGCAATGCTCACTTTAGGGATTGTTACTGTGAGGCTTATTATTCTGATTCTGCTCTTTCAGGGACTATGTGAAGCAGGTTTAGTCTCCCGAACATTATTCTAGCCACGTGGGTGTGCCCGTGGGTCTATTTCTCTTGTTCCTTCATCCATTTTCTACTGGCATCTCCATGCAGATCCCTCAAGAATAACAGGATGCATGCTTTTTCTCTCTCTAGATTTTTGTTGTTTTGTTTTTGTTTTATTCTCTCTCTCTCTCTCTCTCTCTCTGTGTGTGTGTGTGTGTGTGTGTGTGTGTGTGAAGGCATGTGCATGCTTCCATGTTGGGGTTACACATGAACGTGCAGGCATGAAATCAATCATGGAATCATCCTCCATAGCTCTTGCACCCCCACTCATTGAAGCAGGGTCTCTCAATCAAACCCAGAACTCACTGATATGGCTAGTCTTGCTAGCCAGATTGCTCTTGGAGAGCTCCCTGTCTCCACCTTCCCAGTCTGGAGTTATAAACAGGCTGTCATGCCCACTGGTCGTTATGTAAGTTTCTAGGGCTCTGAACTCATGCTTGCACAATAAATTATTTAACCACTGGCCCCTCTCCTCAGCCCCCCATCAATTTATTCCCCACGTTTCATATGCTTCCAAGTTCATGGCCCACTGTTGCTGAGCAGATGATGCACAATGTGTGTTTATATCAAGATCATTGAAGACACAATTTTTATTCATTTCACTGAGATGAAACTTTTGGGTAAAAACAAAAATATGAAAAACATCCATGATACACTAATTTTCAAAAGCAGGATTGGTGGGAAGGACATAAAAGCCTTGTGTTCACTTTCCTGACTACTCAGCAGGCCTGGAGACAAAGTGTTTTGAGGACTAACTCTCAGAGACACAGAACTTTGCAGATCAAGCTGGTCTACCTTTGCTTCTGTCCCCCTCATCTCAGGAGTCAGGGAACTCAGAAACCCCATGGAAGTAAGCAGAGAAGTGAGAGAAGAAAGCACCCCCAGATGCCCGCTCCATTAGCTAGCTGCTAAGAGGAGAGCCTGGTAGTTTGCAAAGGCAGAGAAGGGCAAAGGTGAGAAGACTGCTCACCCTGAAGACAGCAGTCAAACCAGCCCATGATTCCAACTTAGATATGCAGCCTGCTTGCCAACATAGCTGTGTCTGCGTTATCTTGGGAAGAAACAGCACCCTGGATTGATGGGCCAGACATGGGGTTTGTGGATTTAGCAGCAGCCCATCCAGCCTGTCTGCCCCAGACATTTTGGTAAAAGTTGTCTTGGGCCGTACACTCAGACAGTAGTTAAAAGTGGCCCATGCCTGAGCCAATGGTTCCAATTTGGAAGGGAAAAGTTGCCGAGATCTTACTCAGCGCTTCTGCCCCGTGCCCACACCTCACTCTGTTCCCAGTTTTTATCTCTTTTTATACCTTTTCATATTTGAAAACTGCTTTGAAGACAAATTTTTTTAAATGCCCACTCTTAAAATTCTCCACCACGGCTGCAGTACGGCTTTGCATATCATCTCGATCTCATTAAATGTTTCCAAAACTGATCAGTAAAATAAACAATGCTGAAGTATGCCAGGAACCAGGGCTCGGGGTTTTATCAAGGATGGTCGAATTCTCCAGATATATGTATATTTGGACTGGCTGGGAGGCAAGACTGTTAACGTAAGGCTGCCCTGGGTTTAAGGCACTGCTCAATCAAGTGGGGTTCTGCCGTTTGAGTTCATCTGAAGGCTGACCTTGAGCTTCCTGTTTCCAAACCTTCTCTTCTCTGAAGAAGAGAGACTAAAACACTACTAGTTTCTCTACCCCAAATAACGGCCATCTTCCTGGTTGGAGAGATAGCTCAGTGATTAAAAGACCTGGCTGTACACTACAAAGGACCCAGCCTAAATACCGCACTGGCCTTCAGGATTGGCTGTAACTCCAGTCCCGGGGGATCTGACGCCCTCTTCTGGCCTCTGGCAATACTGCATGCATGCACCTCATGCACAGACCTACATGCAGGCAAAACACTCACTCATTCACATACACAATTTTTTAAAAAAAATAATAACTTAATCCTTGGGGAAATTAAATGGAGGTCCTGGTTGTGTAGTTCTTTGAAGAATTTTCACCGTGCATTAGACCTCTATTAAATGGAGGTTATTAAGAACACCATTTTCAGTTACTTCAACATTTTTATCACTTGAGACAGCGTTAGGATGTTCATTATGTAGCCAGGCATGGCTTTGAACTCATGAGTCACTTGCCTTCATCTCCATGCTGGGATTATAGGCATGTGCTACCATGCACAGTTTATGTCGTACTGGGCATTAAATCAAGGGCTTATTGCATGCTAGGCAAGCAGTCTAGCAACTGAGCTCCATTCCTGGCTCCTCAACTTTTATTTTGCATGAGTGTCCTATTGTCCTATTGACAAAGTCTCTCCAGGCTTCCCACCCACACTGATGCTACCATGTATATGATGCTCAGCTTGAAGTGCGTTTGATCACTTGATCTTCTTACAAGTTTGTAAATTAAAAGACAGACTCGGGAGCTTTTTTTTTTTTTTTATTGGTTTTTCGAGACAGGGTTTCTCTGTATAGCCCTGGCTGTCCTGGAATTCACTCTGTAGACCAGGCTGGCCTCGAACTCAGCTGGGCAGTGGTGGCACACACCTTTAATCCCAGCACTTGGGAAGCAGAGGCAGGTGGATTTCTGAGTTTAAGGCCAGCCTGGTCTACAAAGTGAGCTTTTATTATGTAAAAATGTGTGCTGCTTAGGCACGAGGCCCTGAGTTTCAACACACCCAGACCAAGCTGCCTGCTCCTATAACCCTAGCATTGGTCAGAGTGAAGACAGGAGACTAGGCAGGGCTTGCTGTCCATAGTCAGGGTGGAGACTGGAGACTAGGCAGGGCTTGCTGTCCATAGTCAGGGTGGAGACAGGAGACTAGGCAGGGCTTGCTGTCCATAGTCAAGGTGGAGACAGGAGACTAGGCAGGGCTTGCTGTCCATAGTCAGGGTGGAGACAGGAGACTAGGCAGGGCTTGCTGTTCAGCCAGTCTAGGCAGAGAATTCAGGTTCCAAGTTCAGTGAGAGACACTGTCTCAGAAGAATAAGGAGAAGAGTGATACAGTCTGGCCTCAAATGTTCTGAAGCTCTGGCCTCTTTACCTAGACTTGTGCACACGTCTCAATGTACATAAACCACGCACAAGTGTCCCTCCATGCAAAAAATAATTAACAAACTTAAATCATTTTTTAAATTAAGAAAATGCAATTTAATATATATTAGATTTTTCTGTGGTGATATGAAGTATTGTGGGATTCTTATAGAAAAAAATGTTATGTTATTATGTTAAACGAACAAAAACCAAATTGAGGCAATTTAAGAAAGGATCCATTTTAGCTCATGACATCAGAGGATTCAGCCGGAGGTCGCATCAGCCTGTGTACCTGGATAAAAGATACAGCAGTCGAAATGTATGACATCACAATTCAAACAAAGGGACGCCCTGTGGGGGCTGCCTGACATCTAGAACATTCTCAGCCAGAATGTGCACCAGCAGACTCACACTGAGAATCCACTCCTAACCCCCACTCGGCAGCCTGAGAGCCGTTCTGAGGCCTGTTTTCCAGGATCACACTGCTGTCTCCCAACCCTGTGCAGAATGCCCACTGTAAATTATTCACTTTGAGGGTCAGATAATGCAGTTAGTACATCCAACACTCGCACTAAACAACAACACTTAGAGCACAGGTCTTCGTGCCAGAAAACAGCCTCCTCCATCTCCATCCCCCCCCCCTTTCTCTGTTTGCACATCGTGTTCCTCCGGCACTTTCTCACACTTCCCTTCCCATGTTAAACCTAAGTGTGGCTAGGGCACAGCGGGGCAATGCTCTTGCAGACATGCCCCATGATTCTAATGATCTTTACCTCTCCTTGTGTGAGTTGAATCTGGGAGATGAGAGGATCGGAAGGTTCCACACGCTGCAGCACAGCTCGGAAGGACAATGTGCAGAGTAACCGCTATGCCCTGTTGCTCTTTTCCCTCTCCTAAACAAGCGTAGGATTCTGATGTGGCAGGCACTGGGTTAGCCTGAGAGTGTTATCAGCAAGAATTTGAAGCTATCCCTCAATGGGTCTTGCTGTGCTGTGGGGGAGATCGTGTGCAGAAAATGACTTCATTCTCTGTGTTCCTTTCTATGGCGAACATGCTTGGACTGTGTTTTAACCCAGATGAAAACTTATGATGGGTGACTGTGACAATTAATACAGATTGGCAGCTCGACAGGACTTAAAGTTACCTAAGTTGCCATCCCCTGGGCATGTCTGTGAGGGAGCATGTAGATTGGCTGAGGTAGGAAGCACGCCTCCTGCTGTGTAGATGGTAACATTACATGGGTTAGGGCCCTGATCTGACACAAAACATCCATCTCTCTCTGCTTTTCAACTGCAGATGTAACGTGACCAGCCGCCTCGCACTTCCGCCTCCATGCCTTCCCCACCATGACCCACTGTCTTCTCAAACTATGATCCAGAATAAACCCTCTCTTCCTTCAGTTGCTCCTGTCGTGTAACAGATCAAGTAAACCCTTCATGTTTTGGTTAATGAAGTTAGGTGGATTCCCTGAAGCTGTGTGTCCATGCTGCTATCATATCCAGAACGGCCTGAGCTCCAGGACACGGAAAAGAATGAAATAGAATTTCTAGAAATATCAGAAGGGAGGTATATTTTGCCGATAATGCCCAATGAAAGCTTAGGATGCCCCTTTCCTCTTCCACATGCAGTACTGTGATCTAAGGGAGAGGAAAGCTGAGCAAAATGATTAGGAGCATTCTTTGGCTAGCACCGATCCTTAAGACTCTAAAATGCACCCTTCTGAAGATTGTTTTTCCTCCCCTCTCCAAGCATTACAGAATGTGGCCATGATCCATATGCCACCCAATTACAAAATACGACATGGTAGCTGTTCTCATGGACTTCCCTGAGTATGTAAGAAACAATTCAAAACCCACAAACTAGTTAACTGGGTATTACCAATGGTAAAGGTTTCAAAAACTTCTCGACACTCATTAAAATTTCTCGTGTAACATGAACTTCTCGGCAGCTTTTGTGTATTTGCGGTGATTTACTTCTCATGTTTTGAGGCAGGATCTTACTATGAAGTCTAGACTGGCCTGAAAGCTCACTATGTGACACAGGCTAGTCTCCAGCCCTCCACAATCCTCCTGCCTGAGCCTCCCCAGTGATAGGAGTACAGCTCTGAGTCACCCATCGGACCTGAGAAGATCGTTTATATATTAGATTAGTAGAGCTGGGTCTCTTATTTTAAATTCTATCTATTTGTAGGTGTTGAGGCATGGCACTCTGCACATGTGGAGGTCAGGAGACAAATTGCCAGGGTCAGTTCTCTCCTTCTACCTTGTGGGTCTGGGAAATGAAACTTAGGCCATCAGAGGGACCATTGAGTCATCTTCTCATCAGAATCTTTCTAACTGAGAGTGTGGTGGAAGGAATGTGAGTTTCAGGGGAGGCCCAGGCACTCATGGGGGTGGGGGGAGCTCCACGGAGCCTTTGAGTACTCCAAGCCCCTGAGCGCCGTCTGTCTGTTCCTCTGATGATACTCAGAACCTTGTGAGTATGCAAAACACTTCTATGGAAGCAACCTCTGCTCTGTTGCAATGTCAGATGCGATCAGGGCTGTGGCCCTGAGAGATAACTGACCTGACAGAAAGAATTCACTCCTCGGGCAGCAAGTGGACAGCGGCAGCAGGGAGATCAAGGCTTCTCAGAGCAGGCAGCAGACTGACAGCTGTGCCCTGAGTGCTTCATCCCAGCCAATGGGTTTTGGTGACAGAGAGCTCAGTAGGAAGAGATGGATTTGAATCTGAGCAGCGATTTAAATTATTTCAATCTGAGCTTAGAGAAGCTAAGGACTCCATCTGTGGTCACATGACACTTTGATAAGAACATCATAGCGTGAGGTGGAGAGAGGACCCAATACCTAGAGACCAGCCCTGCATATTTATAGTGATAATTCCCAAAGTTTTGACACTGCTGGGGGTCAAAGGAAAATAATCTCCAGGCACTGTGGTGGGCATTTTTCTCAGAAGTTTTCTAGAAAAACTGAAAATATTTTCTTACTGTGATTCCCAACGATTGTCTATATATGTTATCTGACTATAAAACAACATTCAAGCCCAGCATGGGAGTGTATACTATCATTCTGCCATTCAGGAGAGAGGATTAAAAAAAGAGAGAATTAAAAAACAAAGCCTAGCCTGGCCTCCTGCAGGGTGAAACTTTGTCTCAAAAAAGAAAAACAAAACCAAACACTGACAACAACAAACACACTTAAAAGATTTACTCTGTCCTGGGCATAGTGGCGTATGTCTTTAAACTCACTGAGGAAGCTGAGGCAGAAAGATAGTGAATTCCAGGCTAGCCTGGGCTACACTGTGAACTGCTATAACACAACAAACAAATGGATGAATGGATGAGTGAACAAACGATGCTTGCTGTCTAAATGACCCGCTGAAGGTCAAGGAGCAATGGGGGCTGGGCTGGAAGTAGAACCAAGCACTTCTGTCTGTTTGGTCTTTACGGTACTCCAGGCTACTTCTTATTTAAGCCTGTGTTCTCCAGAACTGCCAAGTACCTACAGAGAGCTAGTCAGCGTGGCGGGCTAGAATGGGTGGGGGTATAACTGGTCAATCTGTGAACTGGACGGTTCAAAGCAAGAGCGGGAAGTCCTGACAGATAGAGCGGGGATGAAATCCTCAAATTTCCTCTTCCTCCCCATTCTCAGACAGGTCTTAGCAGCCCTGGCTTCAGGTCTGGTTCAGTGCCAGGCACACAGGTTAGCAGTCTTGCTGGGCTGCCTTTAGGACAAAGAACTTGAAATAGAGCCAGGGTACCTGTTCTTAGGATAACACAGAGGGAGCCAAGGGTAAAGGATTGTATCAGGATAATCTTCTGTTTAGGAAACCCCAGTTCCTTCCAAGCCTGAGCCAAGTGTGCAGCCCCAAAGCTTACTAATGTAAGAATTCTGTGACCAAAGGCCTTGACACGCATGGCTCTACTCCACAGTGAGAGAAATGTAAGTAGACACAAGAGTGAATGGGTCTGCCACATTAACCTGGGCTGTGGTGGAGGGTTATCTTCTGTGAGCATGCTTCCGATTTACAGAGTCATAGTACTGGGGGATATAGTTCTGCTCTGGGCACTGGTTTCCCTCAGCTTTGCTCCCTGGTTTCTCTGCCTACTGTTTATTCACTGACCACCTCACAAAGGAAATTGACTTCTCTTTGCATTAGCTGGCTCATATTCACATCAGAAGCTCATGGATCATTCTGGTGTCGTTGTGGGGCTTGGGAGAGGGTTTTTAATAAGATTATGGTATAGGAAACTGAGTTACAGACACAGAGAGCAAGCTGAGGAGATGACTCAGTGGTTAGACTCTTGCCATACAAGCTTAAGGATGGAGAGTCAGATCCCCAGAGCCCACATAAGTAACTCATAGGTGTGATGGCTTCCATGTTATTTCAGTCCTGGAATACGGAAACAGAGTGCCAGAGCTAGCTGCCTAGAGGGACTACCCATATCAGCCAGCTCTGGGTTTGATTGAGAGGGTCTATGTCATTGAATAAGGTATAAGAGTGATTAAAGGGAATTCTGGACATCAGTATTGAGCTTCTACATGTAAACACACACATGTATCTGTATCTGCACACACTCAAACATGCATACATACATATTTATACTGCATGCACACACAATGAGGCAGGGCTTCACATGGGTGGGTTGAAGGGCTCAGGTTCTCCAGTTTTGGCTTTCTCCAAGAATGTTTCCCACAGAGGCTGAATTTGTAGGATGCTTGACCACAGAGGTTCAACCCCATCTGCGTGCCTCCAAAGATGTCTGTATTGTTCTTTCTTAAGCACTATAGCATAGCCTTGCTTCAGGGATCCGGTATTTTAATCTACCAACATGTTTAGATTTTCCATTCCACGATGGAAGTTTGTGACTGATAACATAGACCGTAGAATCCACCATTTTGCCATTTTTACACACTCTTAGTGGTATTGAGTATATTCGTCTTGTTGTGTGGCCACCATTCCCACCATGCATCTCTGGAACTTTCCCATCTCCCCACAAGAGAAATTTAGCTCCATTAAAACAATGGCTCCCTGTTCCCCTTTCCATCTAAGCCCCATCGACCTGACCCTCATGAGTAACTGTTACGCTGTTTGAATTTCACCTTAAGAAGTCTCAGGCTGCTTTAGCCCAACCTGAAAGAAATGAATTCTCCAGGAGAGCAGAGCAGCGCCAAGGGGTATTTCTGACAGGGACAGCTGTTGGCCTCTGAGACCCTGCCACCAATTAAACGCTTTTGGGAGCCGCTTCCAGGCCTTCCGGATTCACCAGGGAGGCTGGAGCTCCCCCTACAGCCTAGTGACTCCATTGTAGCAATGTGGGCGAATCACTAAGCACCGGGGCTCAGAGTACCTAGGAAATGAAAAAGCAGAAGAAAACAATTTAAGAGCAGCTTGGGGGGTGCTGGGGACAGCGGTCCCTGCCTCTGACAGGTTTCTTCCTTTTCTGCCCTCTCTCACACACGCTGGCATTTCATAACCCTGACAGTGCTTAAATCTTTCCCTCTTTCCCCATTGTTCAGTCATCTATAAAGCTGAAGCTCTGGTAAGCAAGGATTTTCTTCAAGAGAACTTAGATTCCCTCAAAAGGGGCCACTGTGTTCCCAAAGACGGCAGGTATCAAGCGGAACTCAGAGTTCAGCCTTTGACGGCAGTCTGGTCCCAAAGGTTTGCTTCAGACCTCCCACAGGACAGGAAACTTCGAGTTCCTGCAAGAATCCTTGTCTGCGGTCTAAACTCCAGCTCAGGGAATTATATTCTTCCTTATCCGGATTTAGCCTTTCCTGCGTGTTTTGACCATCTTTAGTATCTGTGTGCTTCCTTGGCAAGGCAGCATTTTCCTGAGGATATTTTGCCTTCCTGTGAGAGCATAGAGATGGGTAAGCTCTCTCAGAGTTGCAAATCATCCTCAGATGAATTATACGCCAACCCAGAAGCAAGGGAGCAAAGGCGCCCAGAGCAGAACCTTCGAGGATGAAAGACCTCATGAGACCCACCACTCACGCTCAGGAATGTGCCTAATTAAATGGCTGCTGTTATTTACTTCTTGGTATGAAGCTTCCACCGCCCTCTGGAGTTTTATAACTCTTCTAGCAAGCAACTCTAGCACTAAATGAAGGTCTTCTTGCTCAAGGGTTGCTTAGCTAACCCAAGTTCCTGTATTGGATTGCCCCCCAAGGGTTAAGTCCTAGGCCTTACTCTGACACAAATGAATTGTATAATTTGTTATTTGTGTTTTTAAAAACCGCTAAAACACACCCCATATCCTCGTGATGTCACTGGTTGTGTGAAAGCTTCAGTTCGTGAAGTTGTTTATTGAATACGTGTCCCACCTTCCACGTACACCGCCTTGGAGAAATTAGCTGATGGCTCGGTGTTGGGGTTACGTCATCTCTAAGTTGGGGGTGATGTGAGTAGCAGTAAGATTGATGTGTTGGTTAAATGGGAGTTCATGAAAAGTCATTAGTATTGCTAATGGGAAATATCATAAGACACACACATTGTATAATTAATCTGGAAGATAATGAAATATTCAGGAAATCAGCTAAGGAAGAGGATGACACCAAAATGACAGAGCAAAAGCGCATGCTCTCAGACATGCCTCAGTTCTGTAGTTATTATTGCTATAGATATCGCTTAAGCCAAATATTTATAGCTGTGGCCAATAAACACATGTTGACAGAATGAACTTTAGTCATAGAGGAACTATCATGGAAGGCTACACCAAATACAAATGTGCATTTGACGAGCCTTGAAAAATGGATATGATTTTAATAGACAATGGAAAAAAGTGAAAGGCATTTGTGCAATCTACTGGAACTGTGTCTCTTGATCATTCATTGTAGTAAATAGAGAAAATGGCAACATTTATATAAACAAGTGGTTCCCGGCAACCACCAAACAAATTTGACTGATCTGAAGGTTGAGGATGCATAGGCTGAACACGGAGACAATCGTGTGGGAAACTCTGACCTGAGAGAAAGGAGCCTTGGACAACTTTTGTGTCCCCCATGTTCAAAGAGTCCTTGGCATGGAGAGTCCTTGGCATGTGTTAGGTGCGTGGCTACAGAGTGGCAAGAAGCCAGCTCCTAGAGAGGGCTGCTCTGTGAAATATCAGCTAGGGGGCTTTGTTCAGAATTCATAATAATATAGGAGTCTAGATAGACAAGTTTGAGACCAGTCCAGACGGCTTAAAAATGATGTGCCCTATTGACTTGAATACCATAAAATGAGCAAAGCACGCTCTTACAGAAGCAGATAACTCAGAGATTCTTACGGAGAAGTGAACGGGCTCTGGGAGAAGACAGTCAAGAACTTGGCTGTTTCAACTGTGTGGATGCCAGACAAGGAAGGACTAACACAGAGGAAGTGCAAAGGAAGCAGAGGATTTGGCAATGCTTACGAAACACTCAGTAGGACACATCTGGACTACGTGGAATAGCAGGTCATGTTTCGCTAATGGGAATTTGACCTTAGGAAGTGCCCTCATGCTGTTTCTTTGCCTGCAGACCAAATAAGTTCTTCAACTCTCTCTAATTCCTAATCCTTTAGAATTCTCTAAAACTTAACACTTCTAAAGTATTAACAAGCCCTCATCCCATTCCCTTCTCCACCTTAATGTGTGGTGACATTTCATTTTATGACTTGGGCTAACCCTCATTCTCTGAAATTTTTCAGATTGACATTCAATTACAGTATAGTGTCCTAGTCTTCCTAGTACAGTGTAGTCTAACCACACAGCACCTGAAGAATATTCAACCTGGAATTTGCTTATCCTACACTCTCTTATTCATGCGGTCATTCTGAAATAAAGTTGGCATAGAACATTTTTTGTAAGTAAGAATTGTATCTTATTCCCCATTGTCAATTTAAAGCTCACATACATAAAACATATGAAGAATGAATGAATGAATGAATGGACGAACGAATGGATGAATGAATGAATGAATGAATGATGGAGTCGTGTGAGGACATGGGCTAAGATGCTTTGGATTATACCTTTCTGGCCACTGAGAAGTTGTATTTTCAAATGCATTATGAGTAGAGATGGGTAACCTCATACTTGAATTTCTATCATTCTTTGAGGGCTCCAGAAGCGATATTCTTAATCTTCGACTTATATTTGTTCTTTGACATGCAGTCATCTCTACCCAAGCTCACTTGAAGGCTGTAGACTAGATTGTGCCCCACACCTCTCTTAGGACCAGAATGCCCACTGTTATTTCCATTAGGAGCACCAACTGAGATTTTCTAGGCTAGGGTCCTAGTGTGAGTTCATAAGTACCAAGACATTTTCTCAGCTTAAAAGAATACTCTATTATTGTGTAGCAATTGGTAAAGAACTTATTAATTAAGGATATAAGATAGAAATCTCCCAGGAGGCAGAAAGCCACTATGAAGACCTTGTGGAACCAATCTAGCAGTTCATCGAATACACAGAGGTCCTTTGAAAAAGAAAAGGGTGGGTCACTTTTCCAAAGAATAGGTAACCTCAGATTAGTGATATTAAAGATCAAGGGAAACTTTACCAAAAGACAGGTAAAGTCTGAAAAGGGAGGAAGTGGTGTCCTGGGCGTTTGTTTTGATACACTGCAATGCCTCCATTTTAACACCTCTTCATCCTAAAGACACCACCACAAAGCGTAAAAGAAGATTGAGATGGAATTGAAAATCAAAGTAGTGTTGCAAATGAGAATTAAGAGTGCTTTGCTTTTGTTCAGGGCCAGGCCCATCGGAAGCAAAATAAATAACTCATTTCAAATGCCTGGAAGTTGTTTGCTTAAGAAATAACTATCAAATTAACAAGGAATTCCAGACTCCCTTCCCTTTCCTTTCTTAAATTGTAAGGCACACCCTGCGGGTTAGCTCATTGTACTAGGATGATTCTGTGCTGTGGAAAGAGATTCGGTGAGGGGGGCAAATAGTGCAGATTACACAAGAACTGGCTTCTCCAAGTAGAGTCTTACATGTGTGCTCTCCCCCCCCCCCCCGGTGTTGCCATTTGGAACATGCCAGTGACCTCAAGCCTTGGGAACAGGTGTTCATGGGAACCACCCACAGCAATCCTTTTAACAATGTATCACTAAAGGACAGAATAGTTCCTCACTGGTTCCCAGCAGTCCTCTTGTTGAGGTCTACAGAAGTGATGCTCTTAACCCCAGGTATTCTATAAGACAAGAAAGTAGAAGAAAAACATTAAGGGTTGGGATCATTTCTCAATAGGGGAGGTGCTTGCTTTGCAAGCACAACGACCGGAATGTGATCCCAGAACCCCTGTGAGACAAAACAAAACACCAAGACCAAGCATGGAGCCCGCCCTTGTAATCCCAGTGCTGGGGAGACAGAGACGTATCAAGTGTGAAGAGCAGTGAACACAGACCCAAAGACAATGATTTGATTGGGCATGGGTCATACTGGACACTAATCTGATCTAGACATGGCTCTGACGGTCTGTGGGTCTGACTGGACATGGATCTTGAGTTGCAGTTTGGGGGCATGTCAACACTAATTCAATTTTCATGAAATATCACTTTCACTTTCTGAGCCTCCTGTAGTCTCCTCTGGAAAAGAAGCTAGAATGGTGTTAGCATTTGCTTGTTGCATAAAATGTATAAAAGATCTTAAGAGACATGGTATGCCAGAGCACTGTGTGATCATCAGTAGGGATAGTAAAAATGACGAGGTTAATAACAATGGTGAAGATGATCATAGTGACAGGGGGGGTAGTGAGCAGGAGGAGGAGGAGGGTGTGACGATGAGGATGATGGTGCTGTGATGATGATGATGATATATTATTAGTTCTGGGCAATTTTCTATATCTTTTCTTAAAGAAGATGGTCGCAGCCCTTAATGTTGGTCCCCTGACTTTCTTGTTTTATAGAATGTCTGAGTCTCATGCTATCAGATGAAACCAAAACCAAAACCCAAATAGGACTAAGTAGAAGTTGAATAATTCTAGTTTCTTTCTGTAGTCTACTCAGTGGACACAATAAATACATTTTTAAAATCTCTAAAGTGCATACTTTTCTCTTTCATCTTTGCCTTCCTGTGTCCACACATGGGTAGACGTTTTTCTGCAGTGTTCAGGTCATGCCTACTGATGGGCTCCTCGGGTCTGTTTCCATCGGCGTTCATCAGAGTCCTTTTTGTATTTCATTCACGTATGTCTGTAGATGTGCCTTCCAACACTGCTTTAGAAATTTTTCTAAGTAGCATTTCTTGCTATTGTTAAGCTGTCACGTCCTTTTTGACCATCTCCCAACTGCTGACA
Source organism: Rhynchomys soricoides (assembly GCA_019843965.1). Lineage (NCBI taxonomy): Eukaryota > Metazoa > Chordata > Mammalia > Rodentia > Muridae > Rhynchomys > Rhynchomys soricoides. The sequence continues at coordinate 6,652,427 of JADRCH010000057.1, forward strand.
CTTTATTTTAGCCTTTGTTCACACCACTGTTGGGTGATTAAAAACTTGACCTATGGAAATTCTGCATGTCTGACTGGGACTGATCCTTGGATCTTACAAGCTTTCCTCCTGGTGCCCAGTGTTTTTACTGTAGTGATACCTTGATTTGCTGCTTTTAAATTTTCTATTTTCTCTTTCTTAAAATATTTTTCCTTGTTTATTCTGCACATAGTAGGTTCCTTCTCAATTTTAGGTTTCAGTTTAAATGTCATCTCCTCAGAGTGAATCTCCATGATTATAATAACTCAAGTAGCCTCTATTACATATATACACACACACATGCATGCACACATACATAAACATGTACACAGAGACACACACAATACATATGTATACCTATATGCACACATACCTGCGCATGCACATACATATACACACAGCGCAAACACTTTGTCTGCTCATGTATTGGTTTGGTGACACTTGACATATGATTGGTGACTACCACGTTAAGTGATCTGATTTGCCTATGCGTTTTCCGCCCCATACCCCAAACCATGCACTGAGTATGACGTGAATTGTCTGCCTTATTCACAGACACTTCACAGCTCCAGATATAAATTCTGTCACCCAACAAACACATGTTGGGTGAATGAATGGTGCGTCCACGCTTCACACCATGCTGAAAAGATGAAAATACATTCCATAAATAGAAATAATAAGATTTTCTTAGTTTCAGAATTACCATAGTAGAACTGTTGACGGAAGAGAAGTCACTTGTGCAAGACTTCTTTTTAGCTAGTAATGAAGCCCAGAGTAGAATTTATGTATTTTGACTTCCGCAAGTATTTATTAAAGGTCTACTTCTCAAAAGTATTAGTAATCAACTTGGTTGCCTAACTCCCCCATACTGCTTGGCAGCTTGTGTCCCCTTTCAGCCTGTCTCCTCTGGAGTGACTAGGCACAGCCTGCTTCTTTTCACCTATGAAGGAAGCTGATCATAAGCCCCACAGTGGGTATGCTTGCAGGGACAACTCCTTAGCAGGAAAGTAGTACCTCTCCTTGTAGCTAGAAAGAATTTATTTCTCTTTCCAAGAGCTTGAGTCTTTGTCATTGTTGGCATCATCCTAGAAAAGCCTGTGTGACCACAGCATCTACTTTCTGCTTTGTTTTTTTTTTTTTTTTTTTTTTTTTCAGTGCTAGGCAGAGAACCAGGACCATGGCCATACGGGAAATCACTCTACCTCTGGTTCTTATGACTTTTTTTGCCCCCCTTTTCATGATGGGCCCCGAACCTTTTGAGGGGGTTTGCTAAAGCTTTTCCTATTGTTTCTGAATTCTCAGCATTTGCTCTCTACACTTTGACCAGTTGTCTCTGTATTAACTACCATTCACAGTACAAAACCTTCTCTGAGGAGGACTGAGATCTATAATAGTCTATCTGTAGAGAGATACAAATTCAGAGAGAATCAAATTCAGAGAGATACACATTTGGAGAGACACAAATTTAGAGAGATACAAATTCAGAGAGATACAAATTTAGAGAGATATAAATTCAGAGAGATACAAATTTAGAGAGATACAAATTTAGAAAGATACAAAATTCAGAAAGATACAAATTCAGAAAGATATAAATTTAGAAAGATACAAATTTTGAACAGAGTATAGTAGTAGGTTCAACCCTGGAGCCTGAGAGCTCCCCAATCATAGGTTCTTGGCCAGATTTGCAGTACCAGGAATGTGATTTCTCCTGTGGAGTAAGCCTTAAATCCAACCAGAAAGCAGTTAGGTACCTTCATAATGTTCACATCACTATTACATCCATGGTCATGTCTTGCCATCTTGGTCATTACTGTTCACAGCTAAGGGAGATGACCTCACACAGCGTACACCCCTAGCCAAGCACACCTTCCAGTACTATGAGAATCAGCAACAGGGAAGAAGCTTCCTTGGCTTCTCCATGTCATGTGACTGCTGGGTGTGACATTTCTTCAGTAGTACATCTGACCGTCAAGTCACATGGTACAAGTTCTTCAAACATCTTCCATGTTAGTTACCCCTCCTCTAGACTCCTTGTCATCCGTCCCAACCCATTACTCACCTAAAGCTCCCACCTCATCTCTTACCTACTAGTACCATTTTAGCATCTCAGCTCCAAACCTTTGGTTCCCTCCCTCACTGGTGCATTGAAGAACTGTTTGTTTACTTAACCCGACACCTTTACATTTTTAAAACTTCAGAGTCTTGCTTTCTGGGTCCCACCTTTTGAAGTCATTATGTTTAGATCTATTTGCAGCCCTCCTTGTCACTTGATACTTAACCCCAGCTTTCATCTTAGCCTTGCACAGTTCCTGGCACACACAGAGGCTGAGGAAGTATTTGTCACATTGGCACAGATCTGACATCCTCACTTTACCCATCACATAGAACGAGTTCGTTAACCTTTGTAATGATGGATGGAGGAGGAACAATTGGGTTGATGGGAACAAGGAGAGCTTGGCTTGACTGTAGGCAGAGCTCAGAGGCAGCAGACCAAGGCCATTCCCACCCTCTGCTTTCATTCATGGTCTGAACAAGACTGGAGGAATGTGTTTTCAAGACCAGCCTGGGCGGCAGAACAAAACCCTATCTCAAACTAGCAAGAATCAGGCTCTTTGCTTCAATTCTTTTTGACCCAGGCTTCAGATTCTCTATTGTATCCTATTAAAACAAGCCAGTACTTTCTGCTGCAAGGCCAATTTAATAAGTATAATACTGTCATTTAACATTCCAGCCACCTTAAGAAGCCCAGCAACCTGAACTATCTCAGATTTTGTATGAATTAAGTGACCTAATACACTTCCAAAGCACAGCTTAGCACTAATTTGTTCAGGTCTCTTGTACACAGCCTGGTTCTCTAAGAAGACAAATTGTACAATCCAGTTTATTATGTGAATCACCTCAAGGAAAAGGCAACGGGGTGGATGTGCTAAGCTCACATTCATATACTCAAGAAACAACTCTGCAAGTAAGGAAATGCTTCAGATGCAGTTGTCCTTGCAACTTAACCAAAATTCTTGTGGAAATAAAGTCATCTGAAACGAAGTCTGCACTGGGTGGTTATGCACCAGTACCGCACAAAGGAAATGAGAAAAGAGCAAGAGAAACGGAATTTGTCACATGGTGACTACAGGGAACTGGGGAAATCACAGAGGCGCCAGGGAGCTTGGACCTGTCCAGAAAGATCCTGAGTTCTCCGTGGTTAATTGCCCTTGATGGCTGCTGGTCAGTCATGCATGACAACTCCGGCATGTCTCCCTGCTCCCTGCCTCTGTGCATTGCTGTCAGCGTTCACTCCAGGTGGTGAGAAGGGGCCTTGGACCTTGGGGAAAGATTGGGGGTATCTGGGCCAGATTTGGGGGTTGGGTTGGCTGGAGAAACACCTCACAGAAGCAAAGCCACTTCTACCCGAATTCAGGAGAAGGAATGTTACATGCCTAACTCCAGCCCCTCACTTCTTCTCACAAGATCTTCGACGTGTTTATTTTCCTTGAGAGAAAAACAAAACTGGGCCACCCCGCAAACTGGGCAGGAGGCCTGTGACCCAAGAACCATCAGTTGGCAGCATGTGAGCCTCCTGTGTAGTCAATTATCTTTGAGCACATGCTTGAGGCTGGAGAGAGAGATTTGAATTGCACTTGAATAATAAAGGACATTATCTTTCTTGGTGACCCAGTGCTCTTCAATCTCTTCATCTGGTCTGCACAGGATGACAAAAATCATGTTTCTACTGAGACTAATAATGAGAAATAGTCCTTCTAGTCCTAGAGAAAAGATCTCTCTCTCTCTCTCTCTGTCTGAGACTGTGATGCCATTGATAATATCTCTCAGCTTAGCTGTTCGTTTTTAGTGTGAGCTGAGTCTGGAGCCTATTTGGAGATACAGTCCCCAGGCAGGAAGCTCCTGGAGATTACAGAGACATCTCAGTGTATCAAAGTCTCATGAGATAATCACCATGGATCACTTACTACAGAACACATGCACAATATTAGTCAGATTTTCCATCGCTGTGACAAATACTAGAGCTGAACATCTTTTTTCTCCATTAATTAATTAGTTAATTAATTAATATACTTTATAATTAGATTGCAGCCCCTCATCCCATCCCAATACCCCCTCACACAGCCTCTTCCCCATCCCCCAGCCCCTAACCCCTTCTCCTCTGAAAAGGGAGAGGTTCCCTTGGGTACCAACACACCCTGGCACCTCAAGTCACTGCAGAACTAGGCACATCCTCTCCCACTGAGGCCAGACAAGGCAGCCCAGTTAGGGAAACAGGATCCACAGATAGGCAACAGGGTCAGGGACAGTCCCTGCTGCAGTTGTTGCGGGACCCGAATGAAGACCAAGCTGCACATCTGCTATTATTTGCAGTGGGGCCTAGGTCCAGCCAATGTATACTCTTAGTGGTTCAGTGTCTGAGAGTCCCCGATGGTCCAGGTCAGCTGGCCCTGTTGCTCTTCTTGTGGAGACCCTATCCTCTCCAGGTCCTTCTTCCACAAGACTTTCTGAGCTTCTGAGCTCCATCTAATGTTTGGCTCTGGGTCTCTGTGTCTGTTTTAGTCAGCTGCTGGGTGGAGCCTCTCAGAGGACAGTTGTTCTAGGCTCCTGTCTGCAAGCATAGCAGAGTACCATTAATAGTGTCAGGGGTTGGCTCTCTCCCATGGGGTGGGTCTCAAGTTGGGCCAGTCATTGGTTGGCCATTTCTTCAGTGTCTGTTCCATCTTTGTCCCTGCACTTCTTATAGGCAGGATAAATTCTGTGTGGAAGGTTTTGTGTGGGTGAGTTGGTGTCCTTATACCTCCACTGGGAGTCCTGTCTGGCTACAGGAGGAAGTCACTTTAGATTACATATCCCCCATTGCTGTGAGTCTTAGCTAGAGTGGAGCCTCCCCTATCCCAGGTCTCTGACACTGCATATCCTAGAGATGCCCCTCTGCCACTGATTTCCGTTCATTCGTTTGGCTCTCTCTTCCCGTCTCTCCCAATAACTGATCTGCTCCCCTCCCCCTCCCCCCTCCCCACCCCTCCCCCACCTTTTTTCCTCCACCCATCCACCTCTAATGACTATTTCATTTCCCCTTCTGAGCGAGAGTCAAACACCGAGGTGAACATCTTAAAAAGAGAAAACATTTGTTTTTAAGCTCACAGGTTTCAGAGGTGTTAGTTCATAGTCCTTGCTTGGCTTTACTGATTCTGGGCCCATGTGACACAGAGCATAATGACTGGTGGAGCCCATGGTAGAGCCTGCTTACCTCACAGCAGACAGGAAGGAGAGAAAGAACCAGATCTTCAGAGTAACTTACTTCTTCTAGCTATGTACTGTCTCCTAAGGTTGTCAACACTGCCTCCAACAGCATCTATTAGCTAAGGACTAGGCATCAACCCATCAGCCTAGAGGGTCCTTTCACAGTCAACCCATATTGTAGAAACTTGTTATAATTATTGATTATATATGTGTACACTAGCATATTTTTTTTTCATTTGAGAGAAGATCTTGTTACTTAATCCAAGCTGGCCTTTGAACTCACGATGAGCTTCCTCCCAAGGTTTCCTATGTGCTGAGATTATAGACATGAACCACTATACCCAGCTTAGATATATTGAAATGTACCATTGTACAGTAGACATGTATGCGAAACTGAAACTCATTTAAAAGTTCTAGGCAGAATGAAAGATTGAAGTTGAGTCTAGGAGACACTGCTTCGCTGGCTCCTTACCCTTATCAACACTATATGAAGTGTCGGGAAGGACTTAAATTCTCTTTTAGCTTGACTCGCCTCATCTCCAAAAATACTTTTCTGCCTCACGGGGATGCAGTGGGGATTAAAGGAGCTAATGTCTACTTAGGAGTTTTCTTTGTACATAAGCCAGAAAGCCTCAACCTTGTAAGGACCAGGACAAGCAGTCTATTTCATAAACTTAGTTGTAGAGTTTAGTGCTATGAACACTGAAGTTAGTCAGGCTTGGGTTTGAATACTGACCCTGCTACTAATTAACTGTTTCATTTTGTGTTCATTTTTACATATCGGGAATGGGAGAAATTATTCTTCTTATGAGTTATCTGAGCAACTGTTAGAGATATGGCACATACCAGGTGGCTCCCAGACCCCAGTACCTAACATGGAAATGCAGAGCAAAACATTAGAATGAAATTCTGATTTAGAAAAAAAATGAAATCAACCACGGTGAACAGTTGAATGTTATAAATTGTCAATTTGATAAGAACAATGTTAAACGTGTTTGACATATTTCTCAGTAAGAACCAAAAAATATGAAAACATGCAAATCCCATCTGGAATTATAAAGTCTCCTCTCTTTACAGTGACACTGGTTTGTTTCGCTGTGTGTTTTCCTCTGTTTACATATGTAGTACTTGTTCATTGTTTTAAAAAATAAAAAAGAATTAAAGCCAATCAACTAATACAGGTTAGTATAGATGTTCTCAACTTGAGCCATGGCCTTTTTGGAAGGCAAATGGCCCTTTCCCAGGGATCACCTAAGACCATCAGAAAACCCAGATATTTATAATTCATAACAGCAGCAAATTACAGTTATGAAGTAGCAATGAAAACACGGTTATGGTTGTGGGGGTCACCCAACTTGGGGGACAGTATTAAAGAGTCACAGCATTAGGAAGGAAACACGGGTTAAGGTAATATAAAAGATCACCTGAAATTCTACCATCTGATGATAACTATTATTAATCCTGAATAACAACTATCTTTTAAATGCATATGACTCAACACAAATATAACACAAGCAATATGTCCTTATGATTATGGCTCATATCTTTATGTCACTTTCAAAATCCAGTATCTTTCACTCTTTTAATTTAATTTTCTAAAAGCAAAATTAGTAATGCACATGTGGGAGAGCATGACTTCTTCCTTCCTTCTGTTCCTGGGCATCCAACTCATCTGCATTCCCAGACATCCACACATTGGGAAAAAGACACCTGACTGTTTTCAGCCAATGAAATGTGAGGTCTGTCTGCTATGGACTTATTTCTCTTGTCCATGAAATCTTCCTGTGTTTGGTTTCTGAACACTTTCTCCTTTGGGATTGTTTGAGTGTGGGTGGGACTTTGGTTGGTTTTGGTTTGGTTGGTTTTGGTTTGGCTGGTTTGGTTTGGTTTAGTTTGGTTTAGTTTAGTTCAGCTTCACAGGTAACTCACACTAACCTAAAATTCACAATCCCAAGGGTTGAGATTCCAGGTCCACAAAACCATTCTCTTTCCTGGCATTGATGAAGTGTAGTGTAGAGACTCAGAAGTGTTATATTAGAAAAATGACCTGAGTCACTGCCTCTTAGAAACTACCCACTTTGTGCTGGAGAGATGGCTCAGCAGTTAAGAGCACTGGTTGCTCTTCCAGAAGTCCTGAGTTCAATTCCCAGCCAACCACATGGTGGCTCACAGCCATCTGTAATGGGATCAGATGCCCTCTTCCAATGTGTCTGAAGACAGCAACAGTGTACTCACATATAAATAAATCATTTTTTAAAAAAAGAAAAAAAGAAAGCATCCACTTTACACACTCAGTTTACACACCACTTTACACACTCACTTTACACCATTAGGTATCTGTGGAATTAAACCCTGAGGTGTCCACAGCCAATTCTGTCGTCTTTAACTGACACTTCCTATCCTTCCTTTGACCCTCTGCAACAATCTCCCAGGCCTCACCAGAGTACAAACAGAAAGAGCTACGAGGTTAGAGGTGATGCTTTGACTGCTGTTCACTGGGGATGGTAGACGGTATCAGGAAATAGTCTCTTCCCAGAAACACCAGCAGAAAATCTTTTTCAAGTGAGATTTCCACGGCTCTTGCTTACCCTGTAGCCATTAGCAATAAGGAGTCATTACACATAATTTTTTCTATGGCACTTAAGTTAGAGCTGAGATAGGAGCCCGGAAGTGCTGGAAACCACTCTTCTTTGCCTTCATTTGTCTGTCTGAATTTATCTTACTGTCCATTTTCAATGAGTTACTTTAGTCTCGTCTTTATAAATTACTTACTACTGATAAAAGTTCCTTTTTTGGCCTTTCACGTGGTGTCCCTTGTGAGCCTCTGAGGATAATAGCATATAATATTTACTTTTATTTAGATGATTCACTGGTGCTTGTGTATTGTTAATGAGGGCTTTGATTATTAGCTTTCCTTTACCATCCCCCATTACCCCTTTTTAGAAGAGGAAAGATTGAATTATTTTTTAAATGTGAATCACCTTTGTTAGGGGTCCATTAAACTATAAATGAGTTTTCCTCTCCTGAGTTTTTGATTGTACATGGCCACTGGTCAAGTCTTTCTAAGTATAGATTTGAGTATATATCTGAAGCACTGCCCTCCAGTTCAGTTTGCGGGAGGGAGATTCAATGCGTGTGCTCATTTGGTTTGCGGACAACAATCTGACAGCTCTGTCAAAGGTGTGAATATTTTTCTAGCAAGTAACTAACTCTGACAACTTGGACTTCATCAGTCTCTACAGCCTGTGGTGAGAATGGAGAGAGGGCAGAATCGGAGATGGAATTTTCTGGAAGGCAGGGTAGTCTGGGCATAATCATAGCATATATGTAAATATGAAAGCACCCAGAACTCTTCGAAGCTATGTATAGTTCAGAAAGCTGGAGCTGGGATCTCTCCACATGGATTTGTCAGTGTCAGAGGACTTTACATTCCCAACAAAGGAGAATGTCCTCAAAAAGCAAACATTCTTCTGAAGAAATACGGAGTCCAGGTCAAAACTCTGGCAAGTGTCAGTGAACATGTTCTATCTGGTCTCCTAGGCTCTCCCTCTGCAGCAACACTTCAAAGGAGAAGCTGGGGAAGCCACACAGAGTGGGGTGAGAGTGTAAATATTGACCTTCAAAGATGGATAAATCAGCAGATTCCGGGATCATTCACAAAAATCTCATGAGGAAAGCAGCTCAAATCGCATGTGGAATGATGGGAAGCATTTGGCCTCGTGGAAAGAAAACGACCATTCACAAAATCACAGAAGTGGAAATGTGAAGAGGGCAGGACCGCAATGAGTGACGTCATCCCTCTGACCTCAGCTGGCACAGTCGAGGAGAAGATTGTACAGAGCAGATGCTTGTGCCATGGACTATGCTTGTGAGGTCTGGCTACCGTGAGGTAGTGAGGCTATCAGAAGCCACGGTTGCATTATATGATATCATTTTAACTGATGTTGACATTCTCTGATACTGAGTTTGTAGTAGGACTTTCTGTAACACCCAACATAGAGAGAACAGAAGAGAGGAACACACTGTAGATAAGGAGTAGAGATTGAACACAAGGTGCCATGTGAGTAGCAATGAGTCTCAGAAGTCAGAAGCCAGCCGGTGGTGTCCTTCCACCTGCTGAGTGTCACATCTATGTGTACCATGTCAGCAAGTAGCGAGACAGCAGAAAACTGAAACCAGATTGTACTCCTAGGGCTTGTAGGCCACAGGCCCTGAGCATGTCTTCCAGACTCGAGTCACAGCACAGTTTGATTTAAAAGGATGATCATGCTTCAAGATTTAGCTGTTGATTGGACATCTCTAGTTCTGAAGGACTTACTCCCCTATGGGGCAGACTAGTGCCAGTTCCCCATTTGGTTTTTCTGGAATTCACAATATAGACCAGGTTGACCTTGAACTCACAGAGTGCTGGGATTAAAGGCATGTGTCACTGCTCCCAGTTCGGTTTCCCATTTGGGATGGTTGTGGCTGGAAGACTTATTTGAAAGTGAACCTCATCTGAGAATTTCTCTCAAATGCAGTACTGCTCTCCAGAAAGCGTTCTCAAAACTACAGGTGCCAGGCTCCACACAACACCCTCTGCATCTGAGCAGTGGAAATGTTACTCTGAAAACCTCCACAGATGGGCTGATGATGCCTCCCCAGATAAAATGCTTGTCACACAAAACTGGAGACTTGATTTCAATCCCCAAAGAAGAGACTCTACTCCACAAGTTGTTCTCTGACCCCCACACCTGTGCTGTGGCTCTTGCAATGGGCAAACTTCACACATACACACACACACACACACACACACACACACACACACACACACGATCATGAGGGACAGCCTGGATTGAGGAACATAGTCATATGTCTTCTTGCCCATAGATCTGTCCTCTACAATTTCAGTTAACTGAGACTGACCCCTTCTTCCAGTCAATAATACTTTCAGTGTGTAACAACAACTTTTGTGTTCAAACTTCCCTGAACTCTATGCTGTCTCTTGGATCCTGAATGTCCCTCTAAGGCCTAAGTGTTAAAGGCTTGGTCCCAAGCATGTCTACTGGAAACAGGCATAATCTTCAAGAACCAGGGCCCAGTGGGAAGTCTTATTACGAGGAACATGCCCTCCTACAGGATCACGGCCTTAATTGCTTCATCTCCCCCCCTCCTTTTTGCAGCTGTGAACAGTTTTGTTCAGTTTTGTTCACTAACATGCCCCTGCCATGACAGACTACCATGGGCCCAAAGGAAGAGCAGGAAGCTTATCATTTGACTGGAACCAAAACACTGAGCCAAAAAAAAAAAAAAATTTCCTTTCCTCTTTCAAAGGCGATCGACTTAGGCATGTGTAACAGTAAAAGAAAGCTGTCTGGGGGCTGGAGAGATGGCTCAGCAGCTAAGAGCGACGACTGCTTTTCTGAAGGTTGTGAGTTCAAATCCAAGCAACCACATGATGGATCACAACCATCTGTAATGAGATCTGAGGTGTCTGAAGACAGCTACAGCGAGCAGAGCTGGAGAGAGAAGAAAAAGTGTCTGAAGTCAGCTACAGTGTACTTGCATATAATAAATAAATAAATCTTATAAAAAGAAAGCTGTCTATGGCACCGGTGTTGGATCTACTCCCATGCTTCCTTCTACCAAGCTCGAGATCTCCATGCCCTCCAATTGCCCCTTATATAATATAACTGTTTGTGCCCCAACCCCATCACCAGACTGACTTGAATGGCTTTTCTTTGGTCAAGAGTTGGTGTTGTCAACACGAATACACAATTTCTAGGTATGATCTAGCCCACTTGCTGCTTGTGACCCAGTCACTGGCTCTCAGGGATGAAGGTTGTTAGCAATGGGCTCTTGCTTTGTGGGTCTCACATTCCTGGCTCAGGAATTCTTTCAGTGGCACCATGGTACCTGGTTCACGCCATTGATCTTTGAATCATATCTTTAAAACCTGACCTTTTGATTTTAGTTTTATTTTGAATCTCATATCTACTGTCAATGCATTTCCTTGACAACAGTGTTTGGATCAAATCTGAGAACAAATAGAGTTTGAGTGCAGATAGCTGTCGGTTTCTGTGCAACAAAGTACAGAAGAGCAACACACCAAAGGCAAATCAATGGAGGAATGCAGCGGGTGGGAAGGGGAAGACAGGAGTAGCAATATACAGGCAAGACCTGGATAGTTATGTTGGTTCGTTGGTTGATTGGTGGGTGGGTGGGTGGGTTGGTTGGTTGGTTGGTGGGTGGGTGGGTTGGTTGGTTGGTTGGTGGGTGGGTGGGTGGGTTGGTTGGTTGATTGGTTGGTAGGTGGGTGGGTTGGTTGATTGGTGGGTGGGTGGGTTGGTTGGTTGGTTGGTTAGTTGGTTTGTATGGAGGGCCCTCTGGGAGTCAGTTTCCTCCTTCTACCATGTGGGACCCAGGGTCCAAACAGACAAACCTCCTACCTGCTGAGCCAGCTGGCCAGACCCAACCTTAGGTATTTTTGGAAACAGTTAAACTACCTTCTTCTATCCTTATGTTGAAAGAAAATGATTGCAAATCTTTATTTCTTATCAGACCATTGGCACAGGTGCACTCCAATGTAGCTGAGATGAGGGATCAAGCTAATGAGAGATTCAGGGACAGGCCATCGTATCAGTGAGAAAAACTTCTTACAGGATTTTGACACAAATTAGAGTGTGTCACACTGTCTAATAAGGACAATGATGATCTGGGTGTTTGAGAAGCACTTTTATTCACACATTATATTGGAATGTAGATCCCAGAGGTAAGAGGCCACCATTTGTACACAACACCACCCCGATCCCCAGACATCCATAGCAACACAGGGAAGGGCTTCAGTGTCTTTGTAAAGAAAACCCCACTGCTGGCTTTATTTAGCATACATAGAGTGGGACTGTGCCTGCACTCACCACTCACATACCTGATAAGAATAAAACAAGATCTCTGTATACGTTTTTAAAAGGCATTTGTAAACCAAGTCTCTGTACACTGACAAATTCTCAGTCTGTCTCTCCATGCTCGACCTCTTGGGTCACCTCCAGAGTTGATTATCAAAGCCCCCAACTGACAGTCCCCTGGCATGTCTGAACAGCACGTGAAACCTAAACAAAGTCTTGATTTCTGTTTCCTCTCCGTAATTTACCCCTCATTCTGTGATAGATGTGTGCACATCTAAGTGGCATTGTGCATACCCAGATATGAAACGTGGGCTTCATCCTTGGTCTTGCTTTAATCTACCAATCAGGCTCTCTCCTCCTTCCTCCAGTGATTGCCTCCAGCTTTTTCTAGAGCATCTTCTCATGGGAAACTTCCTACCACGTTCTCCATCTTCTACACCTGACTTTTCCAGCCCATGTTCCACACATGGCCATAAGGAGCCCTTAAAATAAATATAGACTATATGTCCCTACCCACAAGCACCCAGGGCTTCTCTAGATACGACAGAATCCAGGCTTCTTGCCATGATCTGAAAGGCCTTTACCCAAGCTGACTCAGGGCACCGCTTCAACCTCCTCCACTTCCAGCATCTCCCTCACCACACGCCCATTGCTGATGTGTTCTTCATCATCATACTGAACGAGTATTTCAGCATGTTTGTCAGGAACACCCTTCTAGATGCTAGTGAAGTGAGCTTCGCTGCTACAACTCTCTGCTCAGACATCTTCCTATAGCTGACCTGTTCTTTGAAACAATGCTGGTGGGCTGAGCAGACAGTTCCATATCAACAGGTAGTTCCTCGCTACAAGGACCAGAGGTCAGAGCTCCAGTACCTATGAAGCTGGGCGTTGTCACCTGCACCTGCTTCCCCTGTGCTGAGGATATGTGGAGACAGGAGAGTTCCAGGTATGGTGACAGAGGAGGATATCTGACGTCTTCTGAACTCTCAAGCATGAACAAGTAAGTGCACACAATGTAAATTCACATGACTATCACCCATGAGCGCGCATGCGCGTGCACACATTTCCAGCATTCCCTAGTCTTGTTCCTGTCTTTAGTTTTATTCAGAAAACTGTTGTTATCTTTGTGTCACAACAGAAGATAGATACACAATGATAAAGACATACACAGGGAGGGAGAGACAGAGAGAGAGACAGAGACAGAGACAGAGACAGAGACAGAGAGACAGAGTGACAGAGACAGAGTTAGAGAGAGACAAAGAGAGACAGAGACAGACAGAGAGACCATCATCAGATCCCAGTATACAGCCAATCACAGGACTGGGGAGCAGGGTCAAGTACTAAGCACAGAAAGTAGACTGTCTCTTGCTACAGTGGAACCAGAACCTTCTCCTGTTCCACTGGCCATTTTGGTTTTGTGGTTTTAGCTGACTGTCTCACTGCCCCTTCCTTTCATGACCATGCCTATTTTGACAAATTACCCAAGACAGAGATGACTAAATCCAAAAGTAGAGCTTTCCCCCCTTCTCTTCCATAGAGTCTCTCTTCTCTAGGAAGAAATGTGTCCTAAGAACCCTGTAGAGAGACAAGCTGGCTTTTAAGCCTGGCTGTGGGTGACAACATGCGTCTCAGTGTCATCTGAAAAAGGAGAATTACACCAATAACCTGGTGCTTGGCAGTGCCAGGAAGTGAGCTGGTCCTGAATAAAAGGCTTTGAATGGCACCCATCACACGGCAAGAGCCCCCAGAGTCTTTGCTCTTATCTTAGAAGGACTTAGAGGAATAGCTCTCAAGCAGGAAAAAACTCACGTGGAAAATTCCTTTGGCCAATGAGTTTGAAAGTAGCTAAGGGGATTTGAGACAGAGCATTTTCTCGGATACTCTAACTCCACTCAAGAAAGGAGTTGGTTAATGATTAGACCCTATAAAACTTTCCATGTCATGTGCCTTTTCCCCACCAGGCAAGAGAAAGTAATTAAGAATTATGGGGAGCGGGTTCAGTGAGGGGGAAGGCATGCCTTTCTAGGGACACGCTCCAAACCCTAACGAGGTTATTGGCACAGGTGTCTCCTGCAAATAAATTAATGGGGAGGCAGATCTCATCATTAATCTGTCATCCAAATTTGGTGTTTAGAGGCATTTGGGGAGATGGGACTTTCTTTGCCCAACCTTGGAGGTGTCTGGAGCAAAGATGAGGAATCGGAGTGATTTCATTAGGATAACAAGGCTGTTAAGGCACAATCTGGCTCTTTAGATGGTACTTATAAAGCATTCCAAGAACCTGTATTCTGTCAGCTGCTGCTGGTCTCTCGCACAGGATCCAGGCTGATTTATTGAATCAGCAGGGGAGCTTTTATTCTTATTAGCAAAAGTTTTGTGCACAGTAACAGTCTCTTTCATTGAGTTGCAAACTTCCCAAAGACATATACACTAACCTGGATGTTTAAATTGCCCCAGCGTGAGATTTGGATTGAACAGGATATTATTTGATATGGTATGTAGTTTTCATAAACTTCTACAGATCCTTCTTGATAAAAAAGGTGGTAAATAGAATTATGCTTCAATTATCTGCTTTGATGTTACCCTTCATTGTTTCTTGGTTACTTTCCTCCCGAATTAGCCATGGTGATATGACACAGTGTGGATCGTTGGAAAATGTAAAAGTGTAAATTTTTCAGATAGTAGAAAGAAATCATTGAGAAAAAATCTGTGCTCCAGAGAATGTGCAGCCTCACAAACTTTACATATGAATGGCTTTTGATTAATTGTTGTTATCTATCACTGTCCATGCCATTTTACAGACCTGGCCTAGCTAATTGAGAACTGACCATATATAACCTAAATCATACAGCAATGCCTTTATTAAAATATTGAGTGACTTGCTTCTTTAAAGAAAAGAATTATTTATTTTATGTATATGAGTACACTGTTGTTGTCTTCCGACACGACAAAAGAGGGCATCAGATCTCATTACATAGGGTTGTGAGCCATCACGATCACATGGTTGCTGGGAATTGAACTCAGGACCTCCGGAAGAGCAGTCAGTATCTTTTCTGCTGAGCCATCGATTTCTTCCTGTCTTCTTGTATGTTCATGGGTATGATTGCATGAGTGTGTGCCCAGTGTTGACAGGCACGTGTCACATGTGCAGAGGTGTTGGAGGAGGATACAGAGGGTGTCAGATCCCTCAGAGCTACAGTCATAGGAGCTTGTGAGCCACCCAACATGGACACACTGGGAACTGAACTCGGGACATCTGGAAGAACAGGACGTGCTATCCGCCACGGAGTCACTTCTTCAGTCCCTCTTATTCTTATTTTTTTTGAAAGATTTATTTATTTAATATATGTGAATATACTGTTGCTGTCTTCAGGCACACCAGAAGAAAGCATCAGATCCCATTACAGATGGTTGTGAGCCACCATGTGGTTGCTGGGAATTCAACTCAGGACCTCTGGAAGAGCAGTCTGTGCTCTTAACTGCTGAGCCATCTCTCCAGCCACCAGTTCCTCTTATTCTTGAGCACAGACAGTGTAGAAGTTTTGGGCCTGGAGGTGGTTCCATGACTGGGCTGCCAGGAGCAGTTTCTGAAGGACAACTCGAGCCTTGTGTCCTGTTTAGGACCACTCGTGTCTGTTCACCACTGTGTAGCTAGAACCACCTCAGCTCAGATGTCACTACAGTCTCAGGATCACTGATTGTTCCTGGGCTGGAAGGGATCTTAGAAACCACCAAGTCCATATTCATTTATTTTATGGTTGAGTTAACTGAAGCCCAGGGAGATGGAATGTCACATAACTACTGTTGAGCCAAGGCAAGAAAAATTAGTAAATACCAAGTCATAAATGTGTATGCACCCTGGTTATGCTGACTACTGGTTTCTGTGGTCATTGGGGCATAGTCAGGTGTACTGGCTGGTTTTGTGTGTCGAATTGTCAAAAGCTGGAGTTATCACAGAGAAAGGAGCTTCAGGTGAGGAAATGCCTCCGTGAGATCCAGCTGTAAGGCATTTTCTCAATTAGTGATCAAGGGGGGAAGGGCCCATTGTGAGTGGTACAATCCCGAGGCTGGTAGTCTTGGGTTCTATAAGAAAGCCAGCTGAGCAAGCCAGGGGAAGCAAGCCAGTAAGTAATATCTCTCCATGGCCTCTGCATCAGCTCCTGCTCCTTGGCTTGCTTGAGTTCCATTCCTGACTTCCTTTGGTGATGAACAGCAACGTGGAAGTGTAAGCTCAATAAACCCTTTCCTCCCCAACGTGCTTCTTGGTCATGATGTTTGTGCAGGAAAGAAGCCCTGACTAAGACATCAGGTGAAAGAAACATGGTCAGGATAGAACAGAAGCATTATTGAAGAAGTCACGAGTCAAAGGGAGGTGGTAGCAGACATTTTCAAATTTTTCTTTTTCTTTTTTTCTTTTTTGTTTTTCGAGACAAGGTTTCTCTGTATCGCCCTGGCTGTCCTGGAACTCACTCTGTAGACCAGGCTGGCCTCGACTCAGAAATCCGCCTGCCTCTGCCTAGTGCTGGGATTAAAGGCGTGTGCCACCACGCCTGGCGGTAGGGGACATTTTCAACAAGCAAAGCATGTAGCCTCATTTGCAAGGAGAATGCCAACAACAACTAGGAATAAGTGAGGTTTAGAGTGGGGCCTGATATGACTTGTCCCTCAGAACTAGAAGCTAAGTCTCATTCACTACAGTTCAGAATGCTGGGCACTTTGAGAAGAGTATCTTGAAACTTGACAGAGATCGATTTCAGACAAACGAAGCAAGTTCTCATTTATAGAATGGGAAATGAATTTTTTATTATACCAGTAGATAGACTGAAAACTGAATAGGTTCTGTCAAAAATAAGACCAGATCAAGTTAAAAATAATTTCGAAGTTTATTATCATAGAATCTGAGAAAACACAGACAGCAACTGAGAGATCTCAACAGACATGGAGGGACCCTTACCTCTCGGCAGGGAGAATTATGGTCACTGCCTCCCCAAAGCCATGCGTTTGAGGTTTGTTCCCAGTCTATGTTTAGAGATGACAGAACCTTGAAGAGACTGGGCCTAGTAAGCAGAAGCACAGCCTTTGGTTGGCACTAGAGCATAGTTAACCTAGGACCTCTGGTTTCAACTGTCACAGTTCAAATGTAGTTTCAATAAATTTGTGAACACCAGGCCTCCTAGGCTGGCACCTCCCACTAAAACGTCTAGGAAAACAGAATTTTTAGATATTTACTAAGGAGATGACCCCTGTCTTTTATGAGCATCCTTCATTGCCAGTCAGCCTGTGTGATCATGGATCTCACCAAACACCACTAAAAAAGTTAACTCCCTGCTGCCCGATAGTAACGGTTCTAAGCACATAAGGCATGTGTGCTGGTTGGTTTTCATTGTTGTTTGTTTGTCATTGTCAACTTGATCCAAGCTAGGACCCTCTAGGAAAAGAGAAAGAGGACTTCAACTGAGAAAAAGCCTCTACCTGATTGGCCTGTAGGGCCGCCTTGATTCATGACTGATGTAGGAGGTGCCACAACTGGGCAGGTGCTCCTAGGAGTACAGACAGGGAAGCAAGCCAGGAAGTAGCATTTCTATATGGCCTCTACTCCAGTTCCTGCCCTGACTTCCCTCCATGATGGACTGTGAGCTTTAAGCAGAAACAAACTCTTTCTTTCTCAAGTTGCTCTTGGTCATGGAATTTATCATAGCAACAGACAACAAACTAGGACAGCACACATGCTCCCTCTGTCCACCCAGGAACCAGCTCGTCCACGGCCTTTGGGACTACAAAACTAGATGTGGTTTCTTTGTACCCTACAGAAGAAAAGGATCTACCTATGTGAGGCAGCTTCCTCACGGTCTGCTCTCCACTTCTATCTCACATTAACAGGAAGGCCTGTTCTTCAGTCAGACATGGCAGTGTCTTCACTTAAAACAATTCCCAGTGCCATGGGGGATCTATTCATCTGACTGCGGTAAAAGCCACTGGCAGGTGAGACTTCCAGGCAGTTTTACTCGAAGTGCTGTAAGGTTCAATTCCTCCCCTCTTCCATCCCATACCCTGAAATGGGGATGTGCTGGTTTTACCCACAGCCATCTTAGACAAGAACACAAGGGCCATACTGAGGGGACACTGAGGTAGTACATCTAGCAACAGGAGGCTCCAATCTCCCTCATGGAGTGAGCATCTCCGTATGTTTTTCACAGGGCAGAGAAATTAACTGTATAAGTCACCACTTGGGGAGTATCATTTACTGTAGCCGAATGTCGTCCTAACATAACACTATTTAATTATGCATCTCTGTAAAACTCAGAAACAAATTAATTAGCAAAGAAGCTTGAATGACTGGCTAAAATATGAAGTCAGAATTCACTGCGTATATCAGCTGGGCACGAAATTCCTATCCCATTTAGGGAAGTCCGCTCACAGTTGGTATTTCCCTTTCCTAGCCATGACCAGTTTCAATCCCAGAGAACACTTCATCCTTGAATGCTAATTCTGTGGTTCTAATGGCAGGCAATTTGGGGTAGGAAATTGGCAGAGTATTCAAATTTAAAATAGAACTTCTTACTGCTCGCCGGCAGAACATTAAGACCCTTGAGAGGACTCCTGGAAGATGAAGAATCAAAGTCACCAAAAGGTACTTGTCCCATGTGAACTTATTAGACATATAGCTAAGTGTGCAGATCAACATGTGATACAGTTGAAAACAGAAGAATAAGATCTATTCTTGGTTCGGAGAAGTAGAGTCTCCATATTGGGCATTTAGTCTCCTAAAGCTCACATCCACTGAATCTACAAAATGAGGAGTGCAGTGGCCGCCATAAGAATGGGTGTGAGGCAATGAGACACAAGTATTTAGAGTAATCCTTTTGACAGGGGGTTGCTTTATATATGCCAGCAAGCATACCTCAATAGCAACAGAGCCACAGCAATGTGAAGAAGACATCACTCAGAGTTTCAGCCCTCATTTTATAAGCCCTGTGTTCTTCTGTTCCTAAGTATGTAGAGCAGGAAGGTCAAATACTATGCTTCTTTTAAAAAAATAGATCAGTGACTGCAAGTTGCCCACAGATAGATATGTGGAAGCATAAGCATAATCTCTTCACACTTGGAGGTGTGAAACCATCTGACACCGGCAATGCTCTCGTTTTCAGAATAGCTGCCACACAAATCCATTTTGTCAAAAGTTTCCTTGAGATGTCTCTGTAACAGAATATCTTTAAGAAAGTCCTAGGCTTACAAGAGATATGCGCTGACAGAGGAGAGAGTTGTGCTCACCAGCCCCCTTGTCCTCCCTTTCCATGTTCTATGCGTCCGGTCTTTAGGATGGCTTGAGACACTCAGAGAGCAAAATCCATGATGAAGAGGAGAAATGTTATGGATTCAGTGACCATCAAAATAGCTGAATCCAGGATGAATGACAGTAGTCTACAAGAGCCATGAGGAGGCGCATGAGACAAGGCAGGCCATCTGCTCTCTGTCTCAAGGGAGGTAATATTCACTGCCTGCTATTCAACTGGAGATGCACATGGGAAGAGAGAGCAAAACAAAGGACAAGGAAGAGGGACCTCCTTTCTACAGCCCTTTTTGTCCATGGCCAGCCTCCCCCGACTCCGTAGCTGGTCCACTCTTAGCACGGTCTTCCACACTCCAGGCTGGGTGATAAAGCGCATGTCTTTGACTTCAAGGGAAGGACTTTACAAAAGAAATTTAAAATCTTTTCCAATGGGGTGTAGAGTATCTTTAAAGACTTGACCGTAATCTCAAGCCATGAGAACTCTCTAAAGAACAATTGTTTTTAATTTAGAAAATCTTTGATTAAAGAAAATATTAACGTTTCTGCTGTTGCATTTCTGTGAGTAGCATATAGAAAAAAATATAGATTATATATTATTACACAAGCCCAGATATACACATGAGTGTTTTGTGTAATAGATGAATTGTTGTTTATGGTAATAAACTAATAGGTATATATTACATGTTTTCACACAAATCATCTAGTTCGATCTCGAGCAAGTTCCGTTAACCAGGTAGCTTTATTTCAGTGTGGCAGGTAAAAACAAAAATGAATGTTAGACATTAATAAAAATGGACAAAATTGCAGAAGGAGCTAATAGCAAAGTCAGTTGCTAACCATGGGAGCCCTTCTGACTCTGAAGAACAAATAAGAATCTTGAGAGATTTGGGCCTGACTCTAAAGAAATGACTCTCAACCTGTGGGTCACAACCCCTTTAGGGTCACATATCAGATATCCTGCATATCATATATCTATATTATGATTCATAACAGTAGAAAATTACAGTTATGAAGTATCAATAAAATAATTTTATGATTGGGGATCACCAAAACATGAGGAACAGTATTAAGAGAGTTACAGCATTGGGAAGGTCGGGAGCCACTGAAAAGGCTTGGCACACTGCTGGAATGTGCTTCCATCAGCCCTGGAATAGTAGAGATGACTCTAGCACCTGAGGACCCAGTGGTGTGCCTGCAGATGGAAACACAAGGATCTAGAGAGTCTCAGAATGATAGAATGCATATTGTAACTTAGCTGCAGATTCACTAAAGCATCTGAGAAACACAATGCCTATTGTATTCTCTCTTGGTGTACTGAACAACCCCTGAGCTGGTTCTGGCTGACTCCTGCCTCCCATTAGCCATTATCGGTGTTTGATATCTTATCCCTTTGAGTGGAAGCTGGATGTAGTGATTTACTTCTAATAAGGCTGTGAGGTGCCATCTTTGAGATTAATTGCAGTTTCCACCTCAGATGTTCTCTCTCATGCTCTTATTCTAAGGGAGGCAGATTCCATATTGTAAGTAGCTCTCTGGAATGGTTCACAAGGCACCCAACAATGAGCACCCAACAATGAGCAAGAATTGGAGGTCGGCTAACACCCAAGAGAAAGAATTTGGAAACAGGCCATGCTCCATTTGAACGTTGAAAGTATTATGGCCCCACTGTCACCTTAGGCCCAGCCTTGTGGGAGAGCCTGGCCTGACATCCTGCTTGCAGAAGGACCAGGTCAATTACCCCACAATTCTGACTCTAAAACCAGCTGCTAAAAAAGATCCTTGTGTTGCGACAAAGCCCAGGTGGTAAAATGCTTGCCTGGCATTCATGAAAACCTCAGCTCTACTCTTGGCACAGCATAAACTGGGTGTGGTGGTGTGTGCCTGTCATACCAGCTGGTGGAAGGCAGAGGCAGGAGGATCAGGAATGGGATACAGAAGACCCCGTCTCAATAGGGAAACACATTTTCGTTTAAAGCTGCTTTGCTTAGGGTTATTAATTCCACAGTAATAATAATAATAATAACCATGGGAATGAAAGAATGACTGGCACAAAGACCATATAGTACAATGGATATCTCCCCCAAAACATGGATTACTTTTCACTTCTTTAAAATGGGATTTTGGGAAGAAGGGAAATTGGTTAGGAAGCACATGGGAGCCAAGAGACACCTTTGTTTACATCAAATTATTTCCTCTAGCTTGCCATGGCATTAGGCACCATGTCATTCTTTTGACAGCTCACTATACTATCGCCCCATAATTGGGAAAAAGGAAATTGTCTCAACAATAATTATAATAATAAATGGCAAAATTCACTTGAGCTTTTGCTTGTCAGTCAGATGCCACATTTGTCATCGGGCTCCAAGACAGTGATGTGACCAGTGTCTTAGATCAATGGGCAGATGACGAGGCTATGAATGATCATAACCACAAATGTCAGCCCTCTCTCTTTAAATGCACTCAGAGCGGGGAGATAATCTGAAAGGTCAAGTCGATAGTCGCCACCTGCTCCGTCTCTCCTTCCAAACTCTATCAGACAACATGGCGTCTCTGGAACACACAGAGAGGAGCAGACTGCAACAGAAGCCTGACATTTAATAATGGATCTGGACACATCACTGTCCCATTACATAATGGCAATTCTTCTCTACCTCTGAAAGACCAGCCAGGGCAGTGTTCTTGCCTCCCTCAAAAAGAGGGCAACTGGACTGCTCCAGACAAGGGAGACGTTGTTATCTCTCAATGACTAGGAGAGCTGACCACATCTATTTAACCTGAGGTGAAGGGACCTGTGAGGCCACAGGCAAAAGGCGTGAGCTCCTGATCTCACACCAAGTGATGTGGAAAAGTCCCAGCCAGTGAAAAGCCTATGTGTACACTTTACAAGGAATGCAACTTCGGTGCTTTTTTTTTTCTTTAATACATATAGTAACTTCAACTAATTGCCAAAATAAAGTTTGCTCCCTCTGGCTTTAATGAACAGATTAGTGGTACTTGCATTAGCAATATCATTTGCATAAAATTAATTTGCTAAAGTCTTTTAAAATAGTGTTCAGAGTGGTTTAAGCATGCTCAGTGCCCTATTTATACTATTAATTTGCTAAGTAAACTTCGCTTTTTAAGTAGGGCAGAAGTGAAGCATGAGTCCAGCTAAAGTTGGAGTCTGGCAAAACCATGAGCTGAGTGAAGTCCACATTAGTAAGCTTTTCCTTGTTAAAGCGCTGATAGGCTTATTAGGCTCGTTCCCAGCAAGCCATGCACCGGTATGTGTTAACTTTTGGGTAATAACAAAAACGTAGTTCATTTCTGAACATGACTTGGCATTTTCTTTGTCAAAAGTGATTTTGTCTATATCTGTTTCATGTGGGGGGGGAGAGGGGAAGAGAGAGAGAGAGAGAGAGGAGAAACAATGAAAAAAGAAGCCATAAATTTGAAAAAGCACAGGAATGTTTGAGGGAGAAAAGGGAAGAGAGAACTGGAATTAAATTATAACCTCAATACATGAAAAAATAAGTATTTTTTAAAAACTATGTTGAAAAGTTTATAGAGAATTGGACAAAACCTAAGAAAACCTAAATATAAATTTGATCATATATTGTTCTCAGATAGTATGTAAATACTGTGTCTCAGTAAATACTGTGTTTTTCTTAATAATACTAGCAACATAGAATACTTTGCTACTTAAACACCAACACCACTCTAAACAATTTAAGGTAACTTCATTTAATAGGTCAGTAGGGTTTGTAAAATAGTATTTGAAAAATTAACAGCAGAATTCACCAGAAAGGAGGACATTTTTTAATAAAAAGGTCCCTAAAAAATGTTGAAGTAGAATACTCGGGGATAAGGTACTTAGCTTAGGCTGCCATGGATGGGAATATTTCTAAGGGCTTAGATGTGGAAAACTGGGTCTGGGGAGAAGGCTCAGTGGGTAAGAATGCTAGCTGCTCAAGACACCTTGGCTCCCCGCCATCCCGGAGCACTCAGACCTTGCTGCCTTGTAGATTGCCAAAGGCTTCAATATCAACTTCCCCCTACAGAGCATGCTCAGTTTCCTCTCCTCTGAGTTTGGCTGCTGCTGAATCATACATATTCTCTGTGCCCTCAATTTTAGATCATATGGGCTAGAATATCCATATGATATTGGGATCCAAATGGCAGTGCTGAAGCCTTCCGCCTCATTCCGCATTCTTTTTGCCACAACACCATGAATCAGACATTGAGGGAAACCCCAGGTTTCCTTACAGTAAGTTGAGTTCACTTAATTTTTGACAGCTTGTCACCTGCTCAATCTTCCCTGTTAGAACACAGCTGAGATACAGTAGTTCAGTGTTAATATGTTTCCCCCAAATCTCAATATACTGAAAACTGCCATCAGCTTTAGGCAAAAAGGCTTAGAGGCTTTTTAGTAAGGCAAGTTGTCTTGTCAGTGGGTCTCTAAGGAAGCCTGAGTTACTACTTCCATGACCAAAAGCAATTTAGGGAAGAAGAGGTCTATTTGTCTTACACTTCCAGATCACAGTCCATCACTGAAGGAGGTCAGGACAGAAACTTGAAGCCCGATGCACAGAGGAAGGCCCATGCTTAGCTAGTTTTCTTACATCCCAGGAGGTCCCTGGAGTGTAGCAACTCAAGGTGAGCTGGCCTCTCCTCTATTAACTAAGAAAAAAGGCAATCCCTCAGAGATATGCCACCAGGTCAATCTGATACAGGCAGTCCCTCAACTGAGAACTTCCTTCTCTGGTGACCACAGGCTGTGTCTAAGACTAAGTAGAACACTTCTGTAATGTGGGAGACTCCTGCACATGAGCTGGTTACTTCTGGGCTTGGTAGCCCCAAATCATGTTTTTTGCTGGTTGCCTGGAATCTCATACTATTGATCTTCAAAATGGAAAGGCAGTCTCTTCAAAGCCAACAAATGACAAAAGCCACCAACCGAGGAGCAAGTCATATTTTTTTTGTCCTAAAATCCTGTTAATAGGAATGTAGTGGTGTCTTGTTTAATTCAGTTTTAGTTTGCAATTTGTAAAAGTCTGATGAGACTGAGAAACTTCTCGCGTGTTTGGAATCTCGTTTTTAAATTCAAAATATTCTTGGTGGTTCTCAAGCCTACAAGGCTGGATCATGGGAGACGAGCATTTCAGCTTCGCAAAGGTTGCCAGCTGTTCAAGCCAATTGCGCGGTGCATGAATTTTCCATCTTTATGTCCAGAGCATCCAGCACAGGGACTAAGCATTCACTAAGCACCCCAGAGGCAGAATTACTTAGTGCTCCTTCATTTGGTTGTAAACCGACTGTGCACAGTCATCTTGCCCCAGTGGGCTACTCCCTGCCATGCCTGAGAATTTCTGACCCTTCTTGAGTCCTGAGCCGCATGCTTATCAGGAGTCAATGGTTTCTGTCCCCAAGCCTGTGTGATACGTGTTAGAGTAGCCAGTAAGAGCCAAGGTGTATTTCCCAGAAAGTAAGATGGGAAAATGTTGAACAAGAAGAGAAAAGAAGGCACAAAAACAACCATGAGGGAAGTGATAAAGAGCTGATAGTATCCCACACCCAAACAACATTACAGCATGTGCAAGTTCCTGTGGATTTGAATGGAGCATTCAATGTTGCCAGTGCATTTTGGATGTGGTTTATGTAAGAAAGATAATGCCAAGCAGTGGGCCAAGGAAGGCTTTGAAACGATACAATGGGTTCCATTTATCAGCATCTACCTTAAGCAGTACTTCAACAGAATATTTGAAAATAAATCACCAAAAGAAATGGAGACTGAAAATGTCTCTCGGTGGTAGAGCACTTGCCTGTGTACACAAGGCCCTGGGTTCTAACATAAACACTGGAGAAGAGAAGGAGGAGGAGGAGGAGGAGGAGGGGGAGGAAGAGTAGGGGGGGAGGAGGAGGGAGGAAGAGGGCTAAGGAGATGGGGGAGGGGAAGGATGGCTAAAGAGAGAAGAGGGAGAAGGGAAGATATTTTACTGAACATTAAACTCACATTTTGGAGTAACTGTCATTTAGATGTGAACATTGAAAATATATACAATAATCTTTAAGATTAATTTGTAATTTTCACATCGTAAAATTTCACAAAATTGTCATCTTAACGCCCCCCTAAGACTTTGCTATACAGTTATCATATTCTTAGTCAACCTGGTCTCTTAATCATTTTAATCACTGATATTTGAGGGGTTTCTAATGTTCATATTAACAAATACTGTGATTAATTATAATTGTATATGACTTTCAAAAATATATTGGAAGGGCTGAAGAGATAGCTCAGTGGTTAAGAGCACTGACTGTTCTCAAAGAGGACCGAAGTTTGGTTCCCAACACCCATCTCACATATGCACCACCACAAGCAACTCCAGTTCCTGGTCCTTTGGTATATTCTGGCCTCCACAGGCACCAGCCATGTGTGTGGTGCAGATACGTACCTGCAAACAGAGCACTCACACATATGCAATGGGATTAAATAAATCCTTTAAAAGTATATTGAAGTTTATTTTAAAGATAGGTTCTCTGAAATTAACTTAAGAAATTGATGGACTGGGGCTGACGTGGTCAGGACCACTGGCTGCCCTTCCAGAGGACCTGAGTGGCTCACAGCTGTCAGTAATCCCTGCCCTGAGAGAATCCTCCCTGTTCTGGTCTCTTCAGGGACAGCACGCATATGGTACACTTACAGACAAAACTCCCACATGCATAAAAAATATTTCTTTTAAAAATAGAGATTAATGGAAAAGATTTTTCTAACATAAGTGGTGTCTGACTTAAAATACCTGTGGTGGTTTGTACACGCTTGTCCTAGGGAGTGGCACTGTTAGGAGGTGTGGCCTTGTTGGGGAAGGCGTGGCCTTGTTGGAGGAGGTGTGGCCTTGTTGGAGGAAGGCGTGGCCTTGTTGGAGGAGGTGTGGCCTTGCTGGAGGAAGTGTGTCGTGGTGGGGGTGGGCTTTGAGACCCTTCTAGCTGCCTGGAAGAGATGAACTCTTGGTTTCCTCCAGATCCAGATGTAGACCTCTCAGCTCCTTCTCCAGCACTGTGTCTGCCTGGATGCTGCCATGCTTCCTGCCATGATGATAATGAACTGGACCTCTGAACCTGTAAGCCAGCCCCAATTAAATGTTGTCCTTATAAGAGTTGCCTTGGTCATGGTGTCTCATCTCCACAATGGAAACCTGAACTAAGACAATAACTAATTTCTATAGAAAACTTGGATAAACTGAGTAAAGACAAAATGGAGATATTTTAATTGATACATCTTTTAGTCTCATTGTTTTATGATAATATTGAGACTACAGACATATTCTTGTAGCCTGGCTCGAAATCTAACTTCAGGTTCTATTTTCTTTAAGAAAATGATTGTGTGTGTGTGTGTGTGTGTGTGTTGTGTGTATACACATGTATGTGTGTGCGTGCACCTATGTGAGTTTCCTAGGCAGACCATAAAAGGGTACTGGCTCCCCTGGAATTGGAGCTACAGGTGGTTTGAGACACAATGTGTGTGAGTGCTGGAAACTGACCCAGAGTCCCCTGCAAAAGCAGCCAGTGCTCTTAACCACTGAGCCATCTCTCCAGTCCTAGAGGAGCTTTCTTAAACTATTAAGTTTACTTGGTAATATCTCTTTACCATATGCATTTAGCATTATTTTATAAACATGGAATTTAAACTACTCTCCTAGCAATGAATAGTTTCTATTTCTACATTTTAAATATCAAAATCTATATTAATGTCACATTACTCCCTTAGGTTAGCTTCTCAGAATTAAAGTAGCCAATGAAAGGCTATTAGTAATTTTATATATGTGTCTGCGCTATACTTCAGAAAGGAAAGATTAATACACACTCCCACCAACAGCCACTGCATGACTGCACACACTCCCACCAACAGCCACTGCATGACTGCACATCTGCAGCACACACAGTAAGCACTCCAATTATGTCGACTAGTCACACCTGAAACCATTTATGTAAATGACCCAATTCCTCTGAGATTGTCCCCAGGTGTATGGATTTACAATCCTGTTCTCTTCAGAGCCGCTCTACGGTGTGAAGGAGTCAGTTTATACTGCTGTTGTGTGAAAGGTGATGGAGAAAGTGCAGATCATACAAACCTCCACCACGGAGGTATTTATCATCTGGGCTCATCTATCATTATAGACCCTTCTGGCTAAACCTACCAGCTGAGGTTTAAAGGCCCCGATGGGTCATTGTCATACACCTGTAGGATTCTCTAACTGCTTGAGTATTGATTTATCTATTCTGGAATTCCTTCCCATTGATTTATTAAGCCTATACATCTTGTGGTGGGCAGCATCTGTCTATAAAAGGCGGCTGGGAACTGTTTCACAATCCTGTGTTTTACAGCCCCCTGACATTCATGGACTGACTCTGATTTGCCCAGTGTTGGTATCAACGCTAAGAGGTGTTTCAAGTCTGGCTTTCAGTCTTGATGCGTTGTTGGCTCTGTACAGTACAGTATTTTGGTGTTATGTTGGCTAGAGATCTGTCTTTCCTTCTATCTGGTTTCTCCAGCTTTCATTATGAAGGGATGTTAAACTTTGCCAAATGCCTTTTCCTCATCTATCAAGATGACCATGTGATTTCTATCCCTACCTCTATTTATGTACTGTATTAGGTTCATTGATATACATATGCTTCCGAATCCTTGCATCCCTAGAATGAAACCAACTTGATCATGGTTTATCAGCTTCCTAATGTGCTTCTGAATTTGGTTTTCATATTTTTGGGGGAATGTTTTTGTGCATGTTCACTAGAAATATTAGCCTATAGTTTCTTTCCTGTTTCTTTTTCCCTCCCTCCGTCCCTCTGTCCCTCCTTCCCTCTCCCCCCCCTTTCATTTCTTGTGTGTGTTCTATTTGGTTTGGGTGTGAAGATAATACTCCTCTCATGGAATGAGTTTGGTAGTGTTGGTACTCTTTCCATAGAAAAGTGAGGGGGACACTGGGTTAGTGCCTTTTTAAATGTTCTGGTAGAATGTGGCCTGGATACCTTGTTTGTTGACTTTTTGGGGGGGGGGACTGTTGCTGCTTTAGTTCTCTTGCTGTAGGTCTGGGTCATTTGTATCCTCTAGAAATTTCACTTCCTCTAGACTTCTCAGCTTTGCTGTAATGTAGGTTTTCAAACTGTTCCCTAATGAGTCTCTGCAGTCCCTTGGTCTCTATTATACTGATTTTTTTTTCATCTCTAATTCTGCTAATTGTTTTGTTTTGTTTTGCCTTTTGTTTAGTTTATATAAAGGTTTGTTGACCTTGCTCATTGTGTCAAAGGCCAACTCTAATTTGTTAGTCTTCATACAGTTCTTTTCGGGTCCAACTTTATTCATTTCTGCCTGTTCTTTGTTTTTTTGTTTTGTTTTGTTTTTTTGCCTTTTACTGTTTGGGATTTTTCTAAGATCGTGAGATGCACCATTAAATTTTTTATTTGAGACATCTGACTTTTACACACATGTACACACACACACACACAAATTTTCATCTTTGAGTCAGCTTTGATGTATCCTCCAAAGTTTTGATAAGTGCTATATTCTGACTTTCATTTGATTCCAGGAATTTTTAAATTCCCTCTGACCTCTTGAATGGCCCACTGATCAGCCATAGCATGTTGCTCCATTTCTATATATTCGTGGACTTTCTGTTCATGCAGCTGACTTACAATTTTATACCACTGTGATTTGATACAATGCAACAAATCATTTTGATTCTTTTGTATTCATTATTATTTTATGGCCTAAAATGTAGCCTATTTTAGGCTGAGATGACTGTGTTCTGTGGCTGTTGGATGGGACATTCTGTAGATATATGTGTAGTCCATTTGGCCTGTGATAGAGTTGAACCCTGAAGTTTCTCTGTTGATATTTTTCTCTAGATGACATCTGTTAATGAGAGCTGGGTATTGATGCTGCGTCCTTGTTCTATGTGCTGCCATCCATCCCTGTCTGCCCAGTAGGCTTTTTAAAATGATAGATAAACTAGCTCCCTGTGCACTTAGATCATTATATCATCTTCACAGAGTGCTTCCTTTAGTAGTAGAAAGTGATTTTTTTTCTCTTCCAGCTAAATTAGGCTTGAAGTCTACTTTACCAGATATAAATATATGGATCTTGTTTTAAATTCAGCCTACTAGTCTGTGTTTCTTTATTAAGGGATTAAGACTGCTTACACTGAGGGATTTGATGATTTCTTACCATTTTCTTAGTTGTTTTCCTGAATGTTCTATTTCTGTTGTTACTTTCTTTCTTCTCTATTTGTATTAGGAACTTTGTGGATGGCCAATTGATTTGAATTTATTGATCCTTTCCTAATGCCCCTTTGTTCATCTATTCCTCTTGTGAAATCTATTGTTTCTTATATTCTCGTTTTTGACACTGTCTTTCTCTCTCTGTGGTGGATTGAATATGCCTGGTCTAGAGAATTGCATTATTAGGAGGTGTGGTCTTATTGAAGTAGGTGTGGCCTTGCTAGAAGAAGAGTGTCACTGTAGACATAGGCTTTAAGACCCTTAACCTAGTTGCATGGAAGCCAGTCTTCTCCTGTTTACCTTCAGAACAAGATGTAGAACTCTCAGCTCCTCCTGTACTATAGTTGCCCGGACTATGCCATACTCTTACCATGATGATAGTAGACTGAACCTCTGAACTTGTAGCCCAATTAAATTTTGTCCTTTAAAGAGTTGTCTTGGTCATGGTGTCTGTTCACAGTAGTAAAACCCTAACTAAGACACACTCCTCTGGGCCATTTGCCATAACACTGATTTGATGGTCTTGAGTTACCATAGTTTGTGCTTGCCTTAAATTTTCTTTATTCCTCTATCAGTTTCAAAATATGGCTTTGATGGATAC
Organism: Rhynchomys soricoides; assembly: GCA_019843965.1. NCBI lineage: Eukaryota > Metazoa > Chordata > Mammalia > Rodentia > Muridae > Rhynchomys > Rhynchomys soricoides. Next base: position 6,682,719 of record JADRCH010000057.1, read on the forward strand.
AATCATCTTGGTTAAAAGATGTTTACTTTCAGTGTTTAAGGGTTTGCAAATTCATTCATTATCCTTGTTTCTAGTGTCTCTTCAGGAGCTCTGCTCTCACTCTGATGGGCTATTTGCAGGTAGTTAGCACTTGCAGGCTTAATTATTGTTTCTTTGTTTTGCACTTTGATTATCTTGACTATGGTAGATCATGGAGATATTCTATTGATTCATGTTTGTTTGGGGTTTTGTTTGTTTGTTTTGAGACTCATGTTTGTTTGTCTGTTGGTTTTTGAGATTTTTAGTACTTCTTGTCCTTGGATAGCTGTATCCCAAGGTTTGAGAAACTTTATGCTATAATCTTATTGAAGCCTATGGCCCAGCAATTCCACTTCTGGACATATACTCAAAGCACTCCATATACTACCACAAAGGTATTTAAACATCTACGTTTACTGCTGCTTTATTCACAACAGGAGTAAAATGTAAACAAGATACATTTGGACCAACAGATAAATGGGTAATAAAAATGTGGTATAAACTGGAGTGGAACATGATTCAGCTGTCAAGAAAAAATGAAATCCTGGAATTTGCAGTAAACGTATTGACTTGAAAATATAATATTTAGTGAGGTAATTCAAACTCAGAAAAACAAATCCTCGTGGCCTCTTTTACCCCTTGTATGTAGACCTTAGCCTATAAAGTATCCATGTAAATGGCTGTAAGTGTGGACATAGCGTAAGATTTTAAAACAAGACTATGATGATACTAGACAATGAACAAGGACGGAATGCTGGCCAAATATGTGGGGACGAGAGAGAGTATAAAGCTTCATAATGCTTCATTTATTTTCCTGGCTTCAAATCCATCACTTTTTTCTTTTTTATCTTTTATCATAGATAGGTATATAAAAATAGGATTGACAGTAAGAATATAGAGCCTGAAGCAAAGCTCCATTGTTCCAGAATGGCCATTCTAACTGCAAAAGTTCAGGTCACTGAGGTATACAGAGTTTGGGACTGGACATATGTTTCAATGGTTTCCTTATGCCAACTATGTGATGATTATATTTGAGTGTTATTTAGAATGCAGTGATTGTATTTTGAATTTTTTTCATAGAATAGATGGTATGTCTTTAGTTTTATCTCAGTTTCCCCTAAACCATAGGGAATTCGTAGCTTCAGTCACTTGGTGGTATCCCTAAGTTCTTGGGTTTTGTGGTCATGCACATTCACCTTTTTCTTTACAGATGTTTGAGTTAGTCTTCCCTTAGTGATATCTGTCATCCTGATGCTGTTTCTGCATCTTCTGGTCCTTTGGTGATGCTGATGCTGTTTCTGCATCTTCTGGTCCTTTGGTGATGCTGATGTTGTTTCTGCATCTTCTGGTCCTTAAGTGATGCTGATGCTGTTTCTGCTTCCTCTGGTCCTTTGGTGATCCTGATGCTGTTTCTATATCCTCTGGTCCTTTGGGATGCTGCTGCTGTTTCTGCTTTCTCTGGCTCTTTAGTGATGCTGATACTATTTCTGCTTTCTCTGATCCTTTGGTGATGCTGTTTATTGTGATTTTTATTTGACTAACCGAGACTCTCACTCTCAGCATTGCCTTGCTTTCTCTTGGCAATCGAAGCCTCTGTGATGAATTTCTCCTCCATGTAGCTGACCAGCCCTTCTCAGCTACTGACATTTCATCTATGTCCTGAATTGATTTCCTTACTTCATTTATCTGTGTTTTTCCTGCTTTGAAGTAATTGATGTTTTCATCTTTTTATGTAGATTTTGAGATCTTTGCCCAATTTTTCAAACCATTTCTGTATCTCTGGGTTAGGTAAATAAGAAGTGGTGATCTCTTGGAGATTTCATGTGGCTTTGTGTTTTTGTGTTTCTTGTGTTTATATGTTGTTTCGGGTCACTCTTCTGGCTTTATTGGGGGGGGGGTTCTTAGTGAGTAGTGAACTCATTAAGAGTTTAATCTATAATAGCACTCAGAGAGGTGACAACCATCTGCTGTAACAACCAAATTCAGGACTCACTGTCCAAAAGAAACTGTGCAGCATTAGAACCCAGTTGGGTTTTTGAAAAACATTAACACTGAATTTATCACTTGCAACCAACAGGACTTAATTCTCAAAATAGTCAAGTTGCTGAACTATGAGATTTACATAAGTGTAAAAACAAAAAACACACCAGCATAAAGCTTTAAGTAGACCTCAGAGAGAGCATATTTTAAATATCTAGCATATGACAAGGACTTATTTTGTGTGTGTGTGTGTGTGTGTGTATGTGTGTGTGTGCACATGCGAATCTGTATGCATATGTGTCTAGTGAATGTATGCACAGAAGCTATTGGCTTCTTCAGAGCTGGAGTTACAGGTGATTGTGAGCCTGTAGGTACTGGAATCCAAATGCAACTGCTCATGACTGTGTATCAAGTGATTTAGCTACTGAGCCATCTCTCTAGGCCTGTTAGTTATTTTATATTATCGATTACTAAGCACTGCTGTGTTCCAGTCACTGTTCTAGGTACAAGGTGTGCAAATTGTCAACAAACCAGAGTAACGCCCTGCTTTGCCCCCGCTGCATGGTAGAAAAGATTGGGTTTAGGCATTTGTCCCAGTCACAAGTCAAAAGGAAGACCCCAGATTTGAATACTGGTCACTCAAATTCTAAATCCCTGCGGTGACACTACTGTTGCTCCCATCCTAAGACACAGAGACTTATTGCCTGGGTTCCAGAGAGCATGGTAGACAGACTGTTGGGGCAGAGCCCAGCCCTTGCTGACCTTTCTCAGTGTTTCTCTGCACCATTTATTCTTATGTTTGCTTTGATTGTTTTTCTTCACGATTCCCCTGAACTAGGGCCTAGAGCAGCAGTCATCAGCCTGTGGGCCACGACCCCTTTGGGGGCTAGATGATCCTTTCACGGAGGTCCCATATCAGATACACCACATATCAGATATTTACATTATGCTTGATAACAGTAGCAAAATTACAGTTATGCAGTGATGTAGCAATGGAAATAATTCTCTGGTTGGGGGTAACTGTAGCATCAGGAAAGTTGAGAGCCACTGGCCTAGAGAAGTGTGTGGAGGGAGACTGTGGGGCTTAGAATGAGCACTTGTCAGTAGCAAAGGTCATCTCCTTATTTCTTGGTTATATCAAGACACCTCTCTGCTGAGTGGGAGGCTAGGGAAGGCTTTCTCTCTCCTCAGGCTGAATCCCAGGACAGTGTGTGCCAGAGACCCAAGGCATGTCTGCAGCTGACAGACCATCTCCAGACCAAGATGCAACTTCTCATTCTGATGCAGGGCTTTGGATGGCATCCTTAGACAAGGAGGACTCTGCTGATCCTTTCTGCTCTGTGAGATGAAAGATTGCTTACCAGATAATCCACCCAAGTAGGGTGGAGCCAGCCCTTTGTCTTTCTGCCCTTCTCTGTCCCTAGAGTCAGATGGTAGTGTCCCTTAGTAAGGGTCATGATGGCAATGCTTAAAAAACAACAACAAAACATTTTGAAGGATAAAACAAGTCAGAATGTATCTTTTGTTTTGTTTTTGAGATAGGGGCTCAGTAGCTCAGGTTCAACTCAAATTCCCTTTGTTACGAAGGATGACTCTTGATTTGCCTCTTCTGCCTCCCCAGTGCTAAGATTATAGGCATACACCATTATATCTAGTTACCCAGACTGGGAATCGAATCCGGGGCTTTAAGAATGCTAGGCAAGCACTCTATCAACTGAGCTACAGCTCCAACCCTGTATCTTGCTTTATTACATATAATTAATAGTCTAGCATCATAACGTAGTGGCGGGCATAGAGGAGCCATTGCCTCCTTAGGTGTAAGCCAGAGACATCTTCCTTGGTTTTTCATCTGGCTACTTTGCGGGAGAGGCCCTACCTAGTGTCTCCTCTCCAGCTTAGCCATGGACTAAGTGCGGAAGACAGTTCTCTGACAGAATGAGGTCAGGGGTCAAATCCATTTTGGAACCTGCTCAGGACATTTCCTTAATTCTGACTTCCCGAGGGTAACCTGGAACACAGATGAGTGTACCCCTAGAGTTCACAGGGTGCTGAGGGTGCCTAGAGCCTAGAGATGCAGAACTTATGGTCAAGGGCAGAAGTGCCCTTTGGAGTTGGAATAAGACCTGACCCCAGAGGCTCATGAATGTGAATACTTGGTCTCCAGTTGGTATCGCTGTTCAGGAAGGGTACGGAACCTTTAGGAATTACAGCCTTGCAGAAGGAAGGTCGTCTCTGAAGGACGGCTTTGAGGTTTCCTAACTTTATCTCACTTCCTGTTCCCTTTACCTCACTTCCTGTTCTGCTTCTGTGTGTGGAAGAAACTGATCGGCTCTCTTCCTGCCCGCAAAGCTATGCTTTCCCCCGACAGCCACCCTGCCATTCCACTGAGGTAGACTATTTCTGTGGAAAAGCAAATATAAAGCCCTTTATTCTCCAAGTTGGTTTTGGTCATAGTATTTTATCACAGTATCGGGAAAGTAACTAACAAATACCCTTTCCTCCCAGTGATTATCTGGGCTTCTTTAGAAAGTGATGTGGATCAGAACGGGGGCCAGAGGCAGGGTTCAGCAAGCTTTAGTGAGTAGATGGGACATCAAGGAACCAGTGGTTGACAATACCACGATCAAAACCATCCTTGCCCAGTGTTGTGAAGGGATCCTGTGATGATAGAGGGGTAGAACGCAGTGTTTTAAACATGTTAGGTTGATTTTTCTTAAAATTCTAAATATTCAGACATATGCTAAAGAAGCTGCCATTTGTACCCTTCTGGGCCTCATGAACTAAAAGTTATAGAAAAACATGATAAACCAATGGGTTTCAAGATTTACATCATATTTTTTTAAAAATTCACCTGAGATTCTTATAAAAAATTTTTTTTTACAAAGCTGGGCTGAAACCTTTTAGGTATTCAGATTCCATTGGCTTGTGTTGGGACTTAAAAAAAATGAATTTTTACTAATTTTTAAATTTGGTTTGGTTTTAGTTTTGTTGTTTGTTTGATAGTGTCTTGCTATGTAGCCCAGCATAGCCTTGAAATAAATGTGCCTACTCTCATAGCCCACTTCAGGCTTCCATGTGCTAGGATCATAGGCACAAGTCACCACACCTGGCTTTCCTGGCTGGTTTTAACGGAGCTGGTCCAAACACTGTCTATTCTTGGGGAAATCCTGGTGGAGCTGGTAATTTCATTGACAAACAAATGAAAGTCAGTAACTAAAGGACAATTTTGAACTATTATCAACAAAGCGCACACTCAATTTGATACACAACCAAGATTAAAATATATTAAGCTACATTGTTCCCTACCACGTAGTCCCCTTGGAGCTTAGCGTCCTAGCCTAAGCAAGCAGCTATCACTCACAAAACTTTGACGCTAATTTTTTTTTTCATGGCCTTTGGAACCACATCGGAAATCCAATCTCATTATTCCACATCACAGTTTGCATTTGACAGAAGGCAGCATTATCCAGAAGGATGGTGCATATTACTTAGCAGATTTAGTTCCTGTATTTTCCAAGTCAAATAAGTAATAAAAGAAGATCTATTATATAAACATAGCTGCTTATTTCAGCTTCCTACGGAAACTATACTAACAGGAGGCTGGAGGAGGGGCACCAATTTACACAGACAAAGAAAGTGAGGGGGGGACTCCTGGAGGTTGCAGAAGTCACTAGTAAGGGAACCTGGAAGCCAAGTGGAGAGGTGCCCCTGAGCTTGGTGACAAAGAAAGCCGAATCCTGAGCAAGAGGTAAACAAAGGGGCAGACTGATTTGACCTCTGAACCCTGCTTCAGGAGCGAGAGGTCACAGGTAACTCTAAAGATGAGTGTGGGCTTTGCATACAAACATCATAAAACATAAACTTGTTGGTGTGACCAATAAACAGCATTATCGTTTTCTTATTGGGGGCAGGAAGTCACAGTGGGGCAGCAACTCTGCCTTCCTAAGTTCCATTGGCTCTGCGATCCTCTGGGAATTGAATCTGATCTCAGCTTGGCTCCTTTGACAGTAGCAAGAAGGTCACATCAGTTCCTGATGGGACAGTGAGCTGAGGACCATGTTTGATGGTGCTCTTGAACACACGCATTTTTAGAAGCCACTTCCTCTGCTGTCCCTTTTGTCACCTGTCCAGAATCACACCTCGTCCCTGTGCCTAATTCTCCACAGACTGAAACCATTCAAGATCCAGGCCCTGGGGCTGGAGCTACCCTGCTGAATCATATGAGTAGGCTAGAAAAAGTAGTATATATTCCTGAAGAAAGCATCAGTGAGCAGGAAGAGGCCAGAACAGCAAAGGCAGCTAACAGGAGTCAGCTACACAGATTCGAGTCATGGAACCAGCAAGGCCTGTTCTGTGGCCAAGACTACTGCTGTAAATTAAAATCCAACCATTAGCAATGCAATCTTGTATTTGGAGGTAATTTTAAGACATGTCCTTCAATATGGAAATTACAGAGGTCCATCACGACATGATTTCAATTTGAATAATTTCTCAGCCATTGTTTCAACTGCCTGTTAACTCTCATTTCCGTTCCCCTTCCCCCCCCCCCCCCCATCATCGCCTACTAAAACCTTTCAAAAGTCACTTGGGCAGATAGGAAGATTGTTCAGTGGGTAAAGGGGCTTGGGTGGGAGGGCCTGAGTTCTGGATCTAGAACCCATATAAAGGCAGACACAGCTCCGGGGAGGATAGAAGGAGGGATCTATAATGCCAGCAGTCTGTGACAGAGAGATTAGGAGGCAGAGATGAGACAGAAGCAGAAGGCCAGGAATGTATATCCTACACAACAAAGAGACCTTGTTCTCTCACTCAAGGTGGAAGGCAAGGACTGATATGCACGGTTGTTCTCTGACCTCCACACCTAAACTGTGACTTATGTTACACACACACACACACACACACACACACACACAAAGAGAGAGAGAGAGAGAGAGAGAGAGAGAGAGAGAGAGAGAGAGAACAATAACAATAACCTATGGACAGAAGCTAAGCCATTCTGAATCCCATTTTGCCCACTTCATCCCACCAAAGGCCACGATCTGTAGACACGCGATGGTCCTGGCAATAGATGCTAGGATTGAGAGTAATTAAAAGCTGTTAATGGTATAGGAGATCAGTGCGAACCCAACTGAGGCATTTAGCTATTATATCGCTGCACCCTTTTAGGCCTCTTTCAGCTTATAAATATTAATTTAAAGACTACCAACAAGGAGTAAACGGATTTAGGCATAAAACTTCCTGTCAGGGGTGATTTATATCCAATAAAAGGAGGGCAGGATAGAGAAAGCCTGCTTCACTAAGTTTACGATAGACAGTGAGATAGTACCATCAAAATAAAAAGGATTGCAGTGTTGGGCCATGTGGGTGTCTCCCTTCTTAATAAGCAGTGGCCGGAGCTGTATTGTTTGCTTTTATCAGGGCCTCACACGGCCGAGGGAAACTTCTGGATTGCTCACTGAACGTGTACAGATTTATAGGCTCAGGGCCTGAGCATGAGTGAGATTACTAGGACTTAAAAGATAATAGCACCAGGAAGAAAATTAAAACCACTCTCTCTACTTACATGTCATCAGTTCGTGGCGCCTGCACTTCCTACACCCTACAGTAGTGTAGGGACGTACTGGAAATAAGATCTTAGAGTCCGTGAAGGAATGACTCCATGCCAGAAGAATGTGCAGCCATGTCCACAAGCCCACAGGAGTCCTGCCTCCATGTGTCCAATAGTGATGCCAACAAAATTGTTTTGCAGAGGTTTGGACAACAGTTCAGGCAGCACATGAGGACTTGAGTTCAAGTGGACCCCCAGTAAATGCATAAAAATGCTGAGTGCCAGGAGCATCTATGACCCCAGTTGTGGGGAAGCAGAGACAGGAGTTTGGCTGACCCAAAGTCCTGAAAAGTCCAAGTGGATAGGAACCAGCAGGATACAAAAATAACCCACACCCTCAAGCCAGTAGATCCCTAGTAACAAGAGATGCAAATCCATGAGTCAAATAAGTCTGGGTGAAGGAAGAGGGCAAAGTATCATGGCTCACCCCAGGCTAATATCTGTGTGTTGCATTACACTTAGGAACTGAAGCAGTGCTGTCTTAGTGTTGTGGTGTGGTAGGATGGGGACCCAGATACTTAAAGCTTCTTTCTTGTGTCTACATGACTAGAGAAAGACACATTTCTATATGAATGACTGTATATCTATTGTAAGATTAGACATCCACGTGTTGGTTCGTCAGAACATCCAGCTTTAATACAACTTACTTTTTGTTAATGTTGCTGGTTTGGATGTACAATAAAAGCAAAACTTCACCTTGTAAATTTTTAACTGTGTATGTGCTCATGCCTGCGTGTGTGCATATACATATGCCTGCCTGTGTGTACTCATGTGTTTGTGCGTGCGCGCGCGCATAGAAGAACAAGATGCACTTGGGGGCCAGAAACATTGGAGTTACAAGCAGTCATGACGCTCAGCTCCCAGTAGGTGTTAAAACCCAAACTGAAGTTCTCTGCAGCCCTACTGTGCTCCTAACTGATGAGCCATCTCCACCGCCCACAACTGCACTCTTGTTTCCTATGGCCTCCTAATCTGTCTGTGGTTCTGTTGTGAGTACTCATGGTGGGCTGGACACAGTTGTCCAATCTGTTGGGAGTTATTATTTTCTTGCGGTTGACTACCCTATTGACCGAGCAGGCATTCACACTTGAGGATGTAAGAGGCACTATGTCCATTCTCCCAAGTGCTCAGGGACAGTTGAACACCCTGTTTGGACTCTTCCCCAGGAGGGTTGATGCCGCATGGCTAAGTTTTTACCTATCTCCATTTTAGAGATTATAAAATTGTTCCTTTTAGGCCATTATAGGGACTTATATAAAAAGTGCTAAGTCTGATGGTGTTCATCGTAAAACACATAGAGGAATTCCCAAAGTTCCACTTAGAGATAACACCAAGATTAAAAAATAATGGGGATGGATTTGTGGCAGGCAGGAAGCCCAGAATGGTGCTCTACTGTGCTTGAAGAGAACAGTATGGTTGAACAAAACTTGGATGACGGGATTAACATGAAACAAGGGTCCTCCGAGAAAGATCAGTCTGCAAAGGAACGAGGAATCCATAAAACATTGTTTAATTTATGGAATTGATATGCTGCTGACCAGTAAGTATAAAGTCCTGTTCCCCTGGACCTCGCTATCCGTCATGTATCACTTGTCAGTAACCGGGAATGCACTCGGAACGTAACGGTTCTGGTAATGTTTCTGTTCCCATCGCAGCTTTACTGCACCCGTGAAACTCTGCAGTCTTTAAATCCCCTCACTGTTAACATCTGCTGGAACATTATTGGTCCCAGCATAGCCAAGCTGCTCAGACATTACGTTTAGCGGGGTAGTTAATGCTAAGGGTGTAATTCTAGAAGCAACTGTGACTGAAAGGAGTGTACACTCGCCCAGTGACTGTGTCTCCTCTAGGTTTTTTTCCTTCTTATTTGTCTTGTACCAAGAGCTCATTGGCTTGAGGGTATGTCCTTTAAGAGCTAGATTGATAGAGAGATGATAGACAGACAGACAGACAGATAGATAACTAAGACACACACTTTGGTATTTTTCACCAAGCACTGTTACATACTGGCAATTACTATTTCACACTTCCAGGTCTCTTTTTTCCTATAATGTTTAAATTTATTTTTTAAAGAATTTTTTATTATTTTAAATTATGTATAGCTATGCATTTCTGAATGTGGTAATGTGTGTGGGCAGGTGCCCTCGGAGGTCAGAAATGTCAGATGCCCTGGAGGAGTCCCGGTGCTCCAGAGCCATATGACACAGGCCCTTGGAACCAAACTCAGGTCCTCTGTAAGATCACCAAGTGCTCAAACGAGCGAGCTGTCTCCCCAGCCTCGGAGCCTTTTTAGTGAAAGGAGAAACCATGACGAAATGTGACTGTGAACGTTTAGCAATTTGAATTAGGAAATGAAGCAAATCTCTACGAATTGAAGGTATTTTACTACCTCTCTAAGGTGATTGGACTATGTTGAAGCATAACAGTTCTTCACACCAGAAAAAAGTTAGCAGGTTGCTTGTGGTTTCTGTTAACAACTATATATTTATTCTATAATCATAAATCAATTGATTTCTTAAAAACTACTCTACAAAGCTACCTTTATGGTTAATGTAAGTACATTGACATGATATCAATTGTACTTTATAATGGTGTGCATATCCCATGTCAACGTGTTTTACTATAACATATACATTTACATTTTACTTAATGAAAAATTATTGTTAAGTATCTTAAAATGTAGATATTTTAGATCTATTGGACGCTTTGATAAATAGTTTGGTAAAGGGTAAAAACTTCTCTGCTCCAAAAAAAATACTCTTTAATTAAAGTTAAGCATTTTAATTTTAAATGTAATTATATTAATTGTATTATATTTAATTTATATTATATTTAATTTTATTAAATTTCAACATGTTTTTATTATCAAGTATAAATATATCAAAGTAATTTAAATATTGAGCAAATTATATGGCTTATATTATTTTCTGATCTTGTTGAAAGCAATGGTGTTTTAAAACAAGCCAGTGGCACACCAGGATCTGTGAAAGAGGAAAAACTGTGTGGTATCTCCTCGTTGTTGAACTTAGTGTGTTTTCCTCAGATGTACATGGTCCTTGCTCAAGCTGATGTCATGAAGTACAGTGTAGAGACAACGATAACACTTCTCTGCATGTGACTCTATGAGCTGCCTCCCAAGGATCTCCATAGTTGAGTCTCGCAAGTGCTTAACGTCTGATGAGGTTATATTCTTGGCTGTCCCTGGAGGAGATGTGTGAGGACATGATGAGGATTAAGACTTTCCTTATAATACAGAGTGGATTTAGCCCTGACTTACTTCTGCACCACAAGGAGGCCTCATCTTCTCTGGGTTTCCTACTGTCAGGCCAAGAGCAATTCCACTCGGTACTCAGACACCATCTGGCCAGAAGTCCCACACTGTCTACTACCACCCTCCACTTAACCTGCCTTCCCTCCTGCTAGGCTCCTCCCATACATCTTTATTCAGTGTGTGTGTATGTATACATTTGTGAAGGTACCCATTGAGGCCAATAAAGGGCACCAGGTCCCCCAGGGATGGTGTTACAGATACTTGTTAGCTACCATGTGAATACTGGGAAATGGGAACTGAACTCCCACCTCCTAGGAGATCTCTTAACTGCTAAGACGTGTCTACAGCCCCTTGGGCTGGATTTCAGATCTGCCACATATCTGCCTGCAGGTCAGACGGTGGCTAGCATGTGACCTACAAAGGTGTGCCAAGTCGTACATGTTCAGGAAGTATGTGGCCCACTCCTGCCTCTGGCATGTCACCAGAGTATGACACCTGCCCTCTGTGTCCTATCCCCAACCCTGCTACAGCCGCCGTGTCCCTTCCTGTGGCCCACAGCGTCTCCACAGTTAGTTGTCTTCACCATCCTATGTCATACATTAAGCTTTCCAAAACTCAATCTTCTTTTCTCATACTGACACTTGAAGCTTGATGTCATGAAAACGTTATTTATTTTACAAGATTTGGCTATCCTTCGTGACTAACAGCAATTTATAATACAAGCTCTAGGCAGAGAACGGAGGAGGAGGAAGTGGCTTAGGTTTTAAAGCATTCTCACCAGGCCGTCTCCCAGGCAAGGCCTACTCTTATTTTGCTCATCCTCCAACTCTCTGAGAACATGCATGTAGAGACTCTTAGATTTGGGATCCAAGCATCCCCTGATTAATGAACGTAGCAAACACTAACTTGCTAGCCAGTTTTCCAGTGTCTCACTCTGATAAAGAGGAGGACGGTGTTTCCCACCCCCTCTAGAAAACGACAAGTGCCTGGGATTGCATTCATTGAGGCAAGATGACTCTAAGAAGAAGGAAAATGTAAGAGACACAAGGCTGTTTACAATTATTATTTTGGTGTTTTATGTGGGTATGAGGGAGAGAGAGGCGGGAGAAGAGAGATGGGGGTTTCCTTCTTTTTCATCCCTGTCAACACTTGTCACTAACTGTGTATGATCGGGCTCCATCAAGTGACCTCAAAAGACCCAGTAGAAAAGGATACCCTTGCTTTCTGGTGCCCCATCCTGCTTCTGATCCCTCTGTAGCCTTCAGCCCTAATTAACTGAGATCTCATGTCACATGATCTTTAGTGCACATACATTTAGCAGGCTTCAGAGGGAAGACTTGGCAATTTTTTTAAGGCAGTTTTTTTCTTCAGATGGTGTATGTTTTCATAGCCCGGGTGTGTTCAGCTTCCTTCTCTATCACTACACTGTACTTCCCTGAGGTAGCTCACGTGAGCTTCGATTCACACACTTGGAAACATGGTAATGAAACATTTTAGCCACTTGAATGTGCAACACAATATGCAAATCTGCAACACTGTGGCATCAGAACTGAACTGAGAGATCCCAAGGTCACACTCTGGGTCACATGTTTGTCACCCAGAGCGTATTTCTATCTTTGTAATAAAAAAAGAAAATAAAAGTTTTCCTTACTTAGCTCAAGACAGTAAAAATGGCTGTTAGAAGGGCTCCTTAGGAAGGTATTATCGGAAATTGGACTGTGAAAAGAGATTCATGAACCACAAACCTTGAATTATTTTAGAACAGTGGCTGGGATAACAGCAAAACGTATGGTCTGGGCTTGGAAGTCTCCTCTCCATGAGGTACATTTCCTGCTAGAAAGACACCCAGCCTTTGTTTATCAAAGTGATCAAAACATCTGCTGAGCAACTTAACAGATAGAAGAAAGCAAGATATTTCATACAGGCCACAACCAGCAAGACTTAAGAGCAAAAAGATTTAAAAACTTCAGAAATTAGCCCACAGTCATTCATTAAACAACTATCTCAACTGAATCTTCTATAAAATGCTGCCCTGTGCTCTGTGTCCCTTCAACAATAGTTAAGGGGTAAAGACTTTATATTCAGTGATCTGTAAAAATGTGAGATAAGTCTCAGTCCAAGAACTTACAGGCTGGCTACAGGGCAAACACTTGATTACAGTCCAGCTCGAGGAAATCCATTGCACAGTGAAGCACCAGTGCCAACTGTGTCTCATGGGGAAAGGAGGGAGGGCGGGAGGGAAGGAAGAAGGGTTGCAGAAGGGACAAACTGAGTACAAGGGAACACACACTGTTGTCCTAGCATTTGAGAAACTCAGGCAGGATCAGGAGTCTGGAGCCAGCCTGAGCTACATAGTTTGACCAGTCAGGAATAAACAGCAAGACCCTGTCTCAAAAAGCAAAGTTAAACATAAAAATAAATAAAACAAATGAAAAGTCAGAGGAAGCGGCATGGGAGAACATTCCAGAAAGAAGCCACACATCCTGCTGAGACTTGAAGTTTTTTCTACTTGTGTTGGGATTGGAGTGTAATCGTGGGTTCTAAGTAGGTATTACCTTGAGAATGCCATAGGTCTCTGTGAACACCAGTGTGGAGGAGAGAGCTGATGAGCCAGTAGGTACTGACTAGAAGTCGTCGGGAGGAAGAAGCCATGCGTGGCACATGATCTTCTACTGCAGACTCTGGGAATCTATCACCAGCCTATCCAGCATCTCTTTATCACCTATCTACTATGTGTCTATCAATTTTCTATATGCCATCTATTTATCTTTCTGATATATAATTTTTCTATCATCTAGCCTACCGTCTTCTATTATCATCTGCCATCTATCTACCTATCTATCTATCACAGATACACACACACACAGACACACACATGCATAAATATAAATACAAATACAAATATACTGTAGTGTCAAGAAAGTATTTAGTGAACCCCAAAAGACCAGTCAGGAGACAGTCTGATGCAATCACACTAGGGTCTTAATTTGAGCTAGCTCGAGCTCAGCCCACTGCCGACCAGCAGAAGAGCCTGGAACACTCATCAGAGCAAGGTTTTATAGAAGATGACAAGCAAGGGGTAAGTGTTTCCAGCCTGGCAAGCATCTAATTGGTGTGCTACTGTGGCCTTTAGCATAGTTGGCTGGTGCTGGGAGCCAGACTGTAAACTTTACTTCTGATTTCTTCCTAATTGGTGGTTGATAGGCAGGGACGACTTGTAACCTGGAGGTGCAAATTTGTTGGGAGAAATAACCTGGCGATTGGTGACAGAGGCAGGTTTGTTGGGGGAGACTAACTTGGAAATGCAGGTCTTGTTGGGGTCAGCCTAAGGACTGGAGCTAGTCTCGGGTCTTGTTGGGGGGGGGTAACTTGGAAACCAATCGTAGGTACTGGCCTTGAGTTCAAACGTAGGTCAGGTTCTCTCAGATGGAGTCCGAACCCAAAATTTGGTATATATATATATATATATATATATATATATATATATATATATATTACCATATATATATATACCATTTACCATATAAATATATATATATTTATCATCTCAAGTATATTGTAGGTTCTTTGCCAGCATAAATTACATGTTTTTCCTACCTGCCCTGCATGCTACCCATTGTTTTCTATGTACACGAGTAGCATACAGTTCTTTGTGTGTGTTTGACTTTGGTGAAATTTGATTGAGTAGGAGAGTTAGGAATTACAGTCTTGATGCCATTATTTACTGGAAAATTCCAGAAAATTCCAGTGTCCAGTACCTGAAATTTACTTCTTTCCCACAAAAGCAAGTCACCATGAGGACTTTTGAAGGTGTTGATGAAGTATATTTAGATATTTTTATTTACTAGGCTCATGGATAATCTTAGTTTTTTTTTTTCTTTAATGTATGTCATTGGCAAATGCCAGAAATAAGTCTACTTATACACAGTAGTGTCTGGAGGTCACAAGCTGCCCTATTTCCACCTGATAAATCTAGTCTCTGCTTTTGAGGTCTTCAAAGCGTTAGAAGTGATGGAATCGGTGACCAAAGCATGGAACAGAATACCCCTTTTCAGTGTGATGCCCAAAATAAACAGTTTACATAAGGCAAGAGAGACATGAATCCGCCAAGAACCCGTTACAGGGATGTGACAAGATACATCAGGATCTGACCACACAAAATCAGTTGGGAGCAGAAAATTTCAGACTGAGTAATAACTGGGAGAGATGTTTTCATTCTACCAAAGGAGTCAGCCTGACATGGGCCATGTTTCTAGAACTTTCCTTTCCCCCTTTGCACCAATTAGAAAATTGAGTCAGATATTGAAGACAAGCTCACACCAATGTGACAAAGCAGGACCACCACCTATGACAGGGTTAAAAGACAGGGCGCATTTTGGTGGGTGTGTTTGTTAGCCCAGTATGGGTTCTGAGTATGGGTCCTTTTATACAAAAACAAATCACCCTGCATAATTACTTTTACTTTGTTCTTTTCTCAGTATAACTTTGATGGGAATTTTGCTCACTAATTTCTCTCAGTATACTCTCTTAATATAGAATTTGCCAACAAAAATACACTGTATAAAATTCTCAAAGAATTAATAGAGATGATCTTAGAACCTTTTATTGCATTTATTTATTTATTAGAGGGCTCGTGTGGAGGTCATAGGACAACTGGCTGACATCAGTTCTGCCCTTTGACCATTCCAGCCTCGAACTCAGGCCCTTAGGTTTGGAGGCACCTTTTCCTGCTAAGCGGTCTTCATCTCCCTAAAACACTTTTTAAAAGTTAGCGTAAAGAGAGCATTTACTTTTTACAGATTCTCTTGTAGTCTTCAGACACAGTGATTGATTTGATCTTCCCATCAGTCTCAGGAGGGTTGCCCAGTCAGCCAGAAGGGCTGAGCTCCTATCCAGACCTTTCTTCCGGGGATGCGCTTTATTACCCACCAATTCCATTGACTTCCAGGGACAGCTTTGCTGCATGAAGTGGTTCCAAATGGGCTGTCCTCCCCCACAGCCCTACAGCACATCAATCCGAGAGAGAGAGAGAGAGAGAGAGAGAGAGAGAGAGAGAGAGA
>JADRCH010000057.1:6698665-6727560 GCA_019843965.1 Rhynchomys soricoides
GAGAGAGAGAGAGAGAGAGAGAGAGAGAGAGAGAGAGAGAGAATGAGAATAAAGAATAAAGAATAAAGAATAAAGAATAAAAAGAAATTGTCCCTGTGGTGTATGCCGGAGCCATGAGAGGCATTTATTTATGGGCAACTCACAGGTCACGGAAACCTAAAGGGAGAAGGTCGTAAGGTCGTAGGAAGCGGAGTGGTTTCACCTGGAGCAATGTGGAGTGCCATATTGCTTCTGTCGCTGGGCTGTTCCTCGGAGACTCATCCCTTATCACGTTCTACTTTTAGTTTTAAGTTCTAACTTTTAACATTTCTCATACAAATATTTTTGAACCCTTTTTTCCCCCCTCCGTCCCCTCCTCTCTGCAGCTCAGAGTTATTGCAGATAAGGGTTTGGCTCAAGTTCTTAAAATGTCTTTCTTTCTAAGTAGCCTCTTCTGCCCCACCTCTCAGCCAGTTTGCGGCTCTTATTGGCTGCTCGGTGGGGGATTTTGATTTCTCTAGCTACACATTCATGTATACGTTTCACAAACAGCAGAGGCGAGCCATTTGATAAATTTGTTCTGATTGTCTTTCATATTCCAGCTGTGAGTGTCTGAGGGAGTGAATTTAGGGCTGGGAGTTGGAGATAATAGTTGCATTAAAATTGACTGGGAACTTACAAAGCTATTACATGCATGTGCTAAAAATCACTCTGGGGCATGTTTTAGGAGCTGATTAATACACAACAAACTGGCAGCATGCACCTCGTTTTCATTCCAAGGCAAATGTTCATGGAGTACCAAAATATGCCCGGCCAGTCCTAATGCTACCTTTGAGTTCAACAGCTCAGTGGCACCTGGGTTAGGTTAGACACTGTAGCTGACTGGTACAGAAGTTTGGCAGATACTGCATTTGTGGGTGACAAATGTCAAATTCCGTTGTCAAACCTATCTTTTTCGTATATAGTCGCACAAACAGGCTAAAATGTAAAAAAATCCAAAAATAAATAAATAAAATAAATGAAATAAAATAAAATAACTCTTCTTGAAGAGTTTGGTTCTCAGCACCTACATTGTGACTCAGAACTGCCTGTTAACTCCAACTCCAGCAGATCTGATGCTCTCTTCTGGCCTCCATGTGTACTGTACACACACACACACACACACACACACACACCCATGCACAGATACACATACACACACCAGCACATAAACAGTATAAATCTTCAACAAAACATCCTCAAAGCATTTATTTGTACAGTGTCTTATTTGTAAGTCCTATGCGATCAAATTGATCACAAAACCAGTGAAGGCAATACCCTCTCTTAGTTTTGAAGAGATTATTAGAAATGTGTGAAGCAGCACTAAGTGAACTAAAATGTACATTATAAAAAGCAACCAGATAAGGCAAGCATAAAGGAATTCGTTTTGACAAATAGTGGCTTTATCAGAAATCTACATAACTGCTTTACATTGTTTAGAGATTTATTCATTTTTATTTTATGTGTGTTTCACTTGCACGTATATCTGTGCACCACATGCAGGCAGTGCCCATGGAAGCCAGGACAAGGGGTCAGATCCCCTGAAACTGGAGTGACAGGGCTGTGAGCTGCTGTGTGGGACTGTTACAAGAACAGTCAGTGCTCTTAACCATTGAGCCACCTCTCCAGCCCTTTATGTAACTACTTTTGAGTCTTATAAGCAATCAAACTCTGCTTTATAAGTTGTCAATAATGTGAGGATATATTGTAAGTATACAAATAAGAAAATATCCAAGGTTGTTAGGATTGTTATTTATTATTATTTTGAGTGGATGAATAAATGAAATTGAATTCCTTTGAGCTGAGATATTCCCTCTAGAGGGGAGGGAGATGCTCTTCAGAGGTAGGAAGTAAGCAAAGGGAACTTGGAAGATTCTCCAGGGCCCTGTACCAGCCATGTAAAAAGGAGCAATCCATTCTGAGGACATGACGGACCAGTCCGGCAGCAGAGGAGATGATCAGACTGCCTAGCTGCCTGGAAGTTGTGTAGACAGCACCAAGGCTGCATCAGGAGTTATCACCCTGTTGGGATGAGCTTTTCAGTGATGGTGCTGCAGCTGCTGCTTCAAGCCACCCCTGCTTCTGTCCGGACCCCCTCACACATATCCCTGTTAGGAACCCCAATAAAAACTCCTTAGTTGACAAATTGGACTTTGGGGCAATCCTACTTTGGTCTGTTGGAATTCCCTTTCTGGGGTGAGTGGACATGTGTTGTGTCTCCTCAGGGAAAGTCTTCCACACATGAGGAATGAATATAAGGGTCATATCATTGATTCGGGAGAGACTTTTCCTCCCCCATCAGCCAATATTAATTTCTACTCCTGCCACATACATATTGAGGCCAACTGAGACCAGGAAGAGAAATGAGATCTGACCATGGCTTTGGGACTTAGAATCCCACTGGTAAGAAAAAGAGAACAGAAGATCTGATATTTTAAAATCTTCATTAACAGGTGTGTCTTGGTTGTCAACTTGTTTGGACATGGGATGAACCAAGATGTCTGCCTGTGGGTGGGTCATCAATAGCTTCCAAGAAGGATTAACTGAAGGAGGAAAGACATCCCTCAGAACAGCAGCACCTATAGTCTGTAGCCCAGACACACAGAGTTCTGAGGGAAAGCCCCGCTGCCTGCTTTCATTCCTCCAGGCTAATCTGTCCCTGCTGCTGGAATCCTTCATTTCCAACATCGGGTCCCCGAGTCCTTGGTTTTCCAGCATGGGCTGAAGAGCATTGGCTCTCCAGAAATCCTACAGGCCTCCAGCATCAAGTTGGGATGTTGAAACACCCAGGCCCATGGACTGAGCAGGCATTGGGGCCTGCAGTCGTGGGCAGATAGTTGATCAACTTACATCATGAATGACAATCAAATGGCTCTCCCTTATGACATATACATTCTATCACATATTATATATATATATATATATATAGAGAGAGAGAGAGAGAGAGAGAGAGAATACATATATACTCTCATATAGAGTGTAACAGATAACTTGCAGAAAATGATAGCAGGAGATTATGAATAACTTCTCTCTTCCCTTTGGTTGATTTGGCCTTCTGTAGACAGCAGGGTCCATGTGGTTATCAATGATCAGATGGCTTGGGAAACGGTGCATGCACAGCACAGACCACACTTCCCTGTGTATATTCAGACTTGAATGTCAGCCTCTTCCGGATCCTAGAGATCTCCCTGTCTTTTCAGTCTGTATTCTGTGTTAACCAGCATCTCCCACTGATAGGTGATTCTGGAAGCTTCATTTCCAGCACAGACATCTCCCTTAATCTCCACATCCAGATGTTGCCCTCAGAGACCCCACCGACATCTCTAAATTGATATTCCTGAGGCAAGCTCAGTTAAGGCCCTGCGTTTACTCAGTGGAGGGAAGTGGGTATGAGGGGTGACTGCTAAGGAGCACAGGATTCCTTAGAGGTGGTGAAAATGTGTGTGACACATAGCTTTGTACCAATGGTTTGCTGGTCAAAAATGGCAGCCCAACTTTCTGAGTATTCAAAAAGCTCCCAACAACACAACTTAGAAGAGCAGATGTGTGTGTGTGTGTGTGTGTGTGTGTGTGTGTGTGTGTGAAATATATAAACAAGCAAACAAGCACATTACCAGTCCCTGTTCTTATGTCAATATCCCCTCTTAGGAGGAGAGGTGGCACCACCTAGACACACAAGGGAATCTCTGGGCAGGCTCCAAACCTAGTGTTTTCCATAGTCCTCGGGAACCCAGTTCTTCAGCTGGCAAATGGCAAGTGTAGCTACAACAGATGACAACGTGAAACGAAGTGTAAAAGTGGCTGTCCGCTGCCTTGCCTGAGGAGGCAAGCTTTCCAACGGAATGTATTCTTTCTGCTTTCTACTTCATGTAACCCTTTACCCAGTCCTGCAGAATCTGCTCCCACAGAACATCTGCCTCTTCCTCAGGACCATCACTCCTGAACTCTTACCTCAGGATCTTACCTGCCTCTCAAGGGTTGCTTGCCACCATGTCTATGTGCTTTTCTTTGCCTCTATAACTCTATGAAATTAAGAATATTTCATTAAAACACAAAACTCCACTGGTTTCCTTTCCTTTGAGCCCTTTACCCCTCCTCCCCTCCTCCCCCCTCTTCTACTTCTCTGCCCCTCCTCCCCTCCTCTGCTCCCCCTTCTCCTCTCCTCTTCCTCCCTTCCTCTGCTCCCCCTCCTCCCCTCTTCTGCTCCTTCTCCTCCCCTCCTCTGCTCCTTCTCTATTCCTCTGCTCCTCTACTGCTCTGAACGATCTACGGTTCCAACTTGATTTGGTGTGTTTCTTGCTTGAAACTGTCTGTGATTAGCCATCACTTATGAATTTCACTGAGAGTTAAATCTCTTATGAAAGGTTGCCCATGTGACCTGTGCCACGATCTTGATGGCACCCGTACTCCACCCTGCCCACTGTCATACCCTTTCCATCTCCCTGATGCTCATTCTCCCATGAGGTACTTTATCTAGTTCTACCACTGTGATGGAAATTTGCAAAATATCTTTCTAACAGTTTATTTGTAATCTGTCTTTGAGCTACACTTAAGCATGGGATCAGGGTCATGTCACATCAGTGGGTTAGAAGTGTGCCCTACAGGAAAAAATAAATGTTTAAGTTCGTATAGACAACACCTCAGTTCTAGAGGCTTCACCCTTGCAAGGTGGCCTCCTAGCTTCCTGTATACAGACTGGTGTACATACAACACCTGAAAAATACTTGGACAAAGGCCGAGTCAGTTCTTTGTTCTCTTCAGTTGCATACTCTTTAGCATCTGTAAGCCTTCACCTGAGGAAGCGCTTGCCATTGTGTTGTAGTGAGATCCTGGGACATAGCCCCTGCCTTTCTCTCAGTGAGCACGCGCCCTTCAGGCATGTTGTACTGTCCCCTTAACATAGACCCAGAGCAACAGGCCTAAGGGGCAATGGACTGAAACGTTTAAAATGAGAGCCAAAATCAAAATTCCTGTTTGAAAGGAATTGACTATCTCTGGTTCTGTTATAGTTACAGAAAGCCGACTAACATGGAGAGGGGGACGGACATTCAGTAGATGACAGGATTTTTCCCCAAACTTATTTATATTGAAAGGTCATGATAAGGAAGCTACTCTGAGCTGATAATAATGTGGCCGCCACTTGAAAACCTGAGGTATTTGTAGCATCTCCAAGTGTAAATTATCTTTAGTCACTTGGGATTCATTACATTTGTTTGTTTTTATTTGACTTCTCAAAATGAGTCATTAAGTGACATTGCCTTTGGACAAATACAGAATTCAAACATGGTTTAAAAATCATGTAAAATCAAGTCAAAAACAACACAGCCATTGCCTAATGACAGTTCCTGTCGGTGAAGATGGAGTGTAACGAGGAGGTATCCCTGGTATTCAGTTGTTACGAAGTTGATCCAGTAGAAGTGGAGTTTCCCATACACTGTGATCATTTGAAGTCTCCCACAGGCTAATGTTTCAATTATTTAGACACACTTAGCCCCCAGCTTGTATCATTCTTCCAATGCTATTGGGCCTTTAGGAGGTGGGTCATGACTGGTAGAAGTAGGTAACTGTGGTTGAGCCTGGAAACTGTATATCCATGATTGGGCATGATCTGTTGTTTCCTGGTCTGCCATATAGACGGGCCTGCTCCTGCAACCATGGTCAGGGCTCTGTAACAGAACTTATGTAACGAGTTTCTCTCTCTCTCTCTCTCTCTCTCTCTCTCTCTCTCTCTCTCTCTGTCTATGTCTTTATCTATATATAATGGGGGAGTATTATTGGAATAATTTAAGGCTGTGGTCCAGCTAATCCAACAACAATGGCTACCTATGAACTGAAGGTCCAAAGATCCAGTGGTTCTTCAGTTCACCAGGCTGGATGTCTCAGCTGGTTTTCAGTATGTGCCAGAATCCCAAAGAAGTGTGTTCTAATGCCAGTGAAGGAGTGGACTTGCCAGTGAACGTGAGGGCAGGCAGGCAAAGAGAGTAAAAGCTTCCTTCTTCCAGGTCTTTTATATAGGTGGCCAGAAGTAAACATGTCCCAGATTAAAATAGATCTTCTCACCTCAAAGATCTAGATTAGAAGTCTTTCTACTTCAAACTAGTCAATTAAGAAAAAAAAAAACCCTTAATTGTTCAATTAAGAAAAATGCCCTGTCATTTGGGTTTTAGTTAATTCCAGATGTAGTCACATTGACAACCAGGGATAGCCACCACACACACCTTTCCTTCCATGACAGGCTGAATCCTCTCTAAAATCATGAGCCAAAATATACCTTTTCCACTTTCCATTGCTTCTGTCAAGTATTTTGGTCACAGAGACACAAAAACACCCCTTGTGATATTAGTTATTTTTGTTGATATCTGTCTTAGTCAGGGTTTCTATTCCTGCAAAGACATTATGGCCAAGAAGAAAATTGGAGAGGAAAGGGTTTATTGAGCTTATACTTCCATGCTGCTGTTCATCACCAAAGGAAGTCAGGACTGAAACTCAAGCAGGTCAGGAAGCAGGAGCTTATGCAGAGGCCATGGAGGAATGCTGCTTAATGGCTTGTTTCTCCTTTTTGGCTCAGCCTGCTTTCTTATAGAATCCAAGACTACCAGCCCACAGATGGTACCACCCACAAGGGGCCCTTCCCCTTTGATCATTAATTGAGAAAATACCTTATACCTGGTTCTCATGGAAGCATTTTCTCAACTGAAACTCCTTTCTCTGTGGTAACTCCAGCTTGTGTCAAGTTGACACACAAAACTGGCCAGTACAATTGACCCCTTGGCAACTTGACACAAAAAGACATCACGATTAAGCCTCAACCCTTACTTTCTTATTCATCCCCAAGATCTAAATAACTTTAAAAGTCCCACAGTCTTTCAAAAGTCTTACATACTGAACTGGCTAGTTTTGTGTGTCAACTTGACTCAAGCTGAAGTTATCACAGAGAAAGAAGTTTCAGTTGAGAAAATGCCTTCATGAGATTCAGCTGTTTGGCATTTTCTCAATTAGTGATCACAGGCAGAGGGCCCCTTGTGGGTGGTGCCATCCCTGGCCTGGTAGTCTTGGGTTCTTAAGAAAGCAGGCTGAGCAAGCCAGGAGAAGAAAGCCAGTAAGAAATATCCCTCCATGGCCTCTGCATCAGCTTCTGCTTCCTGACCTGCTTGAGTCCCAATCCTGACTTCCTTTGGTGATGAACAGCAGCATGGAAGTATAAGCTCAATAAGCCCTTTCCTCCCCAACTTGCATCTTGGTCATGATGTTTGTGCAGGAATAGAAATCCCGACTAAGACAAATTGGTACCATTGTAGGGGGTATTTCTGTGACAACCTGACCATGTTTTGGGGGGGACTGTGGAAGGACTTTGGGACTTTGAGCTAAAAGAGCCATTGGGATGTTAAGAGCTCTGTGGGATGTTCTCTAGGAGCTTGGAAGATAATGTTGAGAACAGTGCAGAAGATGGAGGCCTGGCTTGTGAAATTTCAGAGGGAAGATTAAAGACTCTTATCAGGGCCACTGCTAGTTTGATTTAAGATTCTGTGGTTTTGGTTAGCTGGGGCTGAAGAAATCAGCTGTGATTAACAAGATACCAGAACTACTAAAGCAAAACCATTGCATTGCTGGGACTATTGATGCTGGTTAGCTGGAGCTAAAATATTAGCGGTGATTAAGAAGAAACCAGCATCATTGGGGTGAAATCTTCTGAGAAGTGTTATCTGAGAGCACAAAGGCTGCATTCCAGAAATAGCCAAGGTTGTACCTTGTGCTGTGGCTGGACTTGGTAATGTGTAAGAGTCACCCAGGTGGTACTGGTTGTGAAGGCATGAAGGAGTCATGAAGAGCAGCTGAGGCCTGGGCACTGTGAGAGGCCATGGAAGGCCACTGGTGAAGGTGCAGCCTCAGTTGCAATTCCAGGACTGAAGGGGTCATGCAATGGAGGTGAGGCTTGGCTCCATGGTAAAGCCTAGTTGTAGTGGAAGACAGCAGTGCTTTGGAGATACCAGTATCATGAAATGACCACCAAGAACCACAGCAGTAGTGGAGTACAGGCATCTGGAGCCTAGAAGACAAGGTGTGTGCTCCAAAGGGCAGAGCTGGAGAAGTGACTCAAGCCCTTGGAGGAATCCAAAAGATCGTGAGTGGATCCCAGACATTGGACGGTTGAAGTTTGATTTTGCTTTTGATAGTGACTATGGCCTGATATTTTTCCCTCTTGAAGAAAGAAGGTCTTTTAGTGGAACCCACAGTTAAGAGACTTTGAATTTTTAAAAGACTTTGAATTTTAAGAGATTGGATGTTTAAAAGGGACTGAAATGTTAATATGTAAGAATTTGTAAAGACTGTGGGACTTTTAAAGTTATTTAGATCTTGGGGATGAATAAGGAAGTAAGGGTCGAGGCTTATTGGTGATGTGTTTGTGTGTCAAGTTGACAAGGGGTCAATTGTACTGGCTAGTTTTGTGTGTCAACTTGACACAAGCTGAAGTTATCACAGAGAAAGGAGTTTCAGTTGAGAAAATGCCTTTATAAGATTCAGCATGGTAAAGCATTTTTTCAATTAGTGATCAAGGGTAGTGGGCCCCTTGTGAGTGGTACCATCTGTGGGATGGTAGTCTTGGGTTCTATAAGAAAGCAGGCTGAGCAATCCAGGAGAAGCAAGCCAGTAAAAAACATTCCTCCATGGCCTCTGCATAAGTTCCTGCTTTCTGACCTGCTTGAGTCCCAGTCCTGACTTCCTTTCTTGATGAACAGCAGCATGGAAGTGTAAGCTCAACAAACCCTTTCCTCCCAAACTTACATCTTGGTCATGATGTTTGTGCAGGAATAGAAACTCTGACTAAAACACATATAAACATTTCAGTCCCTTTTAAACATCCAATCTCTTAAAATTTCAGTCTTTTAAAAATTCAAAGTCTCTTAACTGTGGGCTCCAACAAAATACCTTCTTCCTTCAGGAGGGAAAATATATCGGGGCACAGTAACAATCAAAAGCAAAACCAAACTCCAACTGTCCAATGTCTGGGATCCACTCACGATCTTCTGGATTAGTCCAAGGGCTTGAGTCACTTCTCCAGCTCAGCCCTTTGTAGCACATACCTTGTCTTCTAGGTTCCAGATGCCTGTACTCCACTGCTGCAGCTGTTTGTGGTGGTCATCTCATGGTACTGGCATCTCCAAAACACTGTTGTCTTCCACTGCAACTAGGTTTACTAACAGCCTCTCATAGGCTCTCTTCATGGTGCCAAGCCTCACCTCCTTTGCATGACCTCTTCAGTCCTGGGCTGTCAATTGCAACTGAGGCTGCACCTTCACCAATGGCCTTCCAAGGCCTCTCACAGTACCCAGGCCTCAGCTGCTCTTCATGACTCCTTCATGCCTTCAAAACCTGGGTGACTCTTACACATTACCAAGTCCAGCCACAGCACAAGGTACAATCCTGGCTATCTCTGGAATGCAGCCTGTACTCTCAGAAAACACTTCTCAGATGATTTCACCCCAATGATGCTGGTTTCTTCTTAATCATCACTAATATCTTAGCTCCAGCTAACCACTATTAATAGTCTTAGCAATGCAATGGTTTTGCTTTAGTAGTTCTAGTATCTTGTTAATCACAGCTGATTTCTTCAGCCCCAGCTAACCAAAACCACAGAATCTTAAATCAAACTAGCAGTGGCCCTGATTAAGAGTCTTTAATCTTCCCCCTGAAATTTCACAAGCCAGGCCTCCATCTTCTGCACTGTTCTCAACATTATCTTCCAAGCTCCTACAGAACACCCCACAGAGCTCTTAACATCCCAATGGCTCTTTTAGCTCAAAGTTCCAAAGTTCTTCCACAGTCCTCCCCCAAACATGGTCAGGTTGTCACAGAAATACCCCACTTCGATGGTACCAATTTGTCTTAGTCGGGGTTTCTATTCCTGCACAAACATCATGACCAAGATGCAAGTTGGGGAGGAAAGGGTTTATTCAGCTTACACTTCCACATTGCTGTTCATCACCAAAGGAAGTCAGGACTGGAATTCAAGCAGGTCAGGAAGCAGGAGCTGATGCAGAGGCCATGGAGGAATGTTTCTTACTGGCTTACTTCCCCTGGCTTGCTCAGCTTGCTTTCTTATAGAACCCAAGACTACCAGGCCAGGGATGGCACCACCCACAAGGGGCCCTCCGCCCTTGATCACTGATTGAGAAAATGCCTTACAGCTGGATCTCATGGAGGCATTGTCTCAAATGAAACTCCTTTCTCTGTGATAACTTCAGCTTGTGTCGAGTTGACACACAAAACCAGCCCGTACACTGTCTTAAAACACCATGACCAAAGGCAACTTAAGAAAGAACGGGTTTATTCTGTCATACAGCTCCACAGCAATAAGGGTCCGTCATGATGTGGAGATGGCATCAAGTGACAGGAACAGGAAGCTGAGAGATCACATCTTTCATCATAATCAGGAAGCAGTTTCTCTAAAACTGGAAGTGGCACAAGACTTGAAACCCTCAATGCCAATCCCACTGACACACTACTTTCAGCAAAGTGCCACGACCCTTGCAAACAGCACCATCAACTGGGGACC
Source organism: Rhynchomys soricoides (assembly GCA_019843965.1). NCBI lineage: Eukaryota > Metazoa > Chordata > Mammalia > Rodentia > Muridae > Rhynchomys > Rhynchomys soricoides. Next base: position 6,709,239 of record JADRCH010000057.1, read on the forward strand.
AGTGTTCCAACACATGAGCCCATGGGGAGCATTTCCCATTCAAAGCATCACACTTGTATAATTTCCTCAGTAGGTCTGATGTTTCTTAATATATTTTTCCAAATCAAGGTTTCCTGGGGGATGAAAAAGAGCATATTCTAGTTGAAGGCTGTTAATTCTTTCCCAGTTCACTGCCTGAGTAAAAGGTCCCTAGGTAAAGAGGATCTGGCCACTATCACACTCCACATTTTTATTGTAAATCATTCTGGATGTCAACAGATCCTCAATAATTTATTCACTCACTCAAAAGATATTGATTTTGAGTACTCTCCTACTATGTGCCAAATAATGCCTGTGTATTAAAAATTCAATGGCATGAAGTTGGGAAGTAGGGATGGAGCTCAGGGTCTAGAGTGTTTCTGTAAGATGCATGGAGCCCAGGGCTTGATCCCCAGCACTGGATCAACCAGGTGTGGTGGTGTGCAACTGTGAATACAGCAGGTAGAGGTAGAGGAAGCCTGGTAGGTAAGAGTCATCCTCTGCTACATAGGGAGTTCAAGGCCAGCCTAGACTACAGGATCCTGTCTCAAAAAACAGAAAAGAAGGAAGGAATGATAGAGGAAAGGAAAGAAGAAAAAAAGAGGCTAGAAAGGGAAGGAGAGCATGAAGCATACACAGAGAAACTCCCTCACAGTAAGATCCCCGGCCTGGTTATGAGGCCTGCCCCTCCATGGTTGTACCTTCACAGTTAGGCAAAGTGGCTGCTCTTCTCAAGAATCCTGCCTGGTTCTACCTTAAGCTCGAGAAAATTTAAAAAGCTAGGACCATTTTTGTTTTGTGCTCTTAGCAACTGCATTTCCAACTCCTCTTTGCTTCTAGAAGATGGGGCCTTGCCTTCCCCTGACCCACTTACAGAACTGCCTGCCTTCATGTCTCTGCCCCAGCTCCCAGCTCCCCCATGGGGACTTGCTCCTCTGTAGCCCTCCAAACGGTGGGCCATCAGTCAGTCCCAGACCCAACTCAGCCCAACAGTCTTGTCATCAGCCTCCTTTGCAGGCTCCTGACCTCTGTGCATTCCCTGCCTGCCAGTATTTTCCTGCTCCTGGCTTCAGCATAGCCAGGCCGCCTTCCTGCTGAATGTCCTCTGCCCTCACAAGCCTGTCACCTGGGTCTTTCCAGGTAAGCTCTTCAGTTCGAGTTGGAGGGTATGCAGACCATGTCATTCTGGTATTGCAAAGAACATAAAGACTCCTCAGGCCACTTCAAAAGGACATGGAGTCACATTGTTGCAGGCCATGCTAGGACTATCAAATTGTGATTAGAAAAGGTGTCTATTCCCTCGCCTAGGCAGGGAGGTGCCCAGTTCACAAGTGCCACCGCTCTAATTCTGGTGTCTTGCTGCCCCATCAGGGTGACATAGAGGGAAAATGCACAAGAGACAGAAAAAAAAAAACCTGACAAAGCTGAAGAGCGCTTGCTTCTCCACAGCCTCTTGAATCTCCCTGCCTGGGCTGCCAGGTGGGGTTTGTGATTAATGAAGAGATGTCAGAGCAAGAATTCTTGTAGCTTCGATGAATGTGGATGGATTTCTTTGAGAATTAGTCGAGGCTGAATGAGAAGAAAGGCAGAGAAAGGAGCCTGTCATGGCTGCCAGCCTGTCATGGCTGCACGCCTGTCATGGCTGCACGCCTGTCATGGCTGCCAGCCTTGGCTGTGCCTCCATTGACTGTCACCCCATCCCACCTGCATCTCTCAGCACCCACACCCTCCAGCCCTCCAGCGGAGCCGCAAGCCACCTCCCCTGTTATAAATAGCAGCACAGATGTTGACAGAAAAATGCTCCCTTAATTACCATACAAACTGCTCTACTTGAGTGAGCCGCTTAAAGCAGACTCCAAAGGAAGTTCAGTCAAGCAATTCCGCAGATTACAGCTAATGAACAATATTTCCTCGCACCTATTTAGTGCTCATTAAAATGTAAAAGCCTTTCACTTCAAACAGACGCACAATAAATAATTCCGCTGGTCCTTTCTGTCTCAGAGCAGCTAGGAACAGGAAAGAGAGGGCGCTGAAGGAGCGGGGCTGGGCTGGGAGTGGCTTGGAAGAAGACAACCTGGCAGAGAAGGGAGCATACAGCAAGGAGATCCAATAATCATGGGGGGTCGTGAATATCCCCTCAATGCACCTCTTGCCTGGTAGGAGGCATGTGTGCATTTGGAAATCAACAGAGAGATCCCATGCCAGTCATGAGTGAAGGTTGTCAGCAGAGAAAAGCCACCATGAGCAACATCCCAACACTACGAAGCAGATTAGGGTGAACTCAAGATCTGGCAGGGCATAGGAAGCCCAGTACATTACCACATGGTTCTTAGGACTGCTCCGTGTTTATATTTATATGTCGGTCTGTCTATCTGTCTGTTTACTCATTTATTTTAGGTTGAATGTTCAAAGCCTATACTTTTAGTGCTCATGTCTATAGTCTGAGATGCATGGCAGGAAAACCCTTGAGTTGTTACTGCAGGGACATAAGGAAGCTATGAAATGTGCTCCTATCCTTGCAGGGCTTTGCATCTCCCCCAAAGCACTTTGATCACGTAACCCACAGAGCACAGCAGCTGCTGTGAGCCTGGAAGAGGTGGTGGGAAAGAGGTGGGTAGTTGTCACTTTGTGTGCTCATGATCAAACCTGATGATGAACTAACTCTTCTTTTAGAACAATGAGCAAAAGTGCATGAGTTGTTAAGATCTCTGGCTTTCTAGGTGTAGTTAATCTTCAGGCGGAACTGGAGTGGGTTTCCAGTTAGTGTGTAAACACGCCTCTGGGAATGTCCGTGAGGGTGTTATGAGAGAGGTTTAGCTGAGAGGGACATATCCAGTCTCACAGTAGGTGACACTGTTTCATGGGCTGGGATCCTGGACTGCACAAAAAGTAGAAAGCAAGCTGAGGACCAGCATTTGTCTCTGTGCTTCCTGTCTGTGGGCGCATTATGACCAGCCACTTAGCTCACGCTCCACCCACCGCAACTGCCTGGCTTTATTGGACTCAAGTCTCACACTGTGAGCCAGATAATTCCTTCCTTCCTTCTTTAGAATGTTTTGCCAGATATTTTGTGACAGCAATGGAAAAAGTAAATCCTGTACTGGTGGGGATGGTAGTACCTTTCTGGGCTTTCTTACTTCATTTATTTATGAATGAATGGGCCATGGGGTACATTTACTTATGAATGAATGGTGGTGGAGTATGTATGTAGACATGTAGAGGTCAGAGGATAACCTGCAGAGTCAGTTTTTTTCCTTTACCATGTAGGTCCCAGGGATCAAATTCAGATCCTGCTGGTTTGGCAGCAAGTGGGTTTACCTATAGAGCTACCTGGCTGGCTCCCTTTGAAGGTTTAAATTTAGTAAAAGAACCCAAAGGAAAAAATAATTTAAAGTCCAATCAGATGATCAAAAATGCCAGTTTTGTTGTAACTCTGACTCACTGATACTGCAGCACCAGAGGGCCCTGCCAGGGGCACAGAATTGAAGTAAAAGTTCTTACAAGGAGCCAACTAATCATGGTGCTCACTATGCTAAAGGTTGCTAGGAAGCTGCAGGCTACAAGGGCAGTAGAGACCAAGTCGGGTATAGCTGGCATTCCATTCCAGCCCTTCACCAGAGTTACTCAGGGACTTGTTGCTTCATTGTCTGGTCCCAGACAGAGCTAAGTACTTACTGGTGAGTGGCAGGCAGGTGTAGGAGCAAAGAGGACAGATACATGAACCTGGTGCTCACTGCTCAAGTTGAAATCAGTCTGTACTTGGCTTTCAACTAAGGTCATTTGAAAATGGTCCTCAACACCCATCTCATTTGCTTTTTTATGCCTGCCAATTTAGTGTTGTATTCAAAGTGATTAATTAGTTTGTACTGGAGGTTTATTAGGTAATCTTTCTGTCAATCAAAAATCACCAGGGTTTTAGGGCAGAATAAAGGACACCCAGGAATTTTATAAGAATTTACCTCATTATTATATTGATAATAAGCACAATATTAAAACTTGAGAGTGTAGAGTTAATCGAGATAATTATACAAGTTGATCAGAATTATTTGACTCTCCTGAATATTTATGGTTTATTTTCTATTAGGGTAAGTTATTTTTAAAATATGAATCAACCCTTCTAATTTCTTTTTCTCACTACAGATTAAATAGTGTTTTCATTTTTCTCCTCATTCAGACCCACAAAAAGATGGGTCATGTTGTAGCAGAGTGAAACATTTGCTTAAAGCTATGTAATATCATAACTAAGGTGAATCAAGGATTTCCAACACCCCTAAGAATCTAAGGTAATCTATGATGGAGAGTCTGAGGTTAGCCCAGGTCACATCATAAGGCCTCTTGTCAAAAACCAATAAAATGAAGCAAAAATTTTTTGTAGGTAGGAATACATTCATTTGTACTATTGTACATGTATGAGTGGGAATGTAGTGTATGTACACAGTGCATTCTTACATGTAATTTGTCCTACTGATATTGCTTCTTTGTGCTCCTAGAAAGAGGATGCATTGAGTCAGGTATAAGCCCAGTATTCAGAACGTTGATGCAGGAGATCACTACAAGTTCAAAGCTATCAAGGGTTACAGAGTTCTAAGCCAGCCTGGCCTACAGAATGAAATCTCAAAACAAAACAACAACAAAAACCCCAACCAAACAAAAACCCCCCAAAACCAACCACCACTACTACCAACAACAACAACAGGAAAATTAAGAGTGACATGTGCCACAGGCCATGAACACAAGAGAAAATTACTCTTTAGGAGTTTTTCACTTGCTCCATTTTTCTTCCTGTTACTACCCTACACTTTCCAAAAATAGATTTCTTCCTCTTAATGTGAACAGCAACATAGAAAAACATCCGCATAGGTCTGAGTGAGGCCAAGCACCACCTCTGCTACTGTTATAACCTAAAAGGACTTAAAATGAAATGGTAAACTATAGTGACACTTTTATTGCAGTTTTCGTAGGAATATGAAAATTTCTTAATTCTAAAATGCTAACATGATTGTTCAAGGTTATCCTTGCTTTTAAAACAAAAGTGTTTGTCTTGCTCTTTGCATGGTTGCTTATTTCTTGAGGACTTTATTGAACAGCTTACCTAAAATGCTCCTCAGAATATTTCCTTAGATGGGCTGAAAGAAGCCAATAGAAAGCAATTTGGAAAAATACCTACACATACAAATGGAAGCACAAAATGGTGTTTGAACACTCCACAGAGCAGTAATAATTCTAACAGTTTCTGCTGACGTGTGCAGTATGAGTAGAGAAGAGGCAATCGACAGTGGGCAGTGTGAGGTGTGCAGTGTGCAGTGTGAGGTGGACAGTGTGCAGTGTGAGGTGGGCAGAGGGCAGTGTGAGGTGGGCAGTGTGCAGTGTGAGGTGTGCAGTGTGCAGTGTGAGGTGGACAGTGTGCAGTGTGAGGTGGGCAGAGGGGCAGTGTGAGGTGGGCAGTGTGCAGTGTGCAGTGTGAGGTGTGCAGTGTGCAGTGTGAGGTGTGCAGTGTGAGGTGGGCAGTGTGCAGTGTGAGGTGTGCAGTGTGCAGTGTGAGGTGGGCAGTGTGAGGTGGGCGGTGTGCAGTGTAAGGTGGGCAGTGGACAGTGGACAGTGTGCAGTGTGAGGTGGGCAGAGTGCAGTGTGCAGTGTGAGGTGGGCAGTGGGCAGCATGCTGTGTGCAGTATGCAGTATGTTATAGGCACTGGACTGTGTGCAGTGTGAAGTGGGCAGTGGGTAGTGTGCAGGGAGAAACTTTTGAAACAGATGCAAATTTTGCTTCCCAACAGTCTAGGTAGATTCAGGTTTACCTAGGTGGCTCAACAAACAATGAGCCACTCTATGCCAGTAACTCGGAGTATCTGCTACATTACCTCTCAATTCTTCCCAAATGCATACAAGAAAGTATTTTTTTATTGACTTACAAAAAGCCATATAAATATAGATATGTCTTGATTGGAGAATTGTAAATTCAATCTCAGGTGGGCTTTGCGACCAGCCTAGAGTGGATCTGCAGAGAAACAAGGAGTCAGAGTGTTACAGATATGATAGCTCTGGGGGAAATTTGCCAGAGATCATTCTGAAAGTCAGCCTGCTTGAAAAATTTAAAAGAGGGTGAGGGTTGGGGGTGCACTGAGCATTGTGCTCAAAGTATGTCTCCCCCCAAATAACAGTACTTTAATTGAATAGACATTCATCCTCTCTCTTTTTTGCCTGTCTAGATTTTCAGAAGAGCTGTTTGGAGCTCTTTAGAGTTACAGTTTTATGTATGTGACATGAAAAGGTAATGCAGGCTGTCTTGGCACTTTGAAGGGAGAGAAACAAACATTGAGCAGGCGATCTTACTTGTCTCATTTGCCTGGTCCATCATCACAAAGCAAATGAGTTGTTTAGTTGCAAGCTTTCAGAAGGATTGTAATAAGCGTGTTTGGTCCGTAGGCAGCAGGGTGCAGGCTGCCCGCATCCCCCCTCCTGTGTTGGATGGATGATGCTGGTGGCGAGTGGACACACGCATCCGGCCTGAATATGAACAACAGATTTGTCAGTGTGTGACAGGCTGACAGCCCAGCTCGCAGCTGCTTGTCCACTGTTGTTATATCAGCACCTTGTCTGAGTGTTCAGCAAAGAGGCAGTCTGCTTTCTTCATTCATGGGAGGCAGGGTGCGGGTTTTTTTTGTTTTTGTTTTTGGTTTTTTTTTGGAAGAAAAATCTAGTTCTGGCTTCAGGCTGCAGTGCCACAACACATTGAAAGGGGATGATTTAAACCTCTCTGTGTTCTTCTAGAAACACCTGGGAGGCCTTAGCAATCCCTCCCTCCAGGTTAGGTTTCAAAACAAAGAAGGTAAAACAGAGTGAGTCCTTCACTGGCTAAAGAGTGTCCTCTCACTGCGGTGTCTTGGCAAAACCGGCTCATGAAAGGAGAGTCACACTTGACTTTTCTGGAGTGTAGGTTTGGTATGCTCCCCTGAATACAGAGGGGACAGATTAAAACTTGTCACGGAAAACCTAGCATGACACAGCCTTCCTGATGACGACCCAAGCTTCTCATTTTTGCTAGTTGGGTGGTAGTTGATAATCACTATGAAAATATTTCATGACACAAAAAAATTTCAGAAATGTGTTGATCAGAATTTAGTAGAATTGTTACAGGTACTATTAAATATCCCAGACTTTTACTGTGATTTAAAATATATAGAAATAAATTTGGAAACTTGGATCAAAGTAAGGTAATTGTGGAGTTTTAACACATTTAAGAGAATGAATTATAATTATTTATTAGTGTGTGTGTGTGTGTGTGTGTGTGTGTGCCTGTCTGAATATATGTGTACCACTTGCATGCAGGAGTCTCTGGAGGCCAGGAGAGAGCAGCAGATCCCAGGGAATTGGAATTAGAGGTGGCTGTAAGCCATTGTATGGGTACTGGGAACTGGACCTGCGTCCTCTGCAAGAGCAGCAAGCGCTTCTAACTGTTGACCTATCTCCCCAGCACAACAGAATAACTCATGTTAAAGGAAGGAAGGTGAGGGAATTGGTGAATTTCAGAAGAAAAGTCCAATTTGCAAGGTGACAAAGATACTGTTTCAGCATCCTTTGCAGCTGGGAGCTGCAGGATTCCTCACATGTGTGGCAATCTCTACCAGGGGGTCACATATGAAAGAACTGAAAAGGAATTACATTTTATCTTTAATGGCTCCTTTCAAGCAGTTATGGCCTGCCAAGTCATTAATAAGTATTATTTAAGAGTCCCCGAGTACACATTTGTACAGTATTTCCCTACAGACTCAGGAAAAACCATTTCAGGTTGTTGGATCAATAATTATCATTTCCCTCAAGTCTGGAACATGGAAAACTGACCCCGGAGTCATCCAACATCCTTGTCCTGGCTCACAGTAGAACAACATAGGGCTTGGTAGGATCTGATGGCTCTACTCTCTAGAAGGTCTAAAGACATGGATCACACACAAAACTACCACAGAATCCCTGCTTTGCCAGAGGTAGGGCACAGGGGATGGTAGCAGTCTTGCAAATTTGAAGCTTCTTATACTTTTGGTTGTGAGCCTAGCCTTTAATGGCTGAGCCATCTCTCCAGCCCAATTTGAAGCTTCTTTATGCAAGTATTTAGTTGACTGATACAATTTATTTATTTACTCAAAGATGGCAAAAACAGGAGCAGCAAAGCTGTTAGGAAGCATTCACAGACGCCTGCACACGACCATCGCTCTGTGTATTTTACAGCTCCCCCCAACCCCCGCCAAGTTTGGTTGTGACCAAACTGAAAGGTCACACACCTAGTTGCTTACAATTGGTTAGCATGTTTCCATACTTTAATGGAACAGAATGATTGGGGGAAGGCTCCTAAAAATGCTACTGTAGGAGATTTGAACTATTCTTCATATGCTTAAGTGAAAATGCTACTGTAGGAGACACAAGAATATATTCTTTTAGTATATCCCAGCAGATACATCGATAACGAGATGACAGATAGCAGGAGGGTTAATAGTAGTGACAAATGATTGCTATGTAGATGACGACAGAGATGCTAGATAACAGAGGATGCATAGGTGGCACATAGGGATGGATCTGATGCTGAGCAGAGATAACAGATAGGCATGTAGGTAGGTAAATGACAGGTGAAGATTGTTGGGGTTACCTGGATGATGATAATGAAGATACACTGGTAGATGACAGATGCTAGGTAGATGATCAATGATGATAGATATAGTTAGACAGATCCTTGGAAAATGTATATCTACAAACTGTGATATCCCAGAGGGAACTTTTTGTTCTTTGTGGGTGATTGTGGGGTATTTTTGAGATTTTTCTCTATGGCGACATGGTCATTTCTATTAAGGGAAGACACTATTGGGATAAAATGCTGCCAGCAAGAGAGACGACAACTGAAGGAAGCTCCCGGCTTAGTTCACTGGTACTCAGCTTGTTTTCTGTGGTCTGTCTGTTATGGGCGTGATGTCATGCTTGAGATGGTGGAATAGGGAACACTGTCAATTAAAACGTAAGTATCTGCATCTGTCTCAGTCAGCTGCTGTGGAGCCGTTCAGAGGACTGCCATGCCAGGCTTCTGTCTGCAAGCACAATATGGCATCAGCAATAGTGTCAGGGTTTGGTGCCTGAGAACAGGATGGATCCCAAGTTGTGCCTGTCACTGGATGGCCTTTCCTTCAGTCTCTGCTGCATTTTGTCCCTGCATTTCTTTAGATGGGAACAATTCTGGGTCAAAAAATTGGAGATGGGTGGGTGGTCCTATCCCTCAACTGGGGGCCATGTCTATCTACTGGAGGTGGTCTCTTCAGGTTGCATCTCCCCACTACTGGGCTTTTTGGCTAAGGTCAACCCCACTGAATACTGGGAGCCTCTCACTTCCCTGATGTCTGGGCCTTTCTAGATGTTACCCCTGTCCCCATCACAGACTGCTGCAGATTTCTAGTCATTCTCCTGGCCCTTGAGCTTCTCTCCTGTCTCCCCCTATATATGATCCTATCTCCCTGTGGTAGTTTGTGGATGCTCGGATCAGGGAGTGGCACTATTAGGTGTGGCCCTGTTGGATTAGGCTTGGCCTTGTTGGAGTAGGTCTGTCACTATAGGTATGGGCTTTAATACCCTAATCCTAGCTGCCTGGAATCCAATACTCTGCTAGCAGCTTTCAGATGAAACTCTCAGCTCCTCCTGAACCATGCTTGCCTGGATGTTGCCATGTTCCCACCTTGATGATAATGGACGGAACCTCTGAACCTGTAAGCCAGTCCCAATTAAATGTTGTCCTTCTAAGGCTTGCCTTGGTCATGGCATCTGCTCACAGCAGTAAAACCCTAAGACACCCTCTTTTCTCCCTTCCCCTCTCCTCTCCCACCCAGTTCCCTCTCTCCTTCTTCCCCCCATGATTATTTTGTTCCCCCTTCTAAGTGGGATTGAAATATCCACACTTAGGTCTTCCTTCTTGTTAAGCTTCATATGGTCTATGAGTTCTATCATAGGTATTCTGAACTTTTTTGCTAATATCCACTTATCAATGAGCACATACCATGTATGTCCTTTTGGGTCTGGGTTACATCACTCAGGATGATATTTTCTAGTTCCATCCATTTGCCTGCAAAATTCATGATGTCCTTGTTTTCAATAGCTGAGTAGTATTCCAGTGTGTAAATAGATCACATTTTTTGGTATCCATTCTTTGGTTGAGGAGCATCTAGGCTGTTTCCAGCTTCTGGCTATTACAAATAAGGCTGCTATGAACATGGTAGAGCACATGTCCTTGTGATATGGTGAAGTATCTTTTGTGAATATGCCCAGGAGTGGTATAGCTGGGTCTTCAGGTAAAACTACTTCCAATTTTCTGAGGAACCACTAGATTGATTTCCAGAGTGGTTGTATCAGTTTGCAATCCCACCAGCAATGGAGGAGTGTTCCTCTTTCTCCAGATCCTCACCAGCATCTGCTGTTGCCCAAGTTTTTGATTTTAGCCATCCTGACTGGTGTGAGGTGCAATCTTGGGGTTGTTTTGATTTGCATTTCACTGATGACTAAGGATGTTGAACATTTCTTTAAGTGCTTCTCAGCCATTCAAGATTCCTTAGTTGAGAATTCTCTGTTTAGCTCTGTAGCCCATTTTAAAATTGGGTTATTTGGTTTTCTGGAGTCTATTTTCTTGAGTACTTTTTGGATATTAGCCCTCTATCAGATGTAGGGTTAGTGAAGATCTTTTCCCAATCTGTTGGTTGCCATTTTGTCTTATTGACAGAGTTCTTTCCCTTACAGAAGCTTTTTAGTTTCATGAGGTCCCATTTGTCAATTGCTGATTTTAGAGCCTGAGCCATTGGTGCTGATTGGTAATTTATGGAAGAGTTAGGGGAAGGACTGAAGAAGCTGAAGGGGATTGCAACCCCACAGAGAGAACAAGGGTATCAACTAACCAGACCCCTAAGAGCTCCCTGAGACTTATCCACCAACCAAAGAACATACATATTCCTTGCCCCCCTTCTCCTGCTAAACATGTAGTAGAGGACTGCCTTTTCTGGCCTCAGTGAGAGAGGATTCGCTTGGTCCTGTGGAAGCTTGATGTCCCAGAGAAGGGGATGCTAGAGTGGTGAGGTGGGAGTGGATGGGTGGGTGTGGGAGCACCCTCTTAGAGGCAAAGGGGAGGGTGGATGGGGTGGGAGACTCAAGGAAGGGGAGGACCAAGAAGGAGGACATTTGAAATGTAAATAAATAAAATAATTAATAAAAATGTGAAAGAAGAAAACTACTATAACTTGTAACTTCTTTTCAAAGTGATTTTTCATTGTTGTTGTTTTTCAAGACAAGATTTCTCTTTGTAGCCCTGGCTGTCCTGGCTGTCCTGGAGCTCACTCTGTAGACCAGGCTTGCCTCAAACTCAGAGATTTGCTTGCCTCTGCCTCCTGAGTGCTGGATTAAAGTCAAAGTGCATCTTAAGTTACAAAATTCAGTTCTTTTTCTGAAAAGATGACCCAGTGATCTCAGAGCCCACACTCACCCCAGCTATGTTCTGCAGAGGAGACTGAGGTCAAGAACCTCCTCCTGCCCCTCCATTTGCTGAAACATAGGTATGGGTTTCAGGCATCTCTTCAACAAGTAAGAGTGAGTTTCTGATTGAACATTCATCTTGTGTAACTTCTACCTTACCTCAACAAGTGTGCTGTACCTTAAGAAACTCAAATATCTGAATCCACTTAAAACCTTAAATGCAGTTGTTAATAAATGGTGTATCTGAAACAAGATCTTCTTCAAGTGATGCATATTTAAGTTTTCCCCAGTTTATGCTTTTACATTATTTCACTAAATCTCTGTGCTTATATTAATATTAATATTGGATTGTTTTGATGTCCCAGATCTAAAATCTGTTGAGTCAATGAGCATGCCTACTTGAACATCTAAATACCATAATATTACCTCTCCAAAAGATTATGGTTGTGCACCTGCCAATGTGTCCAGAAGACCCTTCTCCCAGATGCATATGAACCTTGACCATGGTGAGTTTTCTGTCTTGACACCTTTATGGAAGTACTGTGTCATATGTCAAGGCCCCTCTGCATCTGCTCTGCATCTCCAACACTGATGGCAAGGCTAACTTGATCTCAGAACTGACTTAAGAAACCTGTGTCAAGGAATGGTACACCCTACTCTCAGCAACACAATGTGTATATGTGTATATGCATGTGCACATGTTTTCTGACATGGGATTTGTTGGTGGTTCCTGAGGAAGCCATCTTCTCCCAGACACTTAGGCTGTAGGGTCCTTTGCAGCTCTCTGGCCCATCCATCCGAAGGCATAATGATTGACACTCGTGGTCTTCTGTTTTTCTGCAGTTGTTACTTTCATAAACATCCCCTGGTGTCCATTTTAATGGGTTCCCAGAACAGAACTTGTGTTTAGTCTAGCATTTGTATTAGAGGCATGTAACCATGTACATACTGCTTACCATAGAATCCTAGTGCCTGGCTGTGTCTTTGGACCTTAAATATGTGATACACACACCCTGGCTTGTTCAGAGAGTGCTGCCAATTTTGGTCTTACAACTCCTATACCCACAAGGGAGGGCACAAGATGGCATGGAATATTTAAAAAAAATATTTGCGTCCAAACATTTGAATGCCTGTTAAACCTGTGTTCTCATTTGGATATCTCTTCATTTCAACATGCCTAAAATGGCTTGTCTTCTCACATTGACCATGTCCCAGTTGGCACTGCTGTCACCCAGAGGCCCAGTTTAGAAAACCCAGTTGTTATTTTTTCCACCTTCCTGTCCCTTTACACATTTCATATACCTCTAGAGCTTCTCTCACCATTCCCCACAATTCCTTCTTGATTTGACACCATGTTCTTTTAAAAGTTTTTAAATTATATTGTATTCGTGTGTGTGAGTGTGTGTGCACACATGTGACAGTATGGTGGTAGAGGGCATAGGACAACCTGCAGGAGTCAGTTCTCTCTTTCCACCATGTGAGTCCCCAGAATGGAAGTCAGGTTATCAGACTCAGTGGTAAACACCTTGCATTAATTACTTTATCTATTGCTGTGATAAAAACAAACAACAAACCAACAAAAAGATATTACCAAGGCAACCTATAGAAGAAAGAGTTTATTTGGGCTCACAGTTCCAGAGAGATAGGCCTCCATCACCAACACAACTGGGAAGTGTTGCAGAAGGCAAGCATGGTTGCTGGTGCTTACACATCTTGATCCATAAGCAAGAAGCCTAGAGAGCACACTGAGAATGGTGCATGACTTTTAGAACCATGCAGACCTTGCAGACTATTCCCAGGCACATACTCCATCAAGCAAGTCCTCAGCTCCTAAACCTATCTCAACATTTGACCCAACTGCTGACCAAATAGGAAAATGCCTGAGACTACAGGGGACATCTCATTCAAACCACCTTTACTCCCGGAACCATCCAGCAGGCCGAGGTCCCCATTCTTAATTTAACATATCTCTAGCTTAGGTCAGGAACTTAGCAGTGATTACCGTCTTAAATCACAGATCGGACACTTATTTACCACCATTACCTCCAGCTTTTAAGGGAGACTGACAGAGCCATCTCTGAAATGAGCTTTTCTCCCTTCGATTCATTGTCTGGCCATACGATTGTATTCTACAGCAAAATGTGATTTTATGGCATGGCCAAGTAAACAGAGTTGGGAATCAGAATCAGGCAAAGTACATCTGAATCACAGCTCTACTACCTATGGTCACCGTTACTTTCTCCCTGCTGATCCTAGTACCTAGGACAACATGCAATCTGGAGTGGGTGTAGTTGACTTCAGCTTGGCTCACAGATAGATACAGAGTCAGGAACAGCTCTTTGTCATGGCAGCAGGAGTGTGAGGCTGCCTGTTCATATCTAGGCAGATCAGAAAATGAAAAGAATGTTGACTCCAAACGGGATTTCATCTCCCCCCACCCCCCTCACCCTTTTTATTCAGTCTGGGATGTCAGCATATGGGATGGAGCTACCCACACTCAGGGTATATTTTTCTTTCCTCAGTTCTAGAACTGTCTCCTAGGTTACTCCAATCTAGAGGTGTTTACTCCTTGTCAACATCCCCAAAACATCACTTTTAAGCCACTACACTACCCATTCTTTAAGATCCAGTCACAATGCTCTTCATAGGAAGGTAGAGCTCCTTCCATCCTCTGGCTTATGGTTTGTGTCTAATTTAATTAACTATTTTTACATATGTGATGGTTTGTTCCCCAGGTGTCCAATTGGTTGTTGTTCTGCAGGGATGGCAGTATTTGGACTATAGAAAAAAAGATGTGTCTGGCAGAAGGTCCTTGAGTCAGCTGGGTCCTCAGAAGGACCCTCTGCATCTTGTAGGGTGTTGTTGACATCTCATGGCAATGTTTTCAGGAAAGCTCACGTCCAGCCCATTCAGTTTCACTCTGACAAAAGAATCTCTTTGGTCCCATAATTACTTACCTAGGCTATGGCTAAAGAAGCTCTGTTGTTATGCTAGATATCCATCGTGGTATCCAGGAAGCATTTGTCTCTGACTCTAGTCCCTGGAATATAAGTTTCCTAGTAACCCTGACCCAGTGACCCCCACCCAAAAATGTGCAGCTGTGACAGTCTACTTGTTATATGACTAACTGCTTTCTTGGCACTGTAACTTGTACACGGATACCCAAAGATTGGTTTGAGTTGCCTTACTCACTTAACTTGGCAGATCAGATGAAGTTTTACTTACTTGCACAGATACAGAAGGTCTTCCTGTGGTTCCCTGAAAGTCCTTCCCCAGACCTTATCCATTATGGTAGTCTCAAACTTGGCTCAGAGATTGTTCTTCCTGCTAGCAGCTAATCAATAAATATTTTAATTATGATTGGATTCAGTCTTTAGTGTTTTCTGAGGGGGTCACAAACTCCCTAACACCTCCTGTTCCTGTCCCTGCCATGGGGTAAGGTCATCTGTGGTGAGTCCAGGCAGCAAGAGCTTGAAGCAGCTGGCCATATTATATCCACAGTCAGAATAGAGAGATGAGCACTAGTGCTCAGCTCACTTTTTCTTCTCTTATACAGTTCAGGATCTCCCTCAGAGAATGGTGCCACCTACAGTGGGCAGGCCTTCCCACTTCATTTAACACAATCATGGTAATTCCATACAGACATACCCACACCAACAGATCTATTTGATCTTGATCTGCGCAGTCTCCAATTGAGATTTCTTCCAAAGACTATTCCAAATCCAGCCAAGTTGACAAAGGACATTGAAGCAGTGCATAACTTATCAGTTCTACATTTTCTCCCTTTTCTACATTTCTTCTAGAGTTACTGGTGCATTGTGATGATCAGGAACTTTAAAATCTTGCCAGCTTCAAATAAGAGTATGATCATAACAGCTTTCAGGGCAAAATTGCACCTCTTCTAAAGGCAAAATGAGATAAATTTTTGTTTACATCACATTTTTTTTTTTTTTTTTTTTTGGAAATGTCATGCTGACTTAAGAGACTTATTCTTTTGTATAACTTTGATGTTGTGAGGTCCTAACCAACTCTTAGGAATTAGTTGCAGTAGCTACTCTTAAAATGTAGTTGGAGCTGTTACATAGCATTGGCTATGTAACTTAATTCTAGTCAAGAGAAGGTTTAACAAACCAAAATGTTCATTTAAAAATGACCTTAAGGAGCCGGGCAGTGGTGGCGCACACCTTTAATCCCAGCACTCGGGAGGCAGAGGCAGGCGGATTTCTGAGTTTGAGGCTAGCCTGGTCTACAGAGTGAGTTCCAGGACAGCCAGGGGTACACGGAGAAACCCTGTCTCGAAAAACCAAAAAAAAAAAAAAAAAAAGACTTTAAGGACTGGAAAGACGACTCAGTAGGGAAAGGTTCCTGCAACCATGTCTGGTATAGGAGTTAGATCTGTAGAACCATATGGTATAAGGAGAGAACCAACTCCTGAAAGTTGTCTTCTGACCTCCCCCATGTTCCAGAGAGAGGGCATGGCTAGGGACTTACAGGGGTAGAGCTTGGCCCTGTGGCTCCTCACTGTTGTTGGATGAGGGAGCAGAGAACTCATGTCACAACTAGACATGGGCATAACCTTCAGGGTTGGGCTCCAGAGACCAGCCTCTTCAGCTAAGTCCTGCCTCCTACACATTCCTAAACCTCTCAAGACATTGTCACAGGCTGGAGTCAGGTATTCACAAATGAGCCCTCGGGTACTTCCCATTTGAAACACAGAAAAGCTAAGTATTTTAATTTGTGCACTATCAGCTAGAATTTGAGAGAAATTGTATGCATCCATCTTTGATAGCTTAGGAAAACAGGCATTGGAAATGTGACTTGTTTTAAACACCCTAACTTTTGAAAAGATATTTTGAAAACCAATATGAATTCTATTGAAGTCTCTTTAAGGGCTTTCATTTAGAGTTAAGTGGGAGAAGAAAGCCAAATCATCTTTGCAGATGTTGAGAAGAAATTCATCGCAGGCAATCACCATCTAATATCCAGCACTCACTTTCTGAGCAAGTGCTTTCTCTAAACGATAAATCAAATGTGCTGGAAGTATCATTAATCTCAGAATATAAATGAGACAAGCAAGAATATTAAGACAATGGAAACATTAACATTAAAAATCAGCCATTATAGCCAAGAATAGAAAAAAGTATTAGAAAAGTATTCTGAATTTTTTGAGGTTGATATTAACATACTGTGTGGCAGAGACAACTATGTAATAGTGCTAGCATGTAGGCTGAGCTATAAATATTTACCCATCAAGATGTCATGTGGCAGACACATTGCTGATATTATATTGCTATAATTAACGTTTGAAATAAAAGGATGGGAAAGTTTGCCTCTTAAAATAAGAGCGTGGGGCCAGTGAGAGGACTCAACAGATGAAAGTGCTTTCTGCCAAGCATGACGACTTGAGTTTGATCCCTGGGACTCATGTGGCAGCAGGAGAAAAAGAAATCCTGAAAACTGTCTTCTGACCTTCACACTGTGGCATACTCATGTAAGCATGGATATGCACACTTATATATGCACACACACACGTGGGGGAGGGGGAGACAGACAGAGAGACATACACAGACACACAGAAAGAGACAAGCACACAGAGAGACACAGAGAAATAGATGTCCACAGATGAAATAGTGTAATGAGAAAAGGTTTTTTTAAAGATGAAATCAAACCCAACAGTTTACTTAAATGCTACTTATCCCAAGCTCTAGACAAGTGAGGTTGCTTTCCAGGTTTTAAACAAGCCTTACACATTTCAGTTTCCTCTCTGCTGCCATAATAAATACTCTGACCACAGGTAACTGGGGGAAGGAAAGGGTTTATGTGGCTCATACTTACAAGTCACAGTCCATCATTGAAGGAATCAGGAAAGAACCTGAAGCAGAAACAATGGAAGGGCACCACTTGCTGACCTACATAGGCTGACGCTTAGCTATTTCTCTTATACAGCTCAGGATCATTTGCCTAGAGAATGGTGCTGCTCACAATGGGCTGGGCCCTCCCGCATTAACAACGAAGACCACACCCCACATACATAGCCACAGACCAAACTGATCCAGGCAATCTCTCAATCAAGGCTTTTCTCTAAGAAAATTCTAGGCTTTGTCAAGTGGACAAGACTAACTGGGATACCATATTTAGTGGTTTGAATAGGTAGGGCTCCCATAGCCTCATGCGTTTGAATACTTTGCCCATAGGGATTGGCACTATTAGGAAGCATGGCTTTGTTGGAGGATGTGTGTCACTGTGGGGGGGTGGGACTTGAGGTTTCTTATCCTTCCTCCTGGCTGCCTTCAGAGGACAGTCTCCTACTGAATGACTTTGGATCAAGAGGTAGAACTCTCTGCTCTTCCTACAGAAGCATGTCTACCTACATGCTGCCATGCTTCCTACCTCGATGCTAATGGACTGAACCTCTGAACTGTAAGCAGCCCCAGTTAAATGTTTTCCTCTATAACAGTTACCTTAGTCATGGTGTCCCTTCACAGCAATGACATCCTAATGGAGACACCATATATGCTTTTTTTCCCATCTTGGTTTCTACTGTCTCTTCTTCTATCTTCATGGCCATGTCTATGTGCCAAAGGCTTGTCTTTAAGTCTCAACAGAATACCTGATTTTATGGTATTTTAAATCTTTGAAAACTTGAAGCTTGTTTATTCCTTCACTTACTTCTACATGTGATTTTTGAGCACGAACTCCTCCAGACATGGGACATGCTTGGGGAAGCCCTCTACAATGAGTCACAGCCCCACCTCTACAATGAGTCACAGCCTCACCTCTACAATGAGTCACAGCCCCACCTCTACAATGAGTCACAGCC
>JADRCH010000057.1:6727570-6760089 GCA_019843965.1 Rhynchomys soricoides
ATGAGTCACAGCCCCACCTCTACAATGAGTCACAGCCCCACCTCTACGATGAGTCACAGCCCCACCTCTACGATGAGTCACAGCCTCACCTCTACAATGAGTCACAGCCCCTCCTCTCAGGCTTTATTTTATTTTCTTTAGTGACTGATCCATATATTTCTCTTTCTTTTCTGGCAGGATTAGGATATGTGACCCAGGTTTGGTAGAATATGTGATCCTTCTCCCCCACCCTCTTAAGTACTGAGATTCCAGGCATTTACCCCACGCCTGGCCCCTAAAGCTTTCAATAAATGTTTTGGCAAACATTTGTGTACAGATTTATGTAAGAGTTCAATATTCAACATGATTTCATGCAATGTCAACTTATTTGATCTTTATATAAACACATGGGAAAGCAAGGGTGGGACTGGGTGTGTGGGATGTGGTGGGGAAGGAGCGGCTTTCCAGATGCCTAAATGTCTTGCCTACTTTCAGTTGTCACTAAATTCTAGGGGCTGAGTAGCTTATAATAAAAAAGAATTTCTTACAGGTCTGGAAGCTATGAAGCCCATGCTTTATCTGGCAAGGGAGTTCTTGCTTTGTTAGCTCAGTGGAAGGCACCTTGGCAAAAGGGAGGAGCCAGGGCATGTCAAAAAAACCTGCAGACTCACTTTCTGACCACCTAGTGTTGTGATAAGTAACCTAGTCCTGTGACACTATCATTACTCCATTCCTGAGGACGGTGCCACCACAGGGTAGCCATCTCTTGAAGGCCCTACCTTCCTCATACCGTTACACTGGTAATGAAATTTCAACTGGTGATTCTGAAAGGGGGCATTCAAAGCACTGTACCATGGCTATTCAAAACAAGTAGGTCTGGTGGCCCAGGGCTAGGTATTAGAATCTGTTGTTTTTCATGACATTGTCGTAGTTTCATTATATTTCGACTTGACACAGCGTAGGATTACCAGTGGAGTCCTACATATTGTCTATTCCAGGTTGGACCGTGGGCATGTCTGTAAAGGACTTTTTAATTGAGATAGGAAGGCCCACCCTGAATGCATGCTGCCCCATTTTGTGGGCTGGATCCTGGCTTGTGTAAGTGTGGAGTTAGCTGCACACAAGTGAGCATCCGTGCTTTCATGTCTCTGCCCCTGACTGTGGATGTGACTAGCCGTTTGGGGTTCTTGCCTTGCCTCCATGATGGACTATAACCTGGGACTCAAATAGCCACCCTCCAGGACTGGAGTTAGTCCAGCAGTGCTGCTTCTTAGAACCCAATTCTAAGCTTCCCTGGGCAGGTTGCACATAACTGAGGGCAGAAAATAAGCAAAGTTAAAAGATTTCTCTAGAAATAATCTAATACCTATAGGGATTCGAAGGAAGCCTAGCTTCTGGATGTGCCGTACCCAGTATCAGAACCCTGACGTCTATCAGTCAATAGTTAGATTGCATTCGGACACAGCTGACCAGTATTCTATGAATTTAGCCCCTCAGCCTTAACAGATAGATGAACTTCTGGAGCAGGCAGTCAATAGCAAATTTCTGTCCAATAGGATTTAGTGAGGCCTCAGTTGTCAGGCAGACTTAGCACAGCTGTTCCTTAATAAATACCACAGTTGCAACGACTGCTGTTACATGGGAATTGTCCTACTTGGGGATGAATTGGGGACAGTGGATCCTGCCACCACATGCTGTCATCAGTGTTTTAAAGATATTGAGGGTGATTATCTGATGCTTCTGTGGATGGTTTCTGAGTTTTGAATTTCTTAACTCCCTCTGGTTCTGTGGCAGACAAATGTGGCCTCGCGTCCTTCTTGACATCAATTCTCTCCTTACAGATAAATCTTTTTTGTACTCAGCTTTGGTTTATTTCTGGTCCTATTATTATAGAGGTTTTTCTGGCCACCAGCTGCTCCTTTTCAGCATTTATGAGGATTTGACCTTTTTTTTATTATTTTATTTCAGTGGTGGGGAGTCCAGAGTTCAGCTCTGGTAAGGGGTCCACCAGACTGTGTTTTGTGAGTGGATTATGCATGCGGCAGACGCACACCTTGGCTCTGATTTCAGCTTTAGGGGGTCTCCTCTTGCCTTGGAGCCTGTAGAAAGTTACTTGTTCTCTGTACCTCCCAGAGGGAGAGACGAAGGCTTTGGGCTAAATTGCCAAATCCTGTATTTGTGCACCAGCAGGCACTAAGTGAAAAAGCTTAAGCATTGCATTCCTACTGTCTGAAGCCTGCAGACCCTGCAATCAAACTCGGAGACCATATTCCAAAACAATTGTGTCCCATGACGGTTTATTACGGAAGAGTCAGTCTCTCTAAAGATGCTTGCCAATAAAACAGAGTGAAAAACTGGATCCCTTCATAATTTCTACTCCACAAACCACAATTTTGTAGATGATAGCTGAGCTCTTATTCAGATTTCAAAAACCACCTTGTGTGCTTAGAGACCATTCATTCACACAGGGCCCTGGATGAAGGATTCCTCTGCAGGCAGCAAGCAGCAGCAAACAGTGACTGCTTGTCTCTGCTGATCCCATCCAGGCTGCCTGTGACCTTCTTGCCCAGCCATGCTGACAGTTTGTGAAGGCTGTGTTAACCAAGAGGTCCACCCAGCAGCTAGGGCTAATGCGCTTCCTCCTCTTGTCGTGTTGAAATTGGGATTTATCTTGCTGTAGAAGGATTTTATGGACACCTTGGAGTCAAGCCTCTATTTCTACATCAGAACGAGGTCAAGCACAGGTTCGGCACTGGTAAACTGCAGATGCCAGACAACTTCACTAAGAGACAGTGTGCCCAGTTATATTGGCTTGTCACCTCTGCAAGATATTTTGTTTACAGATCCTTGTGAACTTTCCTCTTAGTTGAGAAATGCAGCCAGGGGTAGGTGTGCAAGAGAACTGGTGTGTTGACCGGAAATAAAATGAGACAAACGGCCCTTCTCATACAGAGTGCGGAATCCATGTTTCTGCTGCTTTACTCTCAAGCTTGAAGGAGTTTCAAACATCCCTCTTCGTACAGAATTTGGGTCTATGGGTTCTCTTGCTGTCCTCACTTACTAATTTAGCCAGAGAGTTACATTTCAATTATGGACTAGTTCTTAGGGACTATTTAATTTAAAATGAATATTTGTATTTTGGGGCTGAGGAGCTAGTGTCTACATTAGGAGATAAAATTATCTATCTATCTATCTATCTATCTATCTATCTATCACCTATCTACCTATATATCTATCTGTCATCTATTTATCTATCATCTATCTATCACAGATAGAGAAGCAATTGAAAATTAATCCACCTGTCAAGGAAAGTGAAAATGTTATTTTCAGTCTTTTGGTAACTGCTTAGAAAGGTGATTATATTAAATAAATATAAATCAAAAAATAAAAATTATACTAGAGCTAGGGAGATGGCTCAGTCAGCTAAAGGCCTGGTATACAAGCCTGAGAAACTGAGTTTAGATTCCTAGCATCCATGTAAAAAGCTGTTTATGGCAGTGCTGGGGACTGGACATCCTAAGGCCAGTGGCCAGTCAGTCTAACCCACTGAGGGGCTCTGGGCTCAGTGAAGACACTCTATCTCAGGAAGTAAAGTGGAGAGCAGCAAAGGAAGATACCTAATAGAGACCTCTGGCTTCCACATGCATGTGCATATGTATGAGCACTCATATATAAATACATAAGAGAGAAAGAGGAAAAAGTTATCTTAAAGGTGAGATTGACAGAGAGTTGATAGTTTGCTAGACTCCAAGTAGACACAGACTACTGAGCAATCTTCTTGAACTCAATGAGAGGATGGATACAGGCAGAGATAGGCACAAAGAAGAACATAGACAGGAGTCATTGAGAGAAGAGATCCTGGAAAACCTCAAGGCATCACTGGACAGATAAGGTGGGGTACCCCCAATAACACTCTCTCACTGAGACCCAGGGCCTATAGAGAATTACACATTTTCCAACTCTTTTTTATGCTTTGAAAGTCCAGTGTGAGCAGATCTTGTATTCACAGCATGATTCCTTGCAGTGCATCTGTTTCGATAAGATTGGTTTCTGTGCCCATTGGCCAATGCTGGGGCCAGTCTGCTCATGGACTGTTTTGAATATCATTGCTGAATTTATGTTCTAAAAAAGATTTTAAGTCTCTTATGGGCAGTGAGTGCTGTATGAAATTCATACAGCACTCACAGTAGCCATATGGCGTATGCTCCATAAATACCTAGCAAGTGGCATTTAATTAGAGGACAGGGAGAGGGCACATTCTGCATTGACAGAATACGACTGTAATTGATCTCGGTTTGTTCTGCAATAAGCCGTTTACCTAGCCTAACGACCTGAGAGATGCTTTATTTTCACAGATGCAAAAGTTTTATTAAAGAAGGTATCCAAAGCCAGGTATGGTGGTACACACTTGTAGTTCCAACACTCAGAGGGCTGAGGACTGAGGCAGGATAATCTCTCATTCCAGGGCAGCCTGGGCACACAGCTGAGACTGTCTCAACAACTCCAAGAAGGGCCACAGCCAAACTTTGTATTAACCATGCCTACTATGGGAAACACCAATAAACATATCCTGGTCTCATCTATTGCAACGTTGATTGGGACATGGAGAAAGGTGAATTCTAGGTAGGCTGGGATCTTTCTGCCCAGAGCCTGGCTGAGATGTTGCATCTGACCACTTCACTATAGACTAATGCAGGCTAAGATTTCCTGTTGTGTCTTCCTTTGATTGTGTCAACGCTGTCCATCAAAGAGACGACTTTCAGATTTCATCCCCAAACCCAGCCTCCTCTGCTGTATTTGTGTTTAAACAAGATACAGTTTCCATGTTCTAGATAAGGAGTACTTTGAAAGAAATCCCTCCCTAGAGTTGCTGTCTGCATTTTTCTTGGGGTTGTTGAGCCCTCCTGTGTAGCCAGTATGCAGAAAACGGCATTACTCATTCTGGTATTTTCTTAGTCCTCGTAGCCTTTCATCATGTCTTATTCCAATTCTTCAAATTGTATATAGAGTGAAGGTTGTGGCCCAGACCCCAGCTCTTTAAAAAAGAGCCATCCTTTCTTCACTGTTCTGGGAAATATGCTTGGGCTCCTGGCCAAGACCAAACTGCCCAGTTAGTATTATTCTGTTTCTGTGACCACGACCAGCATGTCATGAGGTGTGTATGTTAGAGGCTACTGTCAGATGTTCACTGTTTAGACACTATCAACTCGAAATTTATTTTAACTGCAAACAAGCTGGGACAGAATGCTTGTACACTATATTGTATTTTAGAGGGAATATTAGACATAATTTAAAAAAAACCTTTGATACCATGCACTATATATAGACAGATTTAGGATATTATTTTACATAACAAGCTTTTCTTCAGTTTAATTTGAATTGCTAATATGTTACATGTAAACAATATGGTATTCTATATCTTTAAGTATTACATAATGTGGCCTTTCTGCTCATTTAAGAATGAGACTTTTTCTAGTTATATTTATGAACAGGTAGGACCAATAAGAGGTGGTGATGTTCTGTGAAGTTCACTGGAAAATAGTCCATGCATTCCCAGCGCAGGGGCAGCACGCACATGTCAACTCTTTGTCCCATCGAGCTTCTTCATTTGAAAATCTTGACTCTGAAACCCAAAGTCAGGTGCATTTCCTGAACTAGTACAGGATGGACCAGATTTGAACTCAGGTCTTCTAACACCTGGCCACTTCTTCTCTGTAACCTGACCAACTCTTTGGCTGTCTGGCCTCAAATCTTTGGCTGCTCCCTTCTGAAGGAAGGAGCCCAGGCCTCCAAGTGACAGGTCAGAAGCAGGTGAAGAGGTAGGTGCATGAACTGGGAGCTGCTGATAAGGGAATCAGATAGCGACTATCACTCTCCCCCAGCAACCAACCTTAGGTTTACCTGCTTGACTGTGTGATCAATGAGACGTCACAAGACAGGCCAGGAAGACTGAAGGACATGGGTTCAAATCACTTTCTTTTCTTTTTTTAAACAACTTTGTTATGCTCCATTTTACTCTGTAGAAACTATAAAATGGTTCAGTAAAAAATGCCATTTATCATACATCCATTAACATATTTAAAAAGTATAATACATTCTGATTATTTTCCAATTTTAGAATCTTACTTAGAAATAATGGGCCTATCCCTGTGAATAGGAATGGTGGGGTTAATATTTGAAAGAGTTAGGCTTGATTTTAAAAAAAATAAAATAAAAAGGAAATATGAGCCCAAGTCCTTTAACATGCTCTTTTGCCACAAGACAGAACTTTATTAAAGCATTAGCAGGTATAGCTGTGCCTTTAAAACTATACATTCTTAGCTGACTGACCAATCAGAGGGAGTCATAGGTCAAGTACAGTGGTACTTTTCAGTGCTTTATAGTGCATTTAAATACTCTCCAACATCCAGCAGAGAATTAGTATTATATGAATGTAACAGGAAGCCTCTCTTAATTTGGCCTATGCAAAAAAGGGACATTTATTATACAATAAAGGGGTGCCTTATGGGACCACGACTAAGTCTTCAGGAAAGAATTATAACCATGGTAGAATGCTCAGGAGCCCCATACTAACCCAGACCGCCTATTTTACCTTCTTGTCTGTTCACATAAAAACTAAGAATGGGACAATTGACTTATTATGACTTCAAATTTGTTTTATCTGTATCTACGACAGATATTTAATAAATACTAGTCTAGGTACATCAGCTTTTATACCCCGCCCCCAGTTAAGCATTTAATGATCTGTAAATAAGCAGTTGAGAGATTGCTTTCTGAAGGGACTCTGCTTTTCCATAGCAAACCTGGACTTACCCTCTGGCTTACGTGTTTACTCACAAGATGCTTAGGGGACACAGTAAGTGTCCTGTCAAATTTGTAAAAAGTGGGTCCTATGGGGAGAGGCTATGCTTTCCACAGAAAAAGTCTTGCTTTCCCAACAGTGGAGTGGTGTTCTTCCCCCATGCTTTGAAGGTTCTGTGACCACATGGAACCTACCTTTGCTTCTTCTGGTGATCTCTCCACTGCTCGGCTCATCCCTTTGACCCCTTTATAGACCCCCCTTCCCTCTCTCCTTCACAATGGCTCCTCTGTTCAAGACACCAGTCACACTAAGACTGGATGAAATCTCGTGGCCTTAATTCTTTAGTAGAAAGATGAAGTGTGGTAAAACTGAGACAGTTCTCAGGAAAAAGCTTAGGGCAGGAGGCCCAGTATGTTCCACTAGAGAAGGCCACACCTGGATATGGCCAGAAGTTTGCTGACACTACATCTGATTCTTTCAGGGAAGGCTCAACTGTGCCCTTATTCTCAGGTGCCTCACGAAGAAGAGTTTGAAAATATCACACTTTTAAGTGCTCTCCTGGTGATTTTTACACACTGCAGTCTCGTAGGCACTGTTATAGAATATATTCTTTAAAAGATTGTGAAAAGACACAATTTCAGGCTGAGAAAAAACCAGAAATAGTAGTTGCTTGATTCCTGAGCTAAATGCATTCCCTCCCAGGTCTGGCCCAGGCTCCGTACTTCACACTCCAGGGCCTATGAGAATACAGTGGAGGTCAGGGGAGCCATGATGAGTCAGAGGCAAGGCAAACATGGCCGAAATCCCCACAAGAGCCGGAGATATCCAGTAACAAGCTTTTCCTTAGCTACTGATGACTGCATGCTGTTTTTCCTGTTCACATATTTTCAATTGAATGCACTTTTTAGAGACTTGTTTTTATTTATGTGCATGGATGTGTGTCTCTGTGCACCCATGTTGGAGGGCTACCAGAGGTCACAAGAGTGTGTCAGATCCTTTAAAGCCAGCTGGAGCTATAGGCCTTTGTGAGCTGCCTGACATGGGTGTTGGGAATCAAGCTTGGGTGCCCTATGAGAACAGTAAGCTCCAGCTCTGAATGCATTTTCTTTTTCCTACTTTATTTCAAATGTTTCCCCTTTCCAGATCTCCCCTTTGGAACCTCCCCATTCCCTCCCCTCTCCCCTGCCACTATGGGGGTATTCTCCCACCCACCCACTCATCCACACTCATCTTCCCTCCTTGGCATTCTCTTCTACTGGGTGATCTAATACTTTCAGGCCCAAGGGCCTCTCCTCCCCGATGGCCAACAAGACCCTCCTCTGCTGCCGCACATGTGGCCAGCAGCATGGGTCCCTCCATGTGTATTCTTTGGTTGGTGGATCAGTCTCCAGGAATATCAGGGGGTCAGGCCAGTTGCCACTGTTGCTCCCTCCATGGGGCTGCAAACTCCCTCAGCTCCTTCAGTCCCTTCTCCAATTCCTCCATCTGGGAACTCACACTCAGTCCTATGGTTGCTGTGAAGTGACTCTTGAGTATTTCAAACTTTTGGGCTAATAGCCACTTAACAGTGAGAACATACCATGTTCATTCTTTTGTGACTGCGTTACCTCGCTCAGGATGATATTTTCAAGTTCCATCCATTTGTCTGTGAAGTATTTTTAAGAACTGAATCTCATCAGGAGTCACAGATGCTTATCGCTAAAGGCATGTAGTCCTGTTGCTATCAGAGAACTTATTAAACGTGTCTATTGGCTGGAAAGTAAAAGAAGTGAGTTAACACTTAGGTCTAATCGCCTCCTTCACTCAGCCCTTTAGACAAGAGTACACAAACATGAAGAATTCCCCACTTCTTTAACAAAGCAAAAGGTACCTAGGTGCAAGGACCTACTGTGTGCTAGATGTGCAGCTATGGTCAGTCCTTCAAACCTTACAAGGTAGTTACTGTTATCCCGGAACTCAGCAAAGGACTTGAAGTAATTAGACCCCATCCACACAGCGCCAGGGACACACACTGAGGCCACCAGGAGGAATGGTATAGCTTGTGTCTTCTGCATCATGTCAGAAGATACAGTAGTGGCCCTGAGTAAACCTGTCATTCCCTAAGGAGTAGCTCCAGTCCCATGTAAGCATGCAGTCTTCTTTGACATTCCTCATTTTTAAAGTGCTTTTTTGTTTCATGGTTCAGAATTTACACACCTTTTCATCACTGTATATCACTTGAGCTGGGCACTGGGAGAAACTTTCCTGATTCTTCCTGCCTCTTCATAAAATTCAGATACATCTTAACCTTGATGGTGTCTGAAATTCAATGAAATGTGGACCATACTACTTTGATTTTTAACAATCTGAACTTGTCCCACAGTATGGACACATGGCAGAAAGTTCATGTACATTAAATACCCATGTGGTCCTCTTCTGTGGGGGAGAGTCTCTGTAATTCAGTGGGCCCAAGTTATGGAGCAGAAGTGACCCATGCCCCTCCTTGGGTAAGGGAGGTGAGGGAGCCCCTTCCTCTCTTTACCACACTGTGCTGGGACCCAGTAGGTATCTATGTAAGCTCAACTGACAAGTGGGGGAAGGCTCCTTTGGGGTGTCCTCTTAAACAAGGGCTCATTACATAGCGGTCACTGTAAGTTGTGTCCCTGGGGTGCTGCCTACCTTCATCCTCTGCCTCCTGGTTCCCCCACATCAGCACACTTACTCAACCTCACAGGTCACAGTCCTACGTGCTGACTGGCCTGGGCAGGGTGAGGAGCTACTTCAGGAGGAGGAACATAAAGAACGGCATGGGATTTCTAGTTTCTGCTTGGATGAAACCTGGAGAAGTGGTGATAAGAACAATGAGTTGTTGTTCTTTAAGATGGTTCTTCACTCAAGTCCCTGGCTTCCTGAGAAGGCCTTAGGACACTGGTCCCCAGAGCAAGATCCACTCTAAGAATTCTCATTCTTCTGAGCATGCAATGCGCAGGGCACTCCTGTGTTGTCAAGACCGTCTTGTCTGTGAAAATGCCTTATGGCACCTCCCCGAATACAGGAACAAGTGAAGAGAAAGACTATTTGTTTGATGTAGTCAGATTCTCTGGAATTTAATCCTCTATCCTCTTCATGGCTGAGCTAGCTATTCAAAATTAAAATGAACCTTTCATCCATGTGTATCATAAATGGGCATTTATCGGGATTATATGATTTTGCAATCCATCTGAATATGTAACCAGGATTTGTTTTCTTCCCGTTTCACTATGTAATTACCATGCAACAATAACAAAAGTGACAAGTTTGAAGACTAGATAAAATGCTGCAAATTGGCCAGTAATGGTGATATTTCCTCATCTTTTGGAAAATCCATTTATTCTCTCTCAACAAATCAAGGCATTGTCAGCCCATACTCATCTTGTGGCCAGAGGGGCTTCACCAATTTCTAGATGCCAGCAAGTCCTGGAATGCAGATGAGGCCGACTAACGAAGGCTTTCAGCACAGGCAGCTGGGCTTTGCTTGCCTCAATTTCTAAATCATCCGTAATGGGGCCAAGACCTCCCAAGCACTAAAAAGAGCGAGCTGACATGCTGGACAAACTGTTAATTTTTTCCTGAAGAAGCTGCTATATTGCACATCTGTCACTGTGGCGCAATTACTTACTGAGTCAGGGAGGGAAAGTCTGCTGCTTGTTTCTCGCTGGTTGTTAAGGGGCCTCATGGAGAAACAATGGCCCGAGAGTCAGAACACACTGGCTTCCAGCGTGCTTGGCAATGAGTCTCTCAGTCTGGGGACTGGCCTGTGATTTATAGCATGTGGAATAGGCCAAGATGTGCTTTCAAAGGAGGGAAGGCATTGGATCTGATAGGTGTAGGAAGGCAGTGAGTCAGGCATCAAGGCAAGCGCAGTAACCAAGAGCTGCACACACTACAGCAGAGTCCTGCTGAGGTGCTGTGCTTTCCCTGTTTTAGACTTCCCGCCTTTAACACGTGCTCCCAAGTGCTTCCCACAGGCCTCAACACTCTTAGGAATGACATACCTCTTCCATGCACCTCAGGCCAGCCACACTGACTCTGTAATGAACTAGAGCCACCAGTGTAGCATGTCAGAAACCCAGTTTGCTACTCAGTTGGTAAAATCTGCTTCTTCTACTTTCCCCTCTTTTCTGGGTTCATTTGTCCATTCCAACTGTGGAGTTCAGCTGTTCGAGTAAGTTCCCATCAATCAGGGACTCCAGAACTGTTTATTTCTGTTAGTTTTACTTTTCATTCCAAATTTACTAAAGAGTCTTGCTTGAAGAAATGAACATTTCTTGGATTTTTTTTTACTTGGTTTTTATTGAGACAGTTTCCTGTAGCTGAGGCTAGCTTCAAACTCCTGAGTTTCCCATCTTGATTTCCCACGTGCTAAGAATACAGCCTTATATCACATCTGGCCATTAGAAATTTAGTAGTAACATGCAAACAGACCTAAGATAACCAGGCTGTTTCTATTTGGGATCACATTCTACTAACCTTCAGGCTGAAAAGTCGAGCATCCTGCTCACTGCTGAAGTGTGTGATTTATTTAGAAAGGTCAAACCAAGGTAGGGATGCCATCAACTAGAGAAACACAGGACACCTTTCTGCTGTTGGCCACCTCAGTCCTCTAACTTGAAGGAGTAAACGGTGGAGGTGACCGTGATGCGGCAGGAGTGAGGGCTGAGGATCCAAGGATGATTTAAACCATGTGATGACACTAATGTACAGAGAGGACTCTCGGTGGCAACAGTGGATCACAATCCTGGCAGCTAATGGCAGAGACTTGCCAGACCCAGAGCCAAGTCTCTTTAAGGTGTCAGATGCTTAAAGTAAGAGTCCTTGTAGAAGGAGCCTTCGTGGGCTACCTGTTGGCGGAGTTTCTATTACTTGCAAGCCTGCTACACTGCTGAGTATTTAGTACCTGCTGGATTAAAAAGAAGCCTACTTACTGTACCAACTCTACTGTTGTAGAAAAACCCTGTTACCACAAAAAGTGAAGTACCTTTTCTAACAAAGTAAACTCAATAGTCTGATGGATATTAGAAAATATTTCACATGTGTGAGCAGGTCAGGAGAGGTGAGCCTTGCTGCACTGGTCACAAGATACAGCTAAGGAGAGAATGGAAGGCCAGCCCATTCCAACCTCAGAGAAAACAAAAATAGGGACGTGTGGTCCAACAGGTCCCAATCAGTCATGAGTCAGATATACTGCCAAACTTTTCTTCACATTTTTTTTTTTGGAGACACTGGAAATTCCCAGAGCTTAATAACTAATAACTGCACTATTAAATGTTAACTGTGTATCATTATAGTGGGCCAAACGCAGAGCCTCACGCAGGCTATGTAAGCGCTCTACCACCCAGAAAATATTTAAGTGTTTTCATCCTTGGGGAGAGCGCTTGTCTGGACAAGGTCTTAGATTCAATCCCCACCACAGTCAAACAGGACAAAAAGGAAGAGGAACTAAGAGAAGGTTAGGATGGAAACACACCAACAACAGTATTAGAAATAATGTTCTCACTATGCTTTATTTTTTCACTTCTTTGTTGAATCAATAAGTTTTTTACAAAAAAAAAAAAATATCAAAGTATTTCTTGCTAACACTTCATTTTACAGTACCAATGTAGATCATTTCTCTTTCTGAAAGACAAAATACAAGTTAAAATGGTTTTTAAAGTATCTCAACAATTACTTGCTTATGAAATATCTGCTCAAAATGAAATGCACTGAATACCAATTGAAATGTTGAACATGAGTGAAGGGCAGACCTTCTCAATCATGTCTGTACACTGCAAACAAATGCAGGTGGCAAATGAACTCGTGTACACATGTTCAAACATGCACACTTAGCCCTGCAGTCTCAACTTTTCATCTGCTTAATCGCTATAGCCAAGAGTGGCAAACCTTTGTGTTCAAACATGGTACCCAAGTTACGGCGTAAGTTGCACTTAGCAATGGGTTTCCACTGATATTTATTTTTGAGACAGGGTATCACTATATAGTCACTATATACCCTGTCTGTCCTGGAACTCACTATATATTCTAGACTGTTCTTGAATTCATGGCAATCCTGCCTCAATCTCCCAGCTTCTGGGCGTATAGATGGATGTTATCATAGCTGGCCACTTTTAAAGTCACTAGATCATTTACAAACAAAAAGAAATGAAATCAAGGGAATTCAGCCTTATACACTTTATTTACGGAAGGGAGAAAATGACCACAGCTCGCATCTGATCGACATCAAAGACATACAATGTGGAGTCATACTGCACACACAGCTATGCTCAGATTCTTTGGCTACTGTAGGGAGTGGATGGGAAGGGAAGAGACCCTAACTGACAGGCTTGCAGAACAGCAGGGTGGATTCATGAGGAAGCCGAGGAGGAAATTTCTTTCTTTTTTATTTGATACTTTATTTACATTTCAAATGTTTTCCCCTTTCCAGGTCTCCTCTCTGGAAACCCCCTATTCCATTCCCCTTCCCCCGCCTCTATGAGGGTATTCCCCCACCCACTCAACCCATCTTTTCTCCCTGGCATTCCTCTATACTGGGGCATCTAACACCCTCAGACCCAAGGGCCTCTCCTCCCACTGATGGCCAACAAGGCCCTCCTCTGCCACATATGTGGCCAGCACCATGGGCCCCTCCATATGCATTCTTTGGTTGGTGGTCCAGTCTCTGGGAGCACCAGGAAGCCTGACCAGTTGACACTGTTGTTCCCTCCCCATGTTCCCTCAGTCCCTTCTCCAACTCCTCCATCTGGGACCCCACGCTCAGTCCAACAGTTGCTGTGAATTGAATCATGGGCGTTCCGAACGTTTGGGCTAATATCCGCATATCAGTGAGTACATACCGTGTTTGTTCTTTTGTGACTGAGTTACCTCACTCAGGATGATATTTTCAAGTTCCATCCATTTGCTTGTGAATTTCATGAAGTCATTGTTTTTAATAGCTGAGTAGTATTCCATTGTGTAAATGTACCACATTTGCTGTATCCATTCCTCTGTGGAGGGACATCTGGGTTGTTTCCAGCTTCTGGCTATTATAAATATGGCTGCTATGAACATAGTGGAGCATGTGTCCTTATTACATGTTGGAGAGGAAATTTATTAAGACTATTTAAAAGTGATATGAATGATACTTTAAAATCATGAACTCCATTGGTGTGGGCACCATGAACTGATCTGAACTGACAATGATTTATTAATCTCTATTAAATGTAAACCAGTGGGATTCATGTCCCCAGCAGACATTTGATTTACATGAAAGTTTCCTAGTTTAATTGTGTTTACTTCTCAGCTATGGTCAAGTATACCAGAGCATCACCATCTTGCTGCTCTTTATAAGGGCTTGAATATTGAAGGGTACTTGTGGGCAGCTGGCAGTGGGCAGGGGGCTGGCAGTTCTCCTGTAAGTGCTAGTCATCCACTCTGGACAGATAAACACTAGTAGAATATGAACTGTCCCCAGTCGCCTGTGAGTCAAGAGTTTTCTTGTGTGAAAGCAGCATTCTGGTACCACAGCAGCTCGTGAGGAGGACCTTGCTGCAAAGCCGCAGCAGAGGGTTCACACTGTCTGGAGTGATGGAAAGTGCTCAGAGAGCCCCACCACTCAGCGCATGGGCTCCTCCTCTGCATCCTC
The DNA here is from genome assembly GCA_019843965.1 of Rhynchomys soricoides. NCBI lineage: Eukaryota > Metazoa > Chordata > Mammalia > Rodentia > Muridae > Rhynchomys > Rhynchomys soricoides. The sequence goes on from JADRCH010000057.1 coordinate 6,741,988, forward strand.
TAAGACAAGGTAAGGACACAGTAGCCACTTCCTCTGGAGCCTGCAGCCAAGCGTGCAGTGGTCTCACGTTTCTCACTGGGTTGAAATTGAGCCTTTAAAAGTCCTCTCCTAGGGCTTTACAAGACCATCAAAAAATAAAATTCAAAGAAGAGCAAACAAGTTTGGAGTAGACTCTTGAGTCCAGTACCTGATTAGTCTCTCCCATCTTCCCGCCCACATGAATACAGTAAACATTTAGACAGACAGCTTTAGAAATGACAGTTTGCTAGTGATGAGCTTGTTCCAGCAGCAATGCTTTCCCCAACACAGTGCTCCGCGAGTCACAAACAGCTGTCCTTCTGTGTCCTAGCTAGCCCACTTCCCAGGGAAAACAGTTCCTAGCAGAAATGCAGACATTCGCCAAGACTACAGAGGCTGCATTTCTTACAGAGGACCACATAGGAACGGTTGGTTTACCTGCAGAAACCTTTTCTCTTGCCTTAAATATTTTAATTTTTTTTTTAATTTACAAAACTGAAGTTCATACTGCTTTGTTCAAGGATACACTTGTAGGGTTATCACAACCTTTTCTGAAGCAAAGGAGGCCATTGTAAGTAATAATTATCAGGACTTTTAATGAAGATTATAATAAATCAGCATTCTGAACAAAGAACAACTTAAAATTTCTGACATTATGAAGAGAATGACTTAGAAAATGTAATGGAAGAAACATAGTGTTTCGCTTAATTTTAAAGGAAGTGTTTTAGTCTAAGAATGACAGCTCCTCTCAGTTTCTCCTGTTCTTGGTAAATGGGTTAGGCCATTGCCAGACATCTCAGTTTTGGGAAACGCTATTTAAATCTTCAAATAAAGTGACTCAAGAGTTTAATAATTTACTTCGGTGACTAACCCTTGAGCCAGCCACTCTTCTTTATCTTGGAGCTGATCCTTAAGCCCCAGTCTTTGGGAAGAGGTAGACATCTGGAGGGCAGGGTTTACAGTTCAGTCAGGATAAATTTAAAAATACATTTTTTTTTAGTAATGACTTTATGTCCTAAATGAGGTAAAGTGTATAAACTCTGCACTGAAGTGATGCTGGGACACACTCTGGTGACGAGGATGACGACAACGTTAGCTCTTGTCAGATGTCAGAGGGAAACACTGATTGCTATCTCTCCCCTGTGAATTTATGCTACACTGTTGAAAAAAGTAATGGGCATTGTTGTTACAAACCCTCATCAGAGCCAAAGCAACGGAATGTGAGCTTATTAAACCTTCCCAGATGTGCTTAGGACTGACTCCCTGCATGTAGGGGAGGGAGCACAGTACTACTTAGTGTAGGCATCATGAGAATGAGATCCTTTCCAACCCGGTGCGTATGCTTGACTGTGTCCAGGCATGGATGAGCAAGGCAGCAGAAAGAACTGACGTCTAGAATCAAAATAAATAAGAGACCAACTGTTCTTCATGTCTAGAAACTGCTGGAAACTGAGGAAACCTTCCGTTTCCTCAGTTGAGGTTCGTACTTCAGCACCATGAGTTGTGATGAGATCCCATTTCTATCACTGTGGCGGGACACTATGCAGCCTGGAAGTTAGCTGGGCAACCCCGAGGTCAGCTTCAAACCAGTCAGCTCTATGATCATGTTATAAAATGGGGCACAGCAACAGAAAAGCAGGTTCTCTTCTCTGCCTTTCTGCTCAGGCAGGTTTTCCTGATGCAGGGGCAGGGCTGGTAGGAGTGCTTTTTGGTAGAGGAAATCCAAGTCCTAACCCTTTCGGCCTCTGAACAGCTTGAACTGGCTCCGAGATCCCTCTGCCATCTCGCCCAAGGCCTGACCCGGGTGTCCATCCCATACTCTGAAGCATGCGGTTCCCGATGTTGCTCTCTAGGATTGGCTGGGCATTTTCACCCACAATTCCTGAAATGAGAACATGACAACCCACAAGTGAAGATCTACCCAGGGCTGTTTTCTCATCCATCCCACAGGCATCCTATAGAATCTACTGCCTACCTCACACAAAGCCACAAGCTCAGATAAGCTCATGTACATGAAGAAGGCTCGGCAAACCAGGAAGCACTCACACCTGGGTGGGTTTACATTGCTGCATGGGCTGTGGTAAAAATACAGCTCCTCCTGCAATATCTTACATTTGCCCCAGACCCTGAATGTAGTACAATCGAACCAAACAACCCCCAAACATAACTGGTTGTACCCTGAATTCCTATGAATATACAGTCATGCATGTATAAGTTATGCATGTATGTAGTAGGTGTGCATGCCTCAGAGATCAGAGGCTGACGTGGATGGTCTTCTTCCAGCATCCTCCATTTGACTTTGTGAGCCAGCATCTTTCTCTTATCCTGGAGCTCAGTGGCTGGGTAGACCCCAGGCCAGCGAGACCCTGGACTCCTCTGTCTGTGCCCAGCACGGCGTACGAGCCTTGCTGTAGCACTGGGCTTTACCACGGGAGCTAGAGTTCTGAAGTCAGGCGCTCACGCTTCTCTCCCCAAGCTCAGAACAGCCTTGACTCTCTTCTCCTTCATAGTCAGTCTGCCACACCCCTTAACAGTTTGCCACCTTCTCCTTTTAGGTCCATGTTTTCATGGCTATAGAAGCAGGCTACACAGGAACAACACAGAAGAACACTGATGAGCTCCTGAGGTTCTTCCTGAGACCTGAGGGACAAAGGTCTCTCTCTTCACTGACCCATCTGATGCCTATGGTGGTCCAGCTCAGTCCCTGAGTCGAATGGCCCTCCTTACCTCAGCTCTTCAATCAATCCTCCACATCCACTGAGCTTTTTCCTCTCTCATGATGATCGATAGCAACTTCTCTAGCTTGTACCCCTCTACCACCACACAAAAGCTAGGGCTCTGTCCTACTCCTCAGAGCCTCCTCAAGGCAATAAGAGAATCGCCATGCACCCACAGTGACAGTGACAAATACCCAAGGGGCTCCAGATAGAGCGCCCTCCTACTGCTGGTGTGGGTAGGGTTGCACAGGTGAAATTTGTAAAGTGTGCACATCCACCTGCACGTGTCCTTCCGCATGCATCTCCTAGTGAATAAGAAGTATCGGGGAAGAGTCAACGTCCTACTTCCCAGGCATTCAGAGGAAGTGGAAGTGTGTTTATCTCCCTGCCTTGCAGAACCAGCAAAGAGCTTCAAATGCATTTTAAAAAGACGAGCCCTCTCTTATTAACGAAGTGGTCAACTGGTCATTTATCCAACATTAGTGCATTCTCTATCTTCAGAACTTCAGGGCAAGAGAAACAGTGCTCACCAACTGTGAAGTTCACTCCACTCCACAGGGATTAGGCTAGTAGAATCATCAGTGATTATATGAAATACTGGCTAACTGAATCAGAGGTCAAGGGGCTGGAGGCACACCTCAGGGGTGAAGTGTAAGTGTTTGTAGGGCCCTGGGTTCGATGCCCATGACAGTAAGAAACTGCCACAACCTGCAGCTTGAACGGCAGCCACTGATCCCCAAGATGGTTTCCTGGCTAAGGTGATTTCCTGGCTAACCCGACTTGCTACTTGAATTGCTACACAGACTTATCATTTATGAGATTGTCAGAAAGACAGGATAGATGAAATGAAAAGCAGACAAAAAATATAAAGAAAAACATCTGGTCAAGGTCTTCAAAAAACTAAGTTTTTATTTCACAACAATTAACAGGGGTGGCCACCCTGAGCCTGCTGAGCAGGTGTCAGGTGACACTGTGTTAGTGTACACACTCAGCTCTGGGGTAAGCTCAACTGAGGTAAGAGGTTTGACGCTGCCCTGACACATCTGGTCACATAGATTTGTGGGACGGAAGCTTACAGAAATTCATCTTTAATTTAAAAAAAAAAAAAAAGGAAAACCATGAGGCCAATTTAAAGCATCTTTGGAAATTGCTAAGTGATGGTCAAACAGTCGTAAGTGGCACCAGGAAATGACGTCCCGCCTGCCTTCAGCTTGCTGGCACTGAAGCATGGAGTCCTACAGGGCTTGTTCTACTTCCAAAGGTATGTTCTTGTAAAGTGCCGAAGACAGACCTTGTTCTTCTCAGGTGTTTACAATGGTTTTAATTTTTTTTAACTCCATAAAAATAGTCAAATAAAGCTGTATCTTGTACTTGGAAGGAAAAGACCAAAGGGCCCTGATTTCTAAATGCAGTGCATTCCCATCAAGGAACAGTGGAAAAGACAGAAAGGAAGGATGGGCCACTTCATCTGTCACAGATCTAGTCTGCTCTCTCTGCTTGGGGCTGTGGCAAACGTAGCCTGATTTAGTTCTTGCTCCTATGCGGGTTCTAGCCTGTCTGCTGGGTCCCCCGAGTCTACTGCAGGCGAGCATGCCCTCTCCCCTCAGACCCTCCACACAGCAGAGCGTGGTGGAGGGTGATTCACTTGCTTAATTGGCTCAAGAGACAACAATCCTGCATCGGCCTTTCTTAGTCACTAATCTATCCAGCTGACTGCAAGCCTAATTGGCAGCTTGTTGAGTAATTTGGCTCCTAACAGTTGTATTGATGTCGGATCAACGGCCAGTGGAAGGGGAGTGAAGAGCCCTTTCCCATGTAACTAAGCTCCACCTGGCTCTGCCCCTACTCAGGAGGCAGTCATTAGTTCTCCCTAGTCCTTCCACTCCCATTGCCAGCCAGCCAGGGTCAGGGCTTTATTATTAGCAATGTTAACCAGACTGTGAGTAGTAATTCTGTCCTCAGCATCTACTTTAGGGACAAGAGGTGAGACTATGGGAGGCATGACTCCGGTTTGTCAAATGCTTCAATTATTTGACCTGTAATATCACACATATTTTTCATGCAAACAAAATCAATCTAATTGGGTGCTTAAACATGTTTCCCTTATTTCTTTCTTATTTTACTGTATTTTGAGGCACTGGGGATGGAACCCAGGGCCTTTCTAATACTTAGCACCCACTTGCTCACTGCATGTGTTACCCAATGAGAATTATGATTTAAATTTACATGAAAATACAATGTAAAACTAGTTTCTTTTCTTAAGTGATAAAACCATAAATGAAAGACATAATAGTCTTTTTACTGTGTTTGGAGGAGTGTTTTTTTGTTTGTTTGTTTTTTAAATAGAGGTTTAGGTTATAACAAACTAAACAGCTCAGACACTAGTAACTGCAAACAGCACTAAACTCAGTGCTGTAGAGTGGAGGATACCGAAGTGTGGTTGCTACCACAACTCAACAAGACTACTTAACATGTTTATCATCAAATCCTTAACAAGCTCGGACTTCTACTGACAATGACACCCAGAGCTGACAGTGCTGACCCTGCACAAGAGTGACCATCTTCCTGCTCATTGCTTTCCTCGCCTTTACAGATGGCTTTTCTCAGACTGTGAATGCACCCTGCTGCAAGGCCCTTGCTTTAGAATGCCTCCATTTATAGCAGTGAATCTACAGCCTTTGCTGGAGACACACACTGGCTTTGGTATGTGACTTTGACAGAGGCAGAGAACAAGCCAGACATTAAGAAAGTCAATGTCTAACAATATCAATATTCATTTCCCATTGTCAATACTCAACACAAAGGGGAGGGAGCAGTAAATAAGCTAAGGCACTGAAATAAATTTCATGTTCCTGTCACAATTAATAAATGTACACCCAACAGCACCTCTGGCTTGGACAGCCTTCTAGAGAGACCGAGTTCTGCTCAGCACTCTAGCTTTGAGGACTGGAGGTGGCCCCACTTTGCAGCAGCACAATCAGATCTGGGGGTTTGCTTTCTGAGAGACTCTGAGCATCTTAAAGACATTATCCTTTATATGAATATATTACACAACTGCTCATGCTGACAGTCATCAACTTACACAGATCCAATGTGGAATGGCAAACTAAAGTTCCCAAGTATACACTAACAGTAAGTTTTTGGTAAGTCCTTTCGACATCTGCTATTTGTTTTCATAATAAATTACAGAGAAATCAGAGAAGATTACAAGCTATATCCACCTCTCCATATCGTCATTCTTCTTTCCTACTTAATTTGAGATGTTTTTCTTTTTTTAAAAAAATTTTCCTCATTTACACTCAGTGCTAACTACAAGAAAGGAACACACAAGTGTGTATCAGAGAAGGGTGTCTTTTGGAAGGTCTGCAAGGACCTGTGAACACAGCAAAAATATACACGTGTGCGTGTTGTACACATTTATGTGTGGGTGCATATGCACACAGCCCAGAGGAGGACATTAGGAGCCCTGCTTTACACTCTCTACTTTATTCCCATGAGAGCCTGTCTCTCCTTGAACCTGGAGTGAGGCTAGCGCTAAGCAAGCCCCAGTGACTGATCCTGAGCCTCTTGTCACTGTCCTCCCAGCTCTGGAGTTGCTGGCACTCTTGGCAGTGTCTAGCTTTACAGGGGGCTGCTGGGTATCTGAACTCAGGTTCTCATATTTCCACAGCAAGTGCTGATATTTACTGAGCCTGTCTTTAGCCCCAAGAACATTCTTTCAAGAGGAATTCTATAGGCCAGTACAGCCCAGAAAACTTATAGATGTAACATACTGTGTATTCTGTGACTAACTCTATTCTAGAATTTGAAAACAGCAATTTTCATGAACAAGGTGATGCCCCACGCCTAACTGCATGATCCAAGTGTATTTCTGCCACGGCCTTTCTGACTGTATCTAGATAAGCACCTTCACTCAGGTTGCATCATCAGTGTTGGAAGGTGTTCAGCTGAAATCAAGGACCTTCCTCAGCTGCCTGCATTTGTTCCTCTTTGATAGGACTGTTGCATACAGATTTGAAAAACACACTTAAAATGAGTGACATAGCATTCTGAGTAACTAGAAAACCAAAAATCCCCAAATCAACAACAATACACATTAAATAACTATGAACTTTATTCCATAAGCTAAAGTCTAGTAGTAAAATGAAAATCTCAAATCTTAAAAGGCTCTCAACAGACCTGAAGTATAGTATCTGGAACATACTGGCACAAGCTTTTAAAATACTGTTTTGGGCTACAGTTAAGGTTTATGTCTAAATTCTGCATGAATGGTTTCCTTGACGTCCTGTGCTCTGAACTAAGAACTATGTGACCCTTCCTCACACACCGCTCTTCCACACTCCACACAGGTGTGGTGTGGCAGGGTGTTTCTGCTTTGTTACTGTGGCCACACAGGCATTAGTAATATCTCTAGGACTTGTCCTTCTGTGGCTTCCCACTGAGGTCAGAGTTCAGGGGACCAATCACTGGGAATGGGGATATTGAGGAATCCTGTCCTGGCCTTAGGAGAGACTAGAAGAACTTATCACATCTATTAGACCTAAAATGTGGCTGCATTTCCTTATGGACAGAAATCATATTTTACAAGGATTTCATGAACATTGTATATTTCTCCATTGTAATAGTTGGATGTATCTTCTACAAATTTCAGACACAATTGGGTTGAAGTCAGTATATGTAAGAGAGGTCTCTTTTTTCCATTCAGTTTATACTAGTGTGTGTTAAGTACATAAAATAATGGGTCTTGCTATGACATCTTTTTAATTGCATACAATGTACTTTGATGGGACCTGCTCTCCTATTACTATCTCTGAACACTGCCCCCTCCTTCCTGGTGGTCCTTTCTCTTTTGGGACATGATCCCTTTGATAACTAGATGGCATTTGTGACAGATGGCCTCTTTAGCTTTGTCTCTGACCTTTTCCAGGGATACCTGGGCATCACCTCTTAATGAAAAAGGACAATATTTTCATAATTTCCAGCCTCTGTCTGGAAGGGTAGGCAGGTTACTTCAGAAAGGAAGAGATGGTGGGGAGGAAGGGAGGAAGGTAGGGACAGGAGCCAAAGGAGGCCTTCATACATCCTCAGATGTGTACACGCTCAGGATGCTAAGGGTGTTACCACGGAAAAAGCAGGCTTTGGCAGTCACGTGGTGACTGAACTCTACCTATCCTCAGACCTAGTGATCACGTAGACTCAGGCAGAGCGCTGTTTATCCTCTCGGCTGTTTATGCCGTTTCCCCTGCAAGTCTGAAAATGTCTTCAAGCCTGCCAAAGACACAGCTGTGGAGGCTTCTGTATCTTTGAGCATCCCACCCATCCGAGTGTGGAGACAGCACGTGTCTCATTGGTTAGCTACTTACCAGGTCCACATGATGAACAGACGGGCTATACATCCTACATAAAGGCAAATGATCTGCCTTATAGTTCTTGCAGCCATGCTTCTCTTGCAGGAGAGTGATTAGAATGGCCTGTGTTTTCTTTGTGGTGATTTATGTGTTAGGTACCTCATAAATTGGTGCCCCACTCCAAGCCGCTCTGTCTTACCTGCTGCTATGTGCATCCCATTGGTGCCCCACTCCAAGCCGCTCTGTCTTACCTGCTGTAGTGGGTCCAGGCAATGGGGCAGCTTTTCTCCTCCTTTTGATGTCTCCTGTGCACAAGGATCCTAAATGCATGCTTGTTTGCCTACAAGTAATTATCAGAAGAAATAAAAACTATTAACAACGGAGGGAAATGACATATAAACACACAGCTTGTATAATCTGAACCTAAATCAAAATATTCTCACCAAAGATGGAGCTGCATAGTAAAACCACCAATCTTGTTTATATCGAAACATAATTACGTTTGTTGACAAGCGTTCAGCAGCTAAATGCACCACCATAAATTGTTACTGGGATGAATAATATAAAAGGAATGCTTTTTAATTTTCAAAACTGGCAATCTTTCTGGCTCAACATAAAATCAAGCACTGTTGCTTCTGACAGGAAAATAGCGAAGATTAATTATCTAAAGAGATCACAATATTGTTGCTAGGTTATCAACTGGTTGCTAATGCTTTACTGTCAGGACGACATTTATTACAGGAAAAGTATGATCAATTTCTTTTAGGATATTATGCAGCCATGAATTCTTTTACAACATTTTAAATAGATGGAAGGAAATGGTGATGCTGTCTTATAATTCACACAATTAGAATGGTTTAATTATTTACTCCTCAGGGAGACCATGGTGGATGCAAAGATGCCCGGCTGCTGCTCTTAACTAGCCTCACACGACCCAGGTTACAGATACGTAGAGACATGATCCACAAAATCTCAAGGTGAGCCTTGTTAATTTTGGAACCAGTTAGCCTGCTACAATTACCTAATTCTGCCTAACTTTAGTCTGCTAGATTAAAAAAAAGTTTTATAAAAGTAGTGGCTCAATTAGAACTTAAAAGGGGAAATGCAAAGAAAGAAAATCTTCAACCTCTACAAGCCACAGAAGGTTTCTGCGTTCATTCCCAGGACCATAACCCTGGATGCAAGGTTGGGATAGGAACTGAAGATCAAGGAACAGAAATAATGCAAAATATTTATTTAAAGCACATGCGGGCTTACTCTTACAGAGGAGTAGTAAGAGGCTTTAAAGAAGCCAAATTGAAAAGAGCCCGATATTTCAGAAATGCAAAACATGATATAAAGACAGTGGTATATATGTATACTATATACATATATTTGTTTAAATATTATGAAAAACTTTGCTGAGCAAATGGTATACAGTTGAACTAATGATTGCAAACATGCGTGCAGCTATGACGAGTGAGTTACATGAGACAGCAGGCGGAAACAAACAGCATGAAACCTGCAGTGTAGCCCAACAAGCAATAGGACCTATTAGTTTTCCTCTCCTACTTTGTCCATTTCTACAGATAAAATTTCCATTTAAAAAATTAGTGAGTTAACAAATAATCTTGCCTTGCTATGCTCCCAAGTGGTTATTGTCACACAAAACTATAACGCATTTATTGAGTTGGAGAGGGAAATACTGCCTCATGATCTCAAGATAAATAAATGATTATGATTATTTTTTAATCATATGAAGATTTTACTCATTGTAAGGAAACTACAGACCTTTACTTTTGGTACAAAATTAATTCAGCAAGCATTTACTAGTATGCACTATGAACTCAGCATGTGCTTTTATGCAAGTGTAGAGAGAGACACACAAAGAAAAAGGGGCAGTGAGCGCTTAGCACAAGAGTAACTAACAGTCTAAACAGGAAGATGATGTTGAAAATCAACACAATAACCAGCAGTGGTGGTGGCAAGGACAGCTCTATTAAATACTAGTAAATCTCCCCCTCTGTCCCTCCCTCCCTCCCTCTGTCCCTCCCTCCCTCCCTCTCTCTTTCCCTCTCTCCCTCTCTCTCTCTCTCACACACACACACACACACACACACACACACACACACACCCTGTAGGAGATCTTTCTTCAGTGGAAAGTCTATGTTTGGAGTCTCTTTAAGCCATCCAGTTCCAATTGCACTGGGACCATCCTAGACTCTCAAGCATACAGAGCCAGAGGATCAAGGAACAGCTCCTGTCTACAGAAAGGCCAAGCAAGTGGCCGGCTGCGGGCAGGCTGGTTCCAAGCTCACTTGCAAACCGGAGTTCTTCCAGTTGTGCTGGTTTGCCTGTTCCTCTGAAATCTCTACAACAACCACTTTATCCCCGTTAATGAAGTCAATAAATTCCAACACTCCCATTTTCTATTCTCACAACAGTTTACCTCCTCCCCTTTAACACTTGTGTGAGCATGTGTGCACATGTGTGTATGTGCCCATGTGTAGAGGCCAGAAGTCCACCTCAGGTGAAGTTCCTTAGGCAAGTATTCGTCTTCGTTTTGAAATGAGGTCTTTTGTTGCTGGCCTAGAGTCCACTGATACAGACAGGGACCCATGAGTGTGCCTCAGCCTCTGTAGCACTGGGATCGCAGGCATGTGCTGCCAGGCCCTGCTGTTTTGTCTGAATGGTTAAAGCCACGTCCTTATGCATTAAACCACTTTCCCGACTGAGCTACTTTCTTGGTTCTGCTTTCACGTATTTCATTCCACTTGCATCTCTTTGCCACAGCTTAGAATCATGTTTACCTTTTCTAAAGCCTACACCAAAAAAACTCAGCTACAGTACAGGAATGCCTAAAAAAGAAAGGAAGAGACCACTCTGAAGACAATGGTGGAACTTGGTTTTAGTGTGTGCCCGTGGTGTGTGTGCATGTGTTGTATGCATAGATTTGTACATGTGTGTTTGCCTGTGCATATGTGTGAAGAACCAGCTGTCAATGTCTGGTGTCCTCATCATTCTCCATGTTATTCTTTTGTCAGTCTCTCTGTGAACCCGGAGTTTACTGTTTCAGCTAGACTAGGGCCAGTGAATTCGGGGAACCTGTCTCCCTTTCCAGGCACTGGGCTTAGACCTGAGACATCATGCTTGACTTCTTACCTGGGTGTTAGGAATATGAACTTAGTTCCTCAACCACGTGCAGCAATCACTTTACCCCTGACATCTACCCTGACTACTAGTACTGCTGGCTTCTACCCAACATTGTTCTTGAAATAGTTGTTCATAATACTTAAAATATTTAATTTTGTCTTTAAAACTGCATTTTTCACACGATTCAAAATTTATTTAGCAAGACCCACTTTAAAGATTGTGGGAGACAAACTTCAAGAATACTACCCTTTTCTAAAACTTCTGAGAGACTTTACAGAGAACACAGTGCCATGTTGATTCAACAATCCTGCCCACTCAGTACAGGCACACAGTGGGGGAAATAACTGTACACGGAGACTACAGTCAGAGGCAACGGGCTTGGCAACCTAAGATCTGAGCCAGAAGGAAGAAGTCCATCAGGATGAGAATGCCCTGCATGTGGGGAGATCTGGGCTGCTGATCAGCAGGAGCACAGGCTGACCTGAGGCTAGCCCTTCTTCTGCCTTGTTTCAGACATGGGTGGTGAGGCAGCTACAAAGAGCTTGGTCTGCTTTGCAGGTGTCATGGTGAATGTAAAACACAGCAGTTATGACTTTCATTTAAAGACAATGAGTATCTCAAGGACAGCCTTGTGTCCTTAGTCTATGCTAGCCGTTGGTTTTGCACAGCCCAAGGCTGAGAGCTAATTCCTTTTGGAGAAGGAGGGGAAGGCACTGGGGCATTTTAAAGACATGAACACATCTAGAGTTAAAATCCAACATTATCCTTTGGTTAGGCCCTATCTAAAACCTGCCAGTGACTAGCGCAGGCTATCTGTACCAGCTGCGGACTGCCTGAAAGAGGAGATGTAGGATGGCTCAAGGTTTTGCTCAGCATCCTCAAGTCAGTACCGGGAGCCAGGCATGAGTCTGTGCTGCAGTCTAGACTCTCCTGCCATCTAAGCGGACAAAGGAACAAGCCAGCTTGGATCTCTCTGTTGAGAACAACTGAAGATGAGGCTTCCTGCAAGGTAGTCTACTAGCCACAAGAGAACCAGAGTCCTGGAAGCCTTCCACTTTTGTTTTGCTGTTTAAATAAACTGCGTCTGACTTATCCCTATTGTGGACTGCCAGCCAGCACTCAGCTGGTTTGAGTGTAGGAAATTGACCATCTTATCTGGAGGGAAGAAAAAGTAATCATCATCTTCATCATCAACAACAACAAAAACCACCCAAAACAAGACTACGATGACAAACCCCACGGAGAGGCACCTTGCCAAACACAACACTACTACAGGCAAGACAACAGGAACTTGTCTCTTCGATGCATGCATTTACAAAGCGAGGCTTTTTGGAGCATTAGTCCTTGCAAAAGCTGCCCCCTGGATACAATGTGTTCCCAAGGCCTGGGACAAGTTACAGAGAGAAGACAAGCAGATGTGACCATGGCCCTAGCATCTGGCAAGAATGCTCACTGTCAGCTGGGACAATATCTGCCTGGACAGGGCATCAGCTGCACAGAAGTGAGCTGGGTCTGTGGTGTCACTGGAGGAGCGCCGGGGTGGCAGAGGGACTGACAGCATTGCGAACCGCAACCCCGTGTGACCATCCCTCTCTAGACTCCCACGGCCCTCCCTCCCCCTTCCACACTGTCAGTATGTCTCCATAGATTACACTGAACAGATGGGTGGGCTCAGCCCTGCTCCTTCTGGCCCCCATCCACACAAGTGTGAGGAACTTTTAAGCAATATTTTAACAGGACAAGGAGTGAAATCCTTGTTTTCCAGTGTTTTCTTTTAAAGCGCTCCCTTACCCCCGCCATGTATACTTGCATGGCTGTGCATGTGTGCATGCACATGTGTGTATAGTTCAGAGGTTGGTGTCCCCTCAAATGCTCTCCACTAATTCAGGTCCGCTCGAGCTGCCAATTCAGTCTGGCTAGGTAGCTTGCTTTAGGGATCTCCTGTCTCTGCCTCCAAGAGCTAGGATTATAGACCTGGTTTTGCCAAGGAGTCCAAGTTCTTGTCCTCATGATGGTGTGCAAGCTCTTGATCTACTGAGCCTCTTCTGTGTCTGTTCTCCCAGGACACAGATAGCAAGTCTCCGTTTGGAATTTTTAGTCTAGGCTCTGCTGCCTTTTCTCTCTCAAATGTTATCACTTGGCTTCACATTCTGCCGCATCCCACACCAAGCCTCCTTGAATATGTTGTGTTTTAGGTCAGTGCCCTGAATTAGGTGCCTGGCCGCAGTGACAGGCCTCAGCTGTCCTTGGCATTACCATCTCACTGAGACTCTTCCCACATCTTAGTTCCTTCAGAAACAGGCCATGGCCTGCATCTTCCCAGGTGTTCAGATCAAGGACCAAAACCATGAGCTTGCCATTGGGGCTCTTTCTAAGATTCCTGCAGCAGCTTCTCCCATTGGAAACTCTGCAACCTATGTCTACTAACCCTGCATTCTGTTGTCCAGAGCTCTCTCCCTGGATATGGGCTCTCTCTGCCAGCACACAGCTCCTCTCAGCTGCTACTGACAGGTCTGTCTGATTTGTGGGAGCCAGCTTACTGTGCTCACCATGGTCCAGCACCACTGGAACCAAGTATAAACTGTCCACGCAGCCTTCAGCAGTCTTCCCAGTAACAGCTCTCATCCTCCCCAGACCAAAGCCTACCTGGCTTTGATCCATTAACAGAGAGGGTTTCCTGAACAAGGGGAGCAGGGGACTGAAACTGGCCCTCTACAGCACACTTAGCTATGCATGGTGGCTTACATATGCTCAGCACTCAGGAGGCCAAGGCAAGAGCACTGCCAGAAGTTAAAGGCCAGCTCTTGGAGAATTCCAGGTCAATCTGAGCTACATTGAGACTGTCTTAAGTAGTGATTTATACATAGTATTTTAAATATCTCATTCATATAGGGTCCTTTTATAGTACAATATGATGAATAAGAAAATATAAAGTTTGGACAAAATGCCCTCCAAATCTCGACACATGCCACAGGTGACTGCTTTATTTACTCTGGAGAGCATCACCTGTTTAACTTCTCTTCAATAGACCTGAAGCTAATGCACACAAACAAGGAAACCCACACATGTGCAGGGTTAAAGGTTCTGAAACTGTGGAGGGACATACTGGTGACTCTTTTTGTGTGCTGGCACTTCATGGGGATTTTTCTTTTTATTACTAGATTTTTTTTGCCAAAAACCCCTAAGAAGACATATGATACATACATGAAAAATCAACCAACCAACCAACCAACCAAAGAAACCCCATTGGTATTGATACAGGCGGGCTGATTGGGCTGAGGGTGAATCTGTGTCAGAGGCTGTTAAGCTTCCGGTTATAGAGGCTGGGAGTAACTTCAGTTACGTTGGGTCTATTGGCCTATCCCTGTTTAGCTCCTATTTCAGATTGCCTGCTATGTCTGTGAAGAAGACCCCAGCTGCCACGTTTGTCAGTGCTGGCGAAGGATGCTCCACAATCTTTGGCATGCCATGCCACTTCTCTTTGGCTTGGTTTCCATACATTCTGAAATTGTGTTGACTAGTATGGACTTTAAATATTTTGGGGGAAGATTTTAGATATTCCTATGCAAAATGTGTGGCACAGATTGTAGACGCAGGGACAGTTATTGCTTCTACTATACCTCCATGCCAACTTCGCAGGCAAGAAGCCTCCAGTACAGGAAAGGTAAACACAATTTATCCAGGTTCACACAGATAAGGGAAAATGAAGCATGCTGCCACACGGTCCACCTGGAGGCATGCTCCATGAACTGTTCCTAAACACAACACACTAGCATGTGATGCAGTAAACTATCAGTACAAGATAAGAAAAGAATGAAGGTCATTTAAAATAACAATTATGTTGTTGTTGTTCCCTGGTAAACAGAAAAGAATATTTCTTCTTTAGCATTTGGTTCTGTTTGCTTTACCTATATAATAGCACATTAGAACAAAACACCCATTTTTACCCCAGACTTAAAAGCTTACAAGCCCTTAGGTCTGAAATCTGCTGGCATTCTCAGGTGAGCTCACTACCATGGTTTTCTCTTGGTTATGATTCCATACCACAGACATGTCATACTTTCTGCTATGGTATACTCTGTACATTATGGAAAGCCTGGCGTGGTGATGGACACCTATGACACCGGAAGTATCTGCATGGTGTCACGCCTCGTGTGTATCGTCCACAGTCTGGAAGAGCATTCTTACTTTTGTCGCATTGTTATGCTGCCTGATACTGGGAGTGGCCACTGTAGCAGAGTGGGTAATCACTGGAGGGTCTGAGAGGTTGCTGGTGAATACACTACATCTGGAGGGAAGAGCTAGCTGAACCTACAGGGACTACCACAGAAGTACGTGCTCCACACCTGTCTGGTTCCTATAGAACCTCTGCTAGTTAGTCACCACGGCTATATGTAAGTATTACCTTTAGAGCAGAAACTGTCTATTTATTCCCTAAATTGCCCTCCCTGTTTCTACCTGCTTCTGTCATCTTGGAGAGCGGGTTCTTTCTTGCTCACGGTTCACTCAGGGACATGAGGGCCATTTTCCTCTTCTTTTAGGTGTTCTGAGCCCACGTCCTTCAGATTCTTTCCCTCTACATCTATATCAGTGTGTCATGTCTGTCATTACACTTACCAGAGATGGCAGCCTCCAGTTGTTTTCGGATCAGAAGGATCTGTCAGTTGACTTCGGGAAACGACTCCAGGCCAATGGCCTTGTCTAACCCTAACCCTCAGAACCTAACAAGCTGCTGCGGTTGAAATCAAACCGCCGGGGGGTCGTACCCTCAACATCGAAATGGAACAGGAATTTTAAAAAGGATGTCTCCAACTATTATTTCAATTCCCTGGAATGCATTTAATAATTAACAAATCTTCAACATTTATTAGATGCTAACCAAAATGCAGAGTGAGACTGGCCACATTCTCTAAAGCCTCCTCTGTAATTTCCTTGCATGACTAGGCTGTGATGCCCTCCCGGCTTCAGGCTGAGCTCAGCTGTGGTTTTATGCCCTGTCCAGTGACTGAGCGCACTCAGAGGAGTCACAGTCATGTTGCTGTCTAAAGTGCACGTGCTGTTCAAGTAAAAAGGCAAAGGGAAACAGGGCAGCCACTTTTACTTCATACTGCCATACTGTTTGAGTGAGGGGACAGAATGTCGAAACTTGTGAAAATGTAACTAGATCTTTGCTTTTGAGTCTGTGAATGCTACTTGTGAAAACAAACTTAACTGAATCTTCATTACATCACTCACTAGTGAGAGTCTACTGGAATCATCTGACCCGCCACCTTTCTTCCATGGCCTTTTGGATTCCTGCTGCAGAAATAATTGCCATTCTTTAGGGGGAAAAAAAAGTATCCTCTACTTTAAGCTACGGTTATCAAGGCACGGGCTAAAGTTCTACACAGACTGTATGCCATGACGGTAGTGGGGACCACATCTGACTAATGAAGAATATTTCCCTCCTTGCTAATATCATATGCGTACAAAATAGTAATTGAGTGAAATTTAACCAGGCACGCCCAGAGCTTAGAAGAGTTTTCTCTTATAAACCACTTATACTTCTACTGATTCCAAATTCACTAACTGTAAATCCTTCCTTACGGAAACAGAAACATAGGAGGTTTCTTTGGCAAGTGTCTTAGGCTGTGGGGGTGTAATGCCGTGCGTTCACTTCAGCCGAGTTTAGAACATACACGTGCACCCTAATTCTACAGGGTTGCCATTTCTGAACAATCCTGCATCTGAGTGTAGGTCTGCAGCAGAAATGCTTTCAGTCTTCAAATTCAATGCAAGCAAAATACATGGAAAGCTAGAGCCCGTCAGTTTACTCTCAGGACTTGTTTTCACACTGAAATATTTGAATCAAATTTCCCTTATAACTTCTTTAATCTAGGTCTGTTATTCACTGTATTTAGAAGACTTATTTTTCAATGCTCATGAAGAACACCATTTTCAAACACAAACCATCTTTTTCTTTTCTCCTTTATATAGTACTTCTGGCAGACATACACAGCTGTATTTTTGTTTTTTATTAATCTCAGATATTACATGTTATGAACAGCTATCCAAAGAGTTGTGATTTCAAAATGTTTTCATGTTTTTGGTCACACGCAGCCAATTTTAATGGTCTTTAAAATGTTAATGTAGAAGACTAAGCAGGTTTCCATGAAGACAAGACATAAGGTGTCAGGAAGCAGGCAGGTTAATTGCCAACAACTGTCCACCCAGACCACCTAACCACGTACCATGGTGGGGACGGAATCCAGGGCCTCACACACTATGAGTACCTGTCTACAGCAGGCCTGCATCCCCAGCTCAAGATCACAGAACTTAGAAATATGATTTGGGAAACACAAATGCATCCAGTGATTAATTACCTACCACTGGCTTAGGAACACTATTCAACCCTTTCTCTTTTTCTTCCTATGCAATGGGAGATAACCAGAAGATCTGCTGCACAGGGCTAATTTTAAAGCACGGACAATTCAAATACACCATCAGCACTCAGTCTTTCAGCTACTATGAGAAGTCGAGTGTGATGGCACATGCCTATGCTCCTAGCATTCAGGGGCTGAGGATACAGGGTCTCAGTCTGCACTATACAAGAAGAACCTATCTAAGAAAAAAACAGTAAAAAAAAAAAACCAAAAAAACAAAAACAGGTAAAGCTTTCTCAACCGAGGAAACATTTTGTCGGTTCTATACCCACTTGTCCATCCCTCCCAGTTTGTAGAGTGGTTAAGATTACAAGCCCAACAAGCCAAGGAGCCAAGTTCAGTTCTTAGTTCTTTGTTGTCTTAGGCAATGCCCAACACTCTGGCACCCGACTTTCCCTCTCTGGAAACTGGAGAGGATACTAAAGCAGGTCTCATAAAGTCAGTGTGCCTGTTGGTGTGCAGTCA
>JADRCH010000057.1:6760099-6796264 GCA_019843965.1 Rhynchomys soricoides
AAGCAGGTCTCATAAAGTCAGTGTGCCTGTTGGTGTGCAGTCAGTAAGTTCCTATGATGGGAATATCCATGTAATAAGAATGCTATATATGTGTTGGCATATTTTGAGGTACCTAAAAATGCAAAGAAGTTAAGGGTGCAGAGGGAAGTCAGGACAGAGTTGCTCACTGGCTGTATGTATCAACAAAGTAAAGATGCATTAAGTATTTGGAGGGCTGTGGGGATGACACTTCAGTGCTTAGAAGTGTGAGCTGCTCTGCAGAGGACCCACAAGGCAGCTCACAGCCAATTCCAGCTCCAGCCCCAGTGAATGTAGCACTTCTGGCTTCCACGGGCACATGCATCCCTATGTACAGCACCCTCCCTTTACATATTTAAAAAGCATACATGAGTACAAAACAATAAAATGTAATGTTTGGAAGAGGCACAAGAAGGGCTGAGGGGTCACAGTGGAGAAGTGTCAGCAGGAGGCAGAACTGGACAAGGGTCTGACATGAGTGTGGTTACCAGGGAGAATGAGCTGGCTGCAGGTTTTCTGAAGTGTACCAGACAGCCTGAGAATAGGAAACACTGGCCAGGCAGGCAGGGCCTCTGTCCACGCCAAGAGATGGAGGTCAGAGCCACAGGATGGAGGTATCCTGAACAAACTGAACGGAGGTGGGGCGGGGAGGGGTCTAACTTGGGCTGGGATGACGGCTGGACTTTGAAAAATTCTCCTTGTAATTTGATTGTGGAACCTCACATTGTTCTATGCTATTATAAGACAAAATAGTAATTTATTTTTACGTACTTTCAACATAGAAAAGTGTATATTCCCAGTGAAATATTTAGTATGTTCACAATAAACAGGAAAAGGAAAAAAACCTATCTTAATGATTATTTTTACTGGCAGTCACAATGGTGGTGTGGTTTTGAGCCTGCTGGTTGGTATTGTCATATAAAATAAATACTTCCATGCCCTTGAGATGGAATATCTTCAATGCTGTCCAAAAACAAACATTAAAACTGACAAAGGGGGCTGGAGAGATGGCTCAGAAATTAAGAGCACTGGCTGTTCTTCCAGAGGTCCTGAGTTCAGTTCCCAGCAACCACATGGTGGTTCACAACCATCTGTAATGAGATCTGATGCCCTCTTCTGGTGTGTCTGAAGACAGCTACAGTGTACCCATATACATTAAATAAATAAATAAATACATCTTTTTTTTTTAAAAAAATAAAGCTGACAAAGTAAAGCCCATAGAATGATGTTCTGAATTTGAGCTAGAACTATCAGTATGAACCACACTTTCTACCAGGAACAAATGAAAAGAGAAAAAAGAGAAATCCTAATTGGTTTCCTGAATAGACCCAAAAACAAAACTGGGCCCTGGCAATGTAAACAGTTTCCATATGGGAAACACAAGCTTGTGGTAAAGGAACACTGTGGAGTCAGTAGAGTCATCTGCCTCCAATGGGTCAACTTGGCAAGCATTAGGATAACACAGAGACTCGCCACTGTCTCTAAAACCACTTCAGCTCTGCAAACGAAAGGAAGGGCCAGAACCAAGCCTGCACCAGGCCTCTCCATCATCTATGCCACACGGCATCCAAGTGGTCAGAGAAGAGGGATTCTTAAGACAATAATCCCAGGTGGACAAATCCAAAACAAACCACACTTGCCACCATTTTGTCATTGTTCACGGACAAGTGGCAGTGGGCACCATAGCCAATACATTGCACAAAGAGCTGAATGAATGACAACACACATGTGTCCCTTTGTCAAGCAGAATGTCACAAAATAGGAACCTGTGGACTGGCTTACTAGATTTAAATGCCAGTTACAGGGCAGGGAGGGCAGAGGCGCTCACCTAATGGGGCCAGGGGAAACAGGGCAGGCTCCTCCCAGGGGGGCGGGGCTATCCATGACTCTGATTGTTTTGTGTATTCAGATTTTACTTACCAGGTTCAAGCCAAAAGGCAGGAAACAAAAATAACTGAGTTCTTCCCAAAACCTTGTCAGTCTTGGGTCCAATCTGATGTCTTCAACAACAACAACAACAACAACAACAACTTTAAGAAAACAGGATATGTATGGAAGGAGACTTCGTTAGTGTAAGGGAATTAAAGGCATTAAAGAATAAAATCAGCTGAGAAATGTGTGAACGGGATGTACATTCACATGTGCTAATGAGTACTTTACTGTTAAAGTCAACATGATGGTGTTACTATGACTTTGTAAGAAGCTGCCAAATAATCTGATCAGTAATAGACTAATGACCTGAACATCAAGCAAGTGCAAATGGCCAACACATGAAGATGTGTTCAACTTCTTCAGTCATGAGAAACATGTAAATGGAATCTTCATTGAAGCCCCAGCTTACTCCAGTCAGAATGGCTGTCAGGAAGAAACACATGGCAGCAAACGCTGGTGAAGATGGAGGAGAAGACCCCAGTACATTACTGGTGGATGTAGAAATTAGCATAAATTCCTCAAAAAACTAAGCATAGATGATACTAAATCCTGGGCACATATACAAAGGAATCCGAGTCATCACACCGCAGGACACACACACACACACACACACACACACTCTCTCTCCCTCCCCCCTCCCCTGAGGTTATTGCAGTGTCATCCACAAAAGCCAGCCAATGGCATCAGCCTCTCTATCCACTAGAGGAGGAGTACAGCAGGGTTGTAATAAAGAGAAATGCAGGGCAGTAGAACTAGGAAGTGCCTGCCCCACAGAGTGGGGAATTGGAGCCAGACCATTTGGAAGGAGCAGGGCAGCCAGCAAGAGGCGGTTTAGAGTGGCGAAAGGTATTGGGGTGAACACAACATTTGTGAAACACACATATGGAAATGCTCCAAGAAAACCCGGGGTTTATAAACAGAGCATATGCTGGTAAAAGGAGAGCCCATGCTTTAGAAGTGAGCTGTCATATTCAAGGTGTATGTGTCTAGCAGACAGGATTTGCAGTTGGTGAGAAGATACACAGGAAGAGCATGTACAAGCACACTTGGCTAATGAATTTCTGTGACCTGCTAAGGTACATGCGATGATGTACTAGCATCTCCTCTCCGCCACCCTCACCAGCATTCACTGTCACCTGCCTTCTTCCTGACAGCCATTCTGACTGGAGGACGAGGGAACTGCAGTGAAGTTTTGATTTACATGTTTCTGATGGCCAAAGCTGTTGAACATGTTCTCGCGTGCTGGCCATTTGTCCTTCCTTGGCACATTTTCGGTTTGATTCACTAGCCCTCATGCACACTAGTACTTATCTAAGAGAACCAGCGCTCGCTGACTGGCAGGTATGAGCCTCGACTTTTCTTAGTATTTCTCCATATAATCATTTTTCATAACACACTAAAATCACTTCCACCCCAAGCACCATTTTATCTTTTGGTCCGTACATTTACACGTTTATAAATATGGAGTCACTATAGCCCCTTTCAGGCTCAGTGAAACAGACCGTTCATAATTTTTAAGGACTACATTTGAAAATCAACTAAGCTATCCAGGAGGCTTGCCTGTGCCCTGTAGTTTAGGAGCATGCCTATACTATAACCTGCTGTTAACAAAAATGTACAAAAATCTTTATGTGAGGTTTATTGTCCTTCGGAAGGAGAGTGAACAGTTTCCATCCCATCTTCCTAATTAGTGATTTAAGCATATGTTCAGCATTTAATTCTAAATGTTTGCCTTTTCCCCAAGCTCTCATACAGCTGTCCAAGATGTGAATGCCAGAAAACATTTAAATATCAACATCTGTGGAATTATGTTAATTTAGTGTAATATAATTGGGCATGAGTTGGAATTGAGCAGAAATATATGAAATAAACAAAGGTAAATTCCCATCTGTAGCCTGGTACACAAATGAAATCAATATGGAATGACAAAAGTGTTTATTCCCAAAGAGAAAAGGTAAGAGAAAAAAAGAAATGCTGGATATAAAAAAAACTTTGATTAAAAGCTAACCAACAACTATGTAAACAAACTTAATATTACTTCTAAATTTATTTTGTATTTTCTAATAACTGAAAAATGGTTAAAGTGATAGTTAAATTCTTAATATTTGAATTTTCATATGTTACTAAGTAAACGTTTTCATATGTTACTAAGTAAATGTTTCAGTAAACAGATACACGGGCATTAGCTTTATACTGATGGTAATGCCTGCTCTGTTGTGATCCAGTGTCTGCTTTCGGTCCACACACATAAGACAGTATGGCAAACTGCAGGCTTTCCAATGTGGCAGAAGAACTGAGGAGGTGGGAAGGCTGAAACGAACTTGTCCACATGCTGAACTTCTCTAGACAGTTAACCGACACACGCCCTCCGACACAGGCCTTCATGTTGACTTCTGTTTATTCTCCAATAGGAAAGATACAAACTATCAAGCAGCCATTATTCCCAGCGACTCTCCATTAAAGAATTAGGGCTGGTGCTTGTGTGGGGAAGCATTTTGGCATAGGAGCACACTGCATCAGCACCCCCAAATGCTCTGTAATGAAGTGACACAGTGTGCAGGAGTGACACGCCTTGTGATGCAGCTCTGCAGGTGTACCTTAATCATTTCCTAGGGGAGCCATCTCTGGGAGCTAAAGGTTAGATCTGTGTCTGTGGCCACTTAATCACTGGGCCAATTTGGAGAGTGCCAACTGTGAACAGACACCTGTCCTTAAGGAGATGACTTCACACCACACATTTCTTTCAGTTAAGGGTCGCAGGAACAGCTCACACATGCTAACAATTTCCCATCATTAGTGACCACAGGCACATCCAAAAGCCCTCCTTGGGGACAGAGCCTGTGCACATGTCTAGGCATCTGAAAACACCTAGTTCATCTGTAGGAGAAAGAGGCTAGTAGGTGATCAGAGCTACACTGAGAGGAAGTGCATTTTTAGAAGTTTATTTACTATACAAGGACACAGAACACAGTTCCACTTGGTAAGCTGCTCAGTCTCTGTGGGTCCCTCAGAGCCAACCAAAACGCAACAGTTCAACATTCAAATTGGCTAATTTATTTGGTATAATCATAACTTAAAATAACCCTCTCCAGTCATTCATTTAAAATCTTGGCAAAGAAGGTTAGAATTTCAGGACGCCAAAGGACAGGAGCCACGAGCACTGGCAATCTGCACACAGTGTGGTTTTATAAAATACAGTAATTTGGCCGTAGAGTGCAGAATGGAAAATTAAACCCTTAGAAGCCATTTTATGTCGCACATGCGGGAAACTCGCAATTATTCTGCTCTAACTATCTCTAGTCCTCGAAGTTATTCAAATGCTCTTTTTAATTAGGACACATATATAATTAAATGTATTCCAATTAAACAAATATGGAATGCATACATTCTAATTAAAGTGAACATGTGACTATTTTCTATTAGTTTGGCCATGCACACACAAGAATGACTAGGAATCACTTTGAGAGGGTTTCTCTCTGAAGAGCTGAGCAAACCTGTTTACCACAAATACGGTCCCCCTAGTTCTCAATTTGGGAAGAAAGGTCATATTGGACGATAACATTTTAAAGTCAGCATTTAAAGGTGGTCCCAAGTCACTGTCCGGGCATATAAAATGTCGACTAGCCGACTAGCATAATTTGTTTAAAAATACACTGTTAAATAGTTACAACTCCAGTGTGAAAAGGACAGGCCTGTTTGAAATGCTAAATATCCTAAGAGGATGGCTGTTTCCTTGGACATAGGAGAGCGCCGTTTGGCTTTGCTGACATGTGGAATGTTTGTGGATATTTCTATGAGAGGCAACATTACACACACACACACACACACACACACACAAGCAGTTCCACATCCTCACATAGTCTCTCACCATCAGTCCTCCTCCCATTTATTAACAGCTGCTTAGAGCTATAGTCATTAATACTTTCATTTATTTTTGGCAAAGCAGCAAAATGACAAATAGTTTTGTATCTGTTGCAAATTAGATTTCCTTTCCAAAGGACAAAGGCAGTGTGGGGAAGGCTGAGCACACTGCATCCTTGAACATCTTTGGAGCTTTGGAAGATCAAATAAAAAGCAACTGTAACTTTGTCCCATCTCGAGGAAGGAGGGCAGCCAAGGAGGTGCATACAGGAGGAGGCTCTTCTTACTTTGTTGGGGGTGGCAGACATGAGCGAGTGTAGGAAACGGGAGCGTGTGACGGGGTCTACGGTTTCTCAGATGAAACCTACTCTCTTCTATTTCTAACACATTTTTATTCTAATCTACTGAGTAAGAGGATAGCAAAGAATCCCTTTCTCCATCTTATTATGAATAGATAACGTAAGCTATCAGAGCACACAGTATGTAAAGGGTATCAGATCATATAACGAGAGCTAAATGAGCTCGGACTCTTAGGAATAAAGTGAAAAGATATTACGGAGATTAACAGATTAAATACTATCAGCAATAAAAGATTTTTACTTGATTTCAAACACTATGTCGATGTATTAGATAGTTGTTTTTCTAGGTGCTTCTTATGAGTACATGCCAAAACCCAAACTTTCTAGGAAAGAGAGGAAAAATCCCATCTCAATACAAAAGTCTCCAGGAATAAAGGGAAACATCTTGATATACTGGGAACAACCAAGCTGAGTTGCATAAACTCTCAAGTTGGCACCTGAGTTCTTATGGCAGAAGACACCAGTCATCAGAGTAAAGCTCTGGGAGAGAGCGACTGAGTTTTTCTCTGATGCTACACAGAAGTTTTTTACAGAATTGGGGACATATCTAACTGTAATTTTTAATAAGGGATGACATGGAGAAAGACTAATTTTTAAAGAAGCAAACCCTTTCACGTAAATGCTGAAATATAAGATTGTAACATAGAGGGCACTTCTCCACTGGCCTTCACTGAGACAGGCTCCTCCCCTTTGCAGATGACCGCAGAGGGTACTGGGAACAGAAACATCCTTAGATGAGGAAAGACTGGCTGAACAATGATCCCCTGGAAACAGGATATGTTTTGAGACTTTGACCTGACTGAACCATGTCCTTGAGATATGTAAGCTTCCTCAGCGGTGCCAAGTGTGGAAAGGCAGGGACTCCATTTATCTTAGACATCTCTCCTGAGCCTCCGGGGATCAGCTCAAAATGAATGCTGCTTCTTTTGTGTCTTGCTGTCCATTCACGGAGCAATAAACTGCTTCATACAGCCTTGTGAACATATCCTGTCTCACTGGTCACAGATAAGGAGGTACCTAGGCCAGAGTTCCATTCTCTAGCATAGGCTGAGAACACTTTGGAAGCTAAACCAGGTGGCTCTGACTTCCAGAGAGATCCAGCCACTGCAGAGATCCTACCTCAAAACAACAGCAAAACAAAAACTTCAGGTACAATGCTCAAGGATTTAGTTTTGTTTTCACTTCAACAGACACATGACTCAACAAACGTCAAGTCTGCTAATTACTAAAATTTGAAAGTGATAAGAAGTTCTAAAAGTAACATTTAAATGTGCTTTTATTCAACTGTTTTGAAAGTTTCATTTTCTTGAGTTCCTACTTAAGGTTTTGAAAGATTTTGAGGAATGTAAAGCGAATCAAGTGGCAAAACCTCCGATCCTCATTAAACTTTAGACAAGAAACAATACAACTAAGGTGAAGATTCACGTAGGAAACAACAGAAAACACTGAGCCAATGCAAGAATGAACAGAGCACAAAACTGCAGTGTGGGGGAGAGCACAGCAGGAATCTGAGCAGAGCTCAGCTGGAGACCACCACACCTAGGAGCTTAGCTCTAGGTGGCCCTGGGCAGCACACATGTGACTGTCTCCAGGACAACTTGACCCCTCTGCTCCAGGGGAAAACCCAGGCCCTATGTTACCATGAATGACAAGAATGAAAGAGAGAAGCAACGTGGAGGAAGGTGAGGTACAAGCACTGTAGGGCAGACTCCTGAGAACCACATCCTGTGAGCACCCTCAGGGGTGCTGTGAGGAATACCCCTTCACCCTCCGCTGGGACACACCTGCGAGGTGGTAGGACACTCTGAGAAACAATAGGAAGCAACAAATGGGCCGGCATACTAGAGGAACACCATCAAGATACTGACGATCAGTGAATCTATAATTTCATTTATAGTAGGTACGAATGTGGCCTGTTGTTATTTTATTAGTGGCCACTGGGATATGACAGGATGACACATCATGACAAGCACTGCTGCTGTAAGTAAGCAGGGCAGGGATGCCTGAAGCACCGAGGGAAGGTAAGAAATCCACAAGTCCAGCACCCCGAGGAGCACGGACCAGGACAGCTCACAGTACAAACCTCCTTACAGAAATGACGGAAGCCAGCCAGGGCGCGGCTCCATGCCTCAAGTCCAGAGATTAAAGATGCCGAGGTAGAGGAAACATTGTGAGTTTGAGGTCACCCTGCACTACTTTGGGGGCCCTCTCAAAGGCAGACAGAGAGCAACTGAACTGTTAGGATGTGGTGTGTTCTATTGTCCTCTTCAGTTCTGTTAGGCATATTCCCTTCTCATGCTGGGAAAAGGCAATACTGCCACACTCAGCAATGTAAAGAGTAGAGAATAAGAACATGAACATGAGAGAGGCAAGGGAGACGCAGGGGCCTGAAGCAGAGATGCAGAAGCCTTGCACCGAATGCCCTTAGTAGCATTGGTAAATATGTGAGGAAAACATTTCCCCAAGGTGCCCGGGCCCAAACTCTAACTTCGCAGCACTTGGCTGTGTGTGTGTTCAGAGCATTTTTGAACAATGCCCACTTTAAGAGTGTGCTACAGTCAAACACTCCAGCACCTCAGCCTTGACTCACACCTGTGAATTTATGCTTCTGTACTTGCTTGAGATATTTTGAGAGTAAATGGTCCCACAATGCAATGACTCACTCAATACATTACAGTTCTCTTCTCTAACCTTCATGTTTTTCCCTAAGTTGAAAAAGGCAAGTGCAGTCACTCATCCAAAAGGGTTAAGAAAAGTCAAGATAATATTAAAATACTGTGAAAGCAAATGGGCTCCAGGAAAGGAACATAGAATACTACCTATGACTTGGAAGGTGAAGGAGATTCACGTTGCATTTAACAAAGATTGAGAACCAAAGTTAAGCTTCAACCTCTCCCCGTTCACTTTTCCATGTTACCCTGCGCCTAACACAGACTTCGCAGTGGAGATTAGAAGATCCAGCACAGCCGCTAACTGAGACAAAGAAGAAACAGGAGACGATGCTCATGAAGAGCTGTCCGAAGACACAAGTGCAGAAGTTAAAAGAAAATCATCTGAAGATTCGGTTATAACATTATTAAGAAAACTGCCCACCAGTACGCCATGAAGTCAGTCTATGTTTGTATGTATGCTGTTGTATAGTTGTGCAGGTTAGACAATTGTGTACTTACAGGCATGTCATGCATGATGAGAGAGAGAACGCGAGGGGGAGGGGAGGAGGGCTCAAACAGGGAGAACTAAAGACTCTCCATGTGAATAAGGACGAAGGTAACCACTTGAACCAGAGGATGGGGGCAGGGATGGACACGGAATCCCGGAGGTAGCTCAGTTCCAGGAAAGCCGAGCGGTGTGAGAGAAGCACAAGGCTCTACAGACACACAACCTCCCAGAGTTAACAACCCTTTTCTTTCCCAGAGAGCTCAAGGGAAATAACACCATGGAGCACAAATAAGAAAGGGGACAGGGAGCGCACTGGCTTCTCCCTCCTTCCCACACCTCCCCTCTTGTTTTGTAGACACCAGGGCTCTCCTATATAAAGACATGCTTTACTGATGGGCTAACCACCAAGCCCCTCTAGACACTCTCAAGTCAAACCTTTTTATTTCGTTCCGGCTGGTGGTGCACCTTGCCATCCTCACAGGGTGTGGGAAGAGCTGTTCTCAGGTCTGATGAGGTCTCACTTCCACTGTTCTTCTTCCACAGACTGAGCTTTAACTTTCTGAGGAATTCTTACTAAGCTCAAGGTATGATGGTTAATTTTGCCTCAACCAATCAGTTTTTGCTTGTCAGTGGAACAGAAAGATTGAAGGAAGGAGAGACTCTTTCCTGCATCTGAGGCTAACTGTGGGTTCCCTGCTGGGGATTATAAAAAGCTGGTCCTTTTGGTCTTGACCCCACTACTAGCTCCTCTGTTGTGCTAAATACCCCAGCAAAAAGAACCTGAAGGGAAGGGATGTGGAGGTGGGTTGGAAAATATCCCCATAGAGGCAGGGGGAAGGCGGAGGAAATGGGGAGGTTCCAAATGGGAGATCTGGAAAGGGGGAAACATTTGAAATGTAAATAAAATGTGAAAATAAAAAAAAAGAAAATGCAAAAAAAAAAAAAAATAGATAACAAGTCCAGGTTACAGCCCATCTTTCCTTGATAAATCAAGGCAGTAAGAACCTGAAGCAACTGGTAATGTCACATCCACAGTCAGGAGCAGAGAACTACTAATCAATACATGCATGCTTGTGCTCAATTCATTCTCTTCTTTTTCATAAAGGTGAGGTTCTAAACCCAAGGGCTGCTATTGTCTACTTTCAGTTGATTGCCTACAATTAACATAATCAAGACAATCACCATGCCCACAGACAACACTCTCTTCCCAAGAGAGCTTAGAGTATGCTAAGTTGATCTGGCAGTCATTCTGGTTAATATTCAGTCAAAAAAGATAGAGTTTTTGTTATCTAAGGAAAAACAAAATCTTCAGAAGCACCAGATGCAAATTTGAAAATATACTGTCAAAAGTAAACTGAAAAAAAAAATCCTCTACATTAGAAAAGAAGATAAAACAGGCAACTTAGGTAACTTAAGATGAAAAAGAACCTAAATGCATTAAAAAAACAAACAAAACCAAAAAAACCCATTTCCTTACATTTCACCAGCTTTAAAACAATTTAACCAGAGAATCTTTTTATTCATCCCTGGGAACCTGACACAGGTTCTGTTAAACACTACATAATTCACAGGTTTCATGGTTGTACAGAACGGCACGGAGCCCGTGACAATAGAGAGCATCCTGGACGCTTACCTGCTGGCTGTTTTCACAGAGCAGCTTTTCTTGTGTCCTCTTTCCACTCGGTTATCTCTGAGAAGCTGATGCTATATAAAGTGTCAAGACAAAGTGTAAAAACAAAAATATTTCCATTCCATTATTTTGCAATGGGGAAAATAGTAATCGAAGGGACACTGGCATGGCGAGGCACACAACTCTCTTGCCACTCTCTTTGCTAATGATGCCAGTGTCACTGTGCAGAAATGCCAGGGATGGGTGGCAAGCCAGGGCGCTACTTGTCGTGGACAGCTGCAGTGACTGATCTCTTGGAGCATGGAGCTCCAAGACTAGGGCTTAGGTGTGTCCCCTACTTCTACAGCCATGTTGACAACACCCTGCATTGTCTAAGGCTTTGATTGTTAGGCTCAGCTGCCAAGGTTTTGAGGCTGCTATGAAAGAGCTGACACTGTTTCTTAAGCACCTAAGCCTGCTGTATCAGAAAGTGCACCAACAATGCACCACTGGCCTGTATGTACATATGTATGTATGTATATGTGCGTGTATGTATATGTACATCCTCCAAATGTCCAGCCATCCATGTCCCTTCATATTTGCTTTACTCCAATTAACTGGAAATAAAATAGATGTGAAAAACACTCAGCTAGTACTCTCACTATGTCACTCAAAGCTTAATTTACTTTTATACATAACGACTACGAAGATGCTAGGCATAGCTCAAATGCATAGCATATCAGAAATCAGCCAGAGCAGAGGAAGTTTTACAGTTTGACACATGACAGACGTGTGCTCCAACAAAACATCAAGTCATCTGTTTCAGCGACAGTGTCTTCGAATACAAACTGCACTCTCAGACAAAGCCTGCACCCTCAGACAGAGTCTTCTAAGGTCTAGTCTCCATCTGTAGGACAGGAACCTGGGACACTCAACTGTGGAGAGAACATGGTCTGAGTTCTGCAGAAGTGATGATGGTCACAGTTAAGGAACTTGGCTGTCAGTTTGCACAGACTGAGAGAGTTAGGAACTTCTGATGAAGGGTAACTATTCTCAACAGTTGCACACACCACCACTGAGAACTGAAGGCTAATCTAGCCACTGTCTAGACAGCCCAGACCTTCCACCGTTCCTAGAATCCAAGGATATATTAGCGGCTTAAGTTCTTCTGAAGTATCTACCTACTTCTACCCAGATGGTCACCATCCAAGTGCAGACCACCGTTTTCTCACTCCATAGCCTCCTAGATGGTCTCTGTCTGAAGCCTCGCTCTATCCAAGCCATTCTGAGCTGTAGTCAATATGACCTTTCCTAAATGAATCTCATTTTACTACAGGCAAAATAAAATTCAGAGTCTTGTGTCAGGCTATCACAGCCCTTCACAATTTGATTACCTCTCTCTCTGAGTAAATCTTCTGTGTTCCCTCCTACCCGTGGTCTAATCTCCTTACTTAATCAGATCCCAGCCACACTGAATTTTCCTTTGGGAGA
Source organism: Rhynchomys soricoides (assembly GCA_019843965.1). Classification (NCBI taxonomy): domain Eukaryota; kingdom Metazoa; phylum Chordata; class Mammalia; order Rodentia; family Muridae; genus Rhynchomys; species Rhynchomys soricoides. The sequence goes on from JADRCH010000057.1 coordinate 6,772,529, forward strand.
TGGACCATGCCTTTGCTCACAGTGGCTCTTTACTTCAGTGTTTCAGCTTATCTGCATCTCCAGGGCTTAGACTGTTCCGGAACATTTTCAGTGCTCAATAAATATTTGTTGAATGAATGAATGAGGCAATGAAGTAGGGCATAAGATCTGGTGTATGACGTGAAGCTGAAGTCATAGCTCATTATTGCTACTTATAGAAAACAGTGACCATTTATCCTAAGTCCATTAAATCTGAAAACATTTCAATTTAGAAATGCTTTATGCCGTGAACATTAAAATGGTTCTGAAAATTCAAAAAAAAAATTAATTGCTTTGGCATTTCTAAGCCTCGTGCCTTCAAATCTATATATAAACCAACATTTGTGACACAGATAACTCAAGGTGAGATGACAAAATCCCCTCCGTTATCTTAAGATTCACGGCAGCTAACTCTCTTCTCATTTTAAGATCGAATCACTGGCTATTTTCCTGGAGGTAGTATTAAAACAGTTCAAAAACTTAAAAACTTCAGTAAGAAAAAGTTTGACAACTTAGATTTGAAATTGCAACCATGATGACAGGCTGTACCAACCTGGTCTGGGAGGTTTTCAGCCCACTGTCAGGATGAACACAAAGGAGATGATACTGACTCTGAACTTGGCTCTACCTCTTCTGAGTAGATCCATATAAGAATGTGTTCTTATCCTAAAATTCATGGTTTTGATGGGTATGGTATAAAAAAGACAAATATTGCAACAATGCAATTAATCCACATAGACTCCATCACAAAATTATCTCAGTTTACTGATAAAATCACAAATCAAGGTCAACAATAAATTTTGAATAAAGTTCAGATAAAAAAGATTTAGATGCCTGAGCCATGAGCAAGTAAATGCATGAGGCTCAGTGTCTGGAGAACACTGAGAAGGCCTGGATACATTCTGTGTCTAAGAAAAGGCAGCAGGCTGCAAGCTCACAATGAGAGCAGCTGCAGCTGTACTCTGGGGCTTCTATCAGTGTCACACATAAGGTCACACAGGGTTATCACTCAGTATCATCCTGGTGAAGAACAGAGCTTACCTTTAGGCTTCCAGATTGGGGGCTTAAGCCAATGGAGCTACAACTTCATTCTTAGCCATGTGGAGGTGTCCATTAGAAAATGGCTTGCATGAAGACAGCACTAAAGTCAACATGCAAACCATGGCACACAAGCTGAGGGCCAATGGAGCCAACCAGGAGGCAGGAGTGTTACTTGCACCTCAGGCTTCCATGTGTACAGAATGAGAGTACGGAATTTCTGAGCTATTCATGTCCCACATGACCATTACATCTCATCAAATGGAGAAGACATATTCCTCTTTTACTGTTGCTCCAGACAAAGTATGCCTGGTCAAAAGCACCTCTGCTGACATATCTCCTTCAGGAACCCCTCAATACCTGAAAAGCCATTTCAAGTCTCTGCAGACTTGGCCTTTCAGTGTCTTCAACATTAGAGAGAGAATGGAGTGATATATAAACCATGATCGGTGATTCAAAACTTGACAGTTGTAAGATGTTCATGGAGGAAAAGCCTCAGACTCCAAACCCTTGTGCACACCAGAAATATACACACGCATGCAGAGACATAGACATGCACGTGCATGTGCACACACACACATAGAAAACACAGTGACACACAGATGTCTCCTCTTTCTTTCACCTGAGTGGCCTTCCAGGAACCCTGCTTATCTACCTGTATCTATAGCTACCAACAGTCATTACGATCATGTGCAGACCATCAGTGTCTGAGGGGAAAACCATGCTGCTTTCTACAAAGATCTTTGCCTGTAAGAGTATCGAGCATGTGACAGATAATAGATGTGGTGGCTATTCTTGGTTGTCAACTTGACTATATCAGGATGAACTACAATCCAGAATTGGAAGGCACACCTGTGATCCAGATCTTAAGGCTGGAAGACACAAGTTTTCTGACCCAGATCTTGACGTGGAGATCTTGAGGCATAGTGGTCATGAAAAGCTTAGGCCCAGGCAAAGTAGTACATGCCTTTAATCCCAGGAGACTGAGGCAAGGAGATCTCTGAGTTCAAGGTAAGCATGGGACAAAGCAAGTCCCAGATCCAGGCGTGGGTGCACACCTTAATTTGGGCTGCACCTTCTGCTGGAGGCCTATATAACATTAGAAGGAGTAAGATTCACTCTTCTTCATCTGCTTGCATTTACCTCTCCACATATCTGTTGGAATCTACTACTACAGGAGACCAGATAAAACAACCAGCCTCATGGGACTGAGCAACTACTAGATTCTTGGAATCTTATTAACAGCTGCCCATCGTTGGGTTAGTTGGACTACACACTCTAAGTCATCACAATAAATTCCCTTACTATATAGAGGCTATCCATAAGTTCTGTGACTCTAGAGACCCCTGACTAATACAGCAGATGACAGGGAAGTTATATCTAAGTGCAACAGAAGCATAAACATGCTAGACAGCACACAGATGCAAATGAGACAGCACAGGAAGGAACAGAGCAGGAGGCTGGAGAAAGGAGTGAATGAGGGTTTTAAAGGGAATTAAGCCAATACTGTCATTACTCTAAGTTGCTACACAGGAACAAGAAAAAAGGTGAGTGCATGGCAAGTCATTCATTCACACAGTGAAGAATCTTATAATTCTACTGTTACTGTGCTGCAGTTAGGTCTCTGTTGAATTCAGGAATGATTGTGCTTCACAATGTAAGCACTATGTATGTGCCTATTGCTACCAAGCTAACTGGTCCTCACTGTGAAGGTTCCATAACCGTCTCTTCATGTACTTGCTGAAAGTTATTTTGTCGCCCTGAGTTGTGCTTTCTGTGCCTCGGCAGTCATTGGCAGGTAAAGGCACTGAGGAGTAAAGGCAAGTCTCCTAGGTGAACGACCTATTCGATGACTGTCCTGCTACAGCACTCCTACTGTGAACAAAGTGCTGTTTTAGTGTGTGTGTCCTTTTGAATTCAATGTTTATGTACTTCTGTGGCCTCAGGATAGTGTCTACTGCTGTTACGCTCAAGAGGGCTGTGTCAGGCTAGTAAAGAAAAGGCACGTCTGTTAAGACAAGCCTTGCTCAGGCAGGAGCTACAGTGTCACTGTCAGAGCTTAATGAGTCAAAAGTTTGATATTTGAAACAGAATTAGTCTCTCTCTCTCTCTTTCTCCCTCTCTCTCTCTCTCTCCCCCCCCCTCTCTCTCTCACACACACACATACACACACTCTCCAAGGGCACAAACTGACTGATGAAGACCTTGGGACCAAAAGTCTGGAAGAAACTAGCTCTGTACTTCCTCTAAGAATACTGGTCAGTATTAACAAATTTAGTGTTTGAGTCTACTTATAGAACCTAAGTATCACAAATGAAAACATTTACCTACATTTACTAATTAATAACTTATTGAGTCAAGACAAAAATGTGGAATGCATGCTGAGGTTTAAGCAAAAGGCCACACTAATAATAATTAGTCAAAAGGATTATGACTAAAAAGTGAGAACAAACTGGTACTTTCTAGAAGCAGGAGTGACAGATGCACGCCCTCTCTCCTGGCGCAGAGCTGAGCCCAGGACCTCTGAGGGCTCTCATGCCAGACATAAGTTCTCCTCTCCCAGCTCCAGCCCTGTAGGGTCCCGTGAACTTTCAGACAGTGGTTTCCTTATGGATCACATGACTACAACAACTATCATTCAAAAAAGCAAAGCCCTCACAAGGAATCAAACACTAAACTGTACGTTTTAAGACTTACCACGATCTAACTCTAAATAATATTGGCATGTTTTAGGGAGACAATTAATACACTCACTCACTCATCTGTAAGGACAATCAAAGTGAACGCCCAGTTCCTGCCAGCACAACTACAGACCACACTGCCATGGACATCAAACAGCTAGCTTAAGACACCCACCCAAAATACATCAAATCTTAGAAAAAATTACTGCCTCCTCAACTCAATAACACAACCTGTGCTGCCTGATCTTACATGGTATTGACTTGGATTTTTGAGGCAATTTCTCCTGCCAATCAGGCTAGCCTCATGGGCTTAGCCGACTAACTACATGGACAAGGATGCTGAATTCCTGATCCTTCCATCTTAATGTCCCAAGCACTGGATTACACAGGTATGCGTAACCACACCCACTATGTCCTAGCAAAGTCCTACATGTGACCCGTTCCACAGTGGCTACCTCTGTGACTTAGGACAGTGGCAGTGGGAGGAATCTCAGATGCGTGCTGAGGTCAGTATCTGAGGTCAGTATTAAGCTCCAGCACAACTGACTCCTTTTAAAATAAGCTGCTTTCTCTGTGCTGACTTACTATCCCAAAGCAGACAGACACATTGAAGGAGATGGTCCCTTACCTGGCCGTGCTCTGTCCTAGCCCCAGGGCTAAACCAGTGGCTGTGGAGAGAAGAAGAGTTGTGAGCTGACGCCTCCCCAGAAGCACTTGCTCTCCAATGAACAGTCAGCATATGCTTTAAGGGGTTTGTTCACACCAGCAACAGAACCTTAAATATGCTTTATTTGAATGGATATTTCATGTAATTCTAGACTTACACCAATTTTGACAGGAATGTAAGAGTGCTCATAACCCAGTAATTTTCAATTTAATAAGCAAACGGAGTTAGAATTACATTTCCATTTAATTATGTTAACATAAACTGCTGGGACTGTGTTCATTTTACAAATCAATTCTGGTTATAAAATCTACAAATGCTATCATTTGCCACAACTTAATTATAGCATCATTATGCCAAATTATGACTTTTGATTATTGGAGTTATTTAAAAAAGAGTTGAAACTGCAAGAATATCCTATTCTGCACTCAGGACTAAGACAAAAAAAAAAAAACCAAAACCAAAAACCGAAACAAAACAAAACAAAACAAAACAAAACATACGCCCCAGTTATGGATCCCAGACCATCCACTTTGTACTTTGGATCCATTGCTTTCACAGCTACAGCAGTCGTGCTTGTGGGTCAGAGAGTGAAACCACAGTTACAGCACCGGCAAATCTTCTTGTCCTGTCGCCAAACCCAGCTCTTTCCCCAGACCCTTCATAGATTGTCAGCACACTTGTCCCTGGGAGTGCTTATCAGCTACACACCTAGTGCTTCCACGAGCACAGCAAATGTGTAGGAGTAGAACGTGAAGAAGCTGAAAACACAACTACAAGACTAGTGACGGTAAGTGCCTTTACTCTCCCGAGAACACAGCATCTTTAGATACTACACCTCTTTAGAGTCAGCCAAAGCATTGCTCATTCTCACAAATCCTAATTGCAGATATGGGAATGAGGATCTGGAATTCCTTACCGTAGTGTTCCTTCAGCCATGCTATAGACGGACACAGAAGACTTACACTGACTGGCACATCCTTGGGGTCTCTTCAAGTATATGAATTCTCTAGCTTCTGAGGCAGCCAGGTGGGAATGACCAGCCTTCACAGGAGCTGGGTTGTCTACATTTCTTAGCATTTCTCAAGGTCATGGCTGCTGATGTTCCCTGGCAGGCTAGAACCCTGATTGCCATGAGAAGGGACACTTCACTGGTGTTAGTGTGCTAACATTGGGTTAGCTAATTGAAGCAAACTTTCAATGAGAGCTCAATTACGGCTTGGCCAAGATCTCTCTTGTGCTGTGGATTGTTTTAAAGTGAAGTATTTAAAGATCAAATGCACACCCTAGTGAATCATTTCATAAAATGATTAAGGCAGCTGTTCTTTGGGCCATCCATCCCAGCACCAAAGCTCAGGCTGGAGAAGCAGCCTTTAATCTTTTTCCTTTTCACAAACCTGCCACATTTTATAAGACCGGGGCAGAGTGGTGGTGTGTAAACGATTTTATGTTAATGACTGAGTTTCTGTTAGTATAGACTTACTCTTCCCTAGCTCCTGGCACCTGACAGTGAGGTAAGAGGAAGATGTCCTATCACTATTACTAAGTGGCCGACCACTTCCTGCCACTACACTTCAGCCAGCTGGTATTGGCCTGGTTTCTTCTCTGCTGTGTTTTTCTGCTTTCTGCTTCAGCCTCCTTTAAAGAGTCACACCTTTGTCATCATCAGTGATGGGGGGGGCACTATCCAATGCCTACCCTATTTTAAATGTTCAGCTTTTCTACAGAATTTTGAGAGGCGTGCGATGTTTTTCTGTGGCATTTTCTGAACTCACACCCCTTGGATCTGCTGACTTAGTTGCAGCACATGGTCTGGAAACTGGCTGAAGACTCTTCTATGCCCTCTTCTCTCAACACTCTTCTGTTTTCTGCCTTCATAGGATTTCGGTAAGGAGATTCAAAATAAGTGTTTCAAGAGGCAAAAATCCTAAGAGGCGGTTTAACCATGGAAGTTACCCTGAAATAAGTTTTAAGAACTTTCTGTGGAATTTAGAGCACAGGGCATTGGAACTTGGCAGGTTCTGGAGGGGTTACTGGGGGACTCGCGAGAAGTTCCAGGAGCTGGGGTGGGAGGGGCTGGGATTGTAATGCACAGGTGGGTGGGAAGAGGAGGATGTGAACAGGTACAGTGGCTAAGAGGAGGAAGGAGGGGAGGGAACCTCGGGGGTGGAGACAGTGGTCATGGACACAGGACAGAGGAAAGGACTGACTAAAACACAGGAGGCAGCATCAACAGTGGACAAAAGATGCTTATTTCCTCAAACACACAGAACGGTAAGAAAGCAGGTAAAGGAAGGCGTGAGTGGGTGTCTTAGTCAGGGTTTCTATTCCTGCACAAACATCATGACCAAGATGCAAGTTGGGAAGGAAAGGGTTTATTCAGTTTACACTTCCACATTGCTGTTCATCACTAAAGGAAGTCAGGACTGGAACTCAAGCAGGTCAGGAAGCAGGAGCTGATGCAGAGGCCATGGAGGAATGCTGCTTACTGGCTTGCTTCTCCAGGCTTGCTCAACCTGCTTTCTTATAGAACCCAAGACTACCAGCCCACAGATGGTACCACTCACAAGGGGCCCTCTGCCCTTGATCACTAATTGAGAAAATGCCTTACAGCTGGATCTCATGGAGGCATTTTCTCAACTGAAACTCCTTTCTCTATGATAACTCCAGCTTGTGTCAAGTTGACACAGAAAACTCGACAGTACAATTGACCCCTTGTCAACTTGACACACAAACACATCACCATTAAGCCTAGACCCTTACTTTCTTATTCATCCCCAAGATCTAAATAATTTTAAAAGACCCACAGTCTTTGCAAATTCTTACATATTAACATTTCAATCCCTATTAAACACCCAATCTCTTTTAAAAATTCAAAGTCTCTTAACTGTGGGCTCCACTAAAATACCTTCTTCCTACAGGAGGTAAACTATATCCAGGGCACAGTCACAATCAAAAGCAAAACCAAACTCCAACTGTCTAATGTCTGGGATCCACTCACGATCTTCTGGATTCCTCCAAGGGCTTGAGTCACTTCTCCAGCTCAGCCCTTTGTAGCACACACCCTGTCTTCTAGGTTCCAGATGCCTGTACTCCACTGCTGCTGCTGTTTGTGGTGGTCATCTCATGGTACTGGCATCTCCAAAACACTGCTGTCTTCCACTGCAACTAGGTTTACTAACAGCCTCTCATAGGCTCTCTTCATGGTGCCAAGCCTCACCTCCCTTGCATGACCCCTTCAGTCCTGGGCTGTCAATTGCAACTGAGGCTGCACCTTCACCAGTGGCCTTCCATGGCCTCTCACAGTGCCCAGGCCTCAGCTGCTCTTCACGACTCCTTCATGACTTCAAAACCAGTACCATCTAGGTGACTCTTACACATTACCAAGTCCAGCCACAGCACAAGGTACAACCCTGGCTATTTCTGGAACACAGCCTTTGTGCTCTCAGAAAACACTTCCCAGAAGATTTCACCCCAATGATGCTGGTCTCTTCTTAATCACCGCTAATATCTTAGCTCCAGCTAACCAGCATCAATAGTCCCAGTCAATGCAATGGTTTTGCTTTAGTAGTTCTGGTATCTTGTTAATCACAGCTGATTTCTTCAGCCCCAGCTAACCAAAACCACAGAATCTTAAATCAAACTAGCAATGGCCCTGATAAGAGTCTTTAATCTTCCCTCTGAAATTTCACAAGCCAGGCCTCCATCTTCTGCACTGTTCTCAACATTATCTTCCAAGCTCCTATAGAACATCCCACAGAGCTCTTAACACCTCAATGGCTCTTCTAGCTCAAAGTTCCAAAGTCCTTCCACAGTCTCCCCCCAAACATGGTCAGGTTGTCACAGGAATACCCCACTTCGCTGGTACCAATTTCTGTATTAGTCAGGGTTCTCTAGAGTCACAGAACTTATAGGTAGTCTCTATACAGTAAGGGAATTTGTTAATGACTTACAGTCTGTAGTCAAACTCCCCAACATGGTCAGCAGTAACTGTGAATGAAAACTGGAGGATCTAGCAGTCGCTTAGTCCCAGAAGGTTCGAAGTTGAAGAAGATTGAATCTTCCTCCTTCCAATGTCCTTATGTAGATCTCCAGCAGCAGGTGTGGCCCAGATTAAAGGTGTTCGTACCACCACACCTGAAACTTTTGTCTTTCAGACTCAAGATCTACATCACAGGTGAGCCTTCTAATTCTGGTTTGTAATTCACTCCAGATATGTCAAGTTGACAACCAGGAACGGCCACCACAGTGGGCAAGTTCATCTGAATGAGTTAAGGAACGAATGAATAAGGACTAAGAACTGGAGAACATCAGAAAAACAAATTCTAGAGGCCAGGACTTCTGGGTGCTTTTGTACCTGAGTAGCACACCTCACTGGTCAAGTGGGGAGCAAACCTGTTCAAGTGCTGGCATGAACAGTTCATGCAAATCTCTCTGCAGTGCCCTTGGTGTCAGGAGCACCCTATCAGGTAGACAGTTGGCATTTAATCCCCAAACTCTCAGAGGTAAATGCTTTGCAAACAAAGAAACAGGCTCAGAGAGATGAAGTCATTTGCCACAGATTTCCTAAGCAAGTAATAGTTGGAATTCAAAGGTCAGTGTTCTGATTCTATGCTCTTCCAGCCACCATGTCTGTGGCTACTGACAGAGATGCAGCAGCTGACAGCAAGAGAACTAAGGATCCAAGTGTCCAAGTGTCCCACGAACAAGGGTAGGTAGCGAGTAGCGCTCTAGCAAGGAAGACACTTTACTGGTGAAGTAACAGAGGTCGGAGTTACTTGAGAGAGGGGCAGTATTTAAGAGCAACAGTCACAACAATGGCAATAGTGAAAATGTAGAAGAGGCAGTTACCAGAAGCAGTGGTCATGAACTGCTGTGTGTAAGGAGGGCTCAGTGCTGGGAGCCGCACCCTGGCCAGGCAGTTCTCACCACAGCCATCACATCTCACTGCTCACAGGTTCACAAGGCTGTCATACACTGGAGTAGCAACGGAACCCAGAACATCTGATTCTGGGCCCTGTGTTCTTAAGCAACCTCCCCTCTAGCTCTTCCAGTTTAGTATCATGAGTTTTGATAGAGCAATGGCTGGGAATGTTGTTTCTCTTTCTGGGACCATAGAACCTAGGGTAATAATGAGGAAATGATTTGAATAACACTGTCATAAAAAACAATACCCAAAGCTGGGGAGATGACTCAGTTGGTAACTGAGAAGGCAACATTGGCTTGAAATTCAGCAACGAGGAGGCTTAGATTGGAGCTCTCTGGGGCTTGCTGGCCATCCAGTTTAACCAGACAGGCAAGATTCAGGTTCAGTTCTCTCTCTGTCTCTGTCTCTCTCTCTCTGTGAGAGAGAGACAGAGAGAGAGAGACACACACACAGAGAGACAGAGAGAGAGCGCAAATGAGACATAAAATGGGTAGTAGTGTGCTTCAGATGTGAGTGAAGCTTACACGATGGGCAATGCCCTGAAGCAGGCTACAGTTGCAATGATGACTACGTACATGGATTTGTGCTCTAGTCAGGATTTCAGAATAAGCTCACAGACACTGACTGTGAAAGAAGTAGAACAGAACGGCGGAGACACAGGCCCAAAGGCCTCTCAAGGCAGAAGACTGGATGTGACCTCTAGGCTCGGTTCTCCCTGTGGGACACAGGCACAGGTTGGGCACATCTAGGAACAGCCTATCATGCCAGCACCGGTTTGCTGGGGAAGAAGTGTGCGTCTCCCCTGCCACCTTTTGAAGCCATCTTTCAAGCAGAGCAGTCTTGTACCTACAGAGTAGAAGGGATTGTGTGTCAGGTCTCTGTAGATGCTGAGTTGCACATAAATGCCTTCTCATGCTTCTATAAGCCCCTGTCTAACCAGGGAGCTGAACAGCAGGTAGCAGCAATGTATTGGACTTCACAGGCAGTCAACCAACATTACTCCTGGGCAAAAGGACAAAACTAACCCCAAGGTTTTTGATGGAAGACACCCAAAATGTACTTTTATATACAGATTTTTAGAAATAAGTTTTAATTTTTGGACATAAAAGAGCAATTTTTAAAAAAAAAATGAACGTGTGTGTGTGTGTGTGTGTGTGTGTGTGTAAAATGCAATCTGAATCTTTGCTGTTCAATATAGTAGTCATTAGTCAGATCTACTTATTTAAATTTAAAGGAATATTACATACTCGGTTCCTCTGTTTAACAGTCATATTTCAGGCTTAAAGGCACACATGGTTTTAGGGACCACCGCTATCTATGTTCATTTCAGTTCACATGTGCACTACTGCGAACGATTTACTGGACAGCATTGGTCTTAATGGGTCATCGCTGAAAATCTTAATTAACACTGAAAACATTATACAGCTTGCAGTAGTGCGGCTCCTGGGCTGAGCACACACTGACCGTCAGTCTCCTGAGTGCTGGGTTTCAGGTGTGCACCAGCACTCCAGCTCCCTTCTGCTGTGTACTTCACAGTTACAGATCTCATCAAGAGAAGACCTGTGGAAACTCAGAGAGCTCAATCACACCAAATGAACAAATCACACAGAAGCAAACTAAACTGCCAGGTGCCTCTCCGCTACTCATAAAGAAAGACTCCTTAACTGTGTTCCAGACCTGGCCTGCCACTGTCTCCAGTCTCACCATGTGACAATCTGTCTTCATGGTGTTTCATGTCTTAGAATTGTTCCAGATTCTTGAATGCAGAACATGCTATTTTATGCTTGAAATGTTCTTCCCACTCCCAATTCATGTACTTCACAGGGATTTATCAGTAGTTATCATTCAATGTCCCAATAAAATGTAAAACCCAGAGCCATGAGCTGAGTATATAATAGCACACATATACTAACTACCACGGAATTACACATGCATGTCCTATCCGTTGACCACTGTCTGCTACCCACTACTGACAGGTAAAGTCTGTGAATAGCATGAGCACAGTGATCACGTGTGCCTTGTTTTCTGTTATGTGCCGAGGGCGGCCCTCGTAGGTATCCTGGGACGAGTGCAGAAGAACATGACTTAACATGGCGGGCAGGCGGGAGGGAGGGCAAGGCTTGATCAACGTCAGCGGCCACATTTGTTCTTATGAAGATATTCCTCCTTCATCAACTTTTTTCTATGCTATAAAACACCAACTGTAAAATTATAAACAGAAGGCCTTTAAATGCCTCATTACTTTGTTAAAATACTATTGAGAATTCAGGAAGTTGAGCCTGATGGCCTTGGTGAACAGAAAACCCCAAGTGTGGGTGCAGGCCCTGGGACCTCTCGGGTGCCTTCTGGCAAATGTTGTACATTTGGAGTCTAGGTTCCTTCCTTACCAACAAAAATAACCCTGGGGCTGGTGAGATGGCTCAGCCAGTCAAGGCTTTGGTAGGAAAGCTTGACTCTCTAAATTCAACCCCTGGAACCAACATAGGGATAGAATAAGAGAAAGGAGTCCATAAAGTTGTTCTCTGACCTGCATGCGTGGGCCATGCACGCGCACGCACGCGCATGCACGCGCACATCAATAAAATATAAGAAAAGTAAAAATAAAGATCTTTCTCAGGACTTGAGGCTTAAACATAAATTCTCATCTCCCATACAGAAGGCATTTGAAATAATGTCCCTTTCCCTGCAGAGCACTGTGGGCTATAGTAACATGTGCAGCTTCACTCTCAAGCTTTGGGACCCTCAGTGTCCACCAAATAATTAATATGTCCGAGGCTCACTATAGAATTCCCACAGGGCTTACACGTCACAAAACATATCAGAGACACCTAAGATATTTGTTTCCTAATTGATTTTTGGTCAAGGAGAGTTACAGTGTGTGTCTCTGGAAAAGTCAAATCCCTATAAAATGGAGAAAGAACACCTGCTTTGGTAATTCAGAGTAAAGACATTAAAATGACACATCGAAAAGTGTTCTGAGAAAGAAAACCTGTAAGGTGCAAACTGCCAACATGCCTTCTAGAATCTGGAGATGGCACAGTGCTCTGTAAACACCTGATGGAAGGAGGCGACCTCACTTATTCCATAACTAAAACAGACACGCCAGCTTACGACTTACACCATGGTGACCATGATTAATAAGAGATGGAACTGACCCGGCTTATTGTATATACCTCAGCCTAGAGTTTAAAGCCCATTCTCCATAATGTAATAACGCTAAACTTAAAAGTGAAAAAGTATTCCCAGGGAACATAACCTTTAATCCAGTCAAATCTTGTTTAAAGCAAGCTTGATATTTACACAAAAGATAAAATGAGTGAATATTTGCTTTATGAAGGAATTCGTCATAGGTTTTGTAATGAGTTATTTGTGTGCATTTTCAAAAAGCTCATTCTATGTACATTTTAGATATATTTTATATAAAAATACAAACAGAATATGAATATCAATTTAGAAATCAATTAATAAATCATATTTATCTCTTTAAGATGAAGTATCTTGCAAGTAATTGAGAAAAGTTACAGAGTAGATAAAATCCTGGAACACTTTTTGGTTTTCAAGACAGGATCATGTTATGTTACCCTGGCTGGCTTAGTAATATGAAGTTCAGACTAGTTTTGTGATCTCTGGCAGTTAATTCTCTTGCTTCAGCCTCCTAAATGCTGGCAGTAGAGGGCTGTGCCAGCACTCCTGGCTTTGCTATCATTTAATGAAAACAAATTTTATTTTATGCTTACACAGTTCTAAGAGGGAGTCATGTTAATTTTTGCATTCTACTATTTACATATTTAGAAAGGCAGCAGGATAGAGGCAGAGACAGTGACTGCACTATGTGACTATGGATTCTGACTGAAGAAGAGGAGCTGGCTCCCCTGGTGCTGAAGTCACAGTGGGTGTGAGCTTCCTGACAGGGGTACTGAAAGTTGAACGCTGGGTCTCTGGAAGAGCAGTATGTGCTCTTAACCGCCGAGCACATAATGTCTCTTGTCTCCTCAAACTTTCTTTTAAACCAGAAGCTAGACACTAACTTCACTGAGTTAGCTGGATTAAGGTTCTTGGCACATTCTGTCTGGTCTTACATTAACGCATACTTCATGTGTCTGTGCTCAGTACTTCCTGCTAAAGGGAACAACTATCTATTCATTCCTGGACTTTCAATATGATAAGTTTTCCCTGGAAAACTATATAAATAGATTTTTTTTCCCAATTAGCACAGCACAGTACAAAATGTCATCTAATTAAACTGATCACATTTCTTAACTACGGTACTCTTTTCTCAGTGTGTGGTCCACATGTTTACAAGGGCAGTGTTGTAAGGTGTGTAGCAATGCTGCCGTCAGCAAATAATAATCAGCATTTGTTTTTATAACAGAAATAATCTTGAAATGTTACTGCTTAGTATTGACTTGGTTATTTGGCTAGAGAAGTAATGAGCTGAACCTAGGGTGGCATGCATGGGCCATGAGTACTCTACCACGGAGCTGCAGCCCATCCCTTACCTACACTTTACTGACTGACTTCCACTCTCCTCCTCAGTGGAGAACTTTCAATATGGAATATCCTTCTGCTGTGGATATTCCTAGGATATTCCTAGGATAACCCTAAAACCACCTCTCCCTTCTCCAGCCGGAGGCTCCAGCACCTTCCCAATTCTTTATACAAGGCCTGGCACCAAGAGCGCTCAGGGAGCTGTGATCCTCCACTGCCCACATGCAGAACTCAGAGTCCCTTCCTGCTCTAAAGCCAGTACAGTGACTTACGCTATTCACACAACTCTACACTAGCTGTGACATCTGACCAGAGAAACTCTTCATTTTCCTATGTTTGTGTGAGTAGTGTCTGAATGTGTGGATGCATGCTTTCTGAGTGTAAGGGTTAGACATATGCAACCAGGCCTATGGAAATCATGGACTGGATAAAAACAGTAGGCTGGGCAGGGACTGAGCAAAAGCCAGGAGGTAAGAGCCTGCCTGCTTCCACCTGTGGCCAGAAACCCCACCTGGGCCAACAGGCCTCTCCATATACAAGTAGCTCAGAGAGAAAGCTACCAGCCCACTTGTGCTGAGGAGCCAGCAATAGGAGGACTCCAGACACAGGGTCTGAAGAACAGCTGGAAGAGAGAACTGGTCTCCCAGGAATATTGACATCTGAGCTTGAAGGAAAGACAAGCCACAGTCAGAGAGAGAAAGACCGGCTAACTCCAGAGATAACCAGATGGCGAAAGGCAATGGCAAGAACACAAGAAACAGAAATCAAGACTACTTGGCTTTGGCTGAACCCAACTCTCCCACCATAGCCAGCCCTGGATACCCCAACACACCAGAAAAGGAAGACTCAGACTTAAAATCACTTATCAAGAGGATGACAGAAGATTTTAAGAAGGAAATAAATAACTCCCTTAAAGAAATACAAAAGAACACAGGTAAACAACTGGAAGCCCTTAAAGAGGACACACAAAAATCCCTTGAAGAATTACAGGAATACACAATCAAACGGGCAAAAATACAGGAAAACACAATCAAACAAATGAACAAAACCATTCAGGAATTAAAAACAGAAATAGAAACAATAAAGAAATCACAAAGGGAGACAACCCTGGAATTAGAGATCATAGGAAAGAAATCAGGAGTCATAGATGCAAGCATCAGCAACAGAATACAAGGGATGGAAGAGAGAATCTCAGGTGCGGAAGATACCATAGAAAACATGGACACAACAGTCAAAGAAAACACAAAATGCAAAAAGCTCCTAACCCAAACCATCCAGGATATCCAGGATGCAATGAGAAGACAGAACCTGAGGATAATAGGTATAGAAGAGAGTGAAGACTCCCAACTTAAAGAACCAGTAAATATCTTCAACAAAATTATAGAAGAAAACTTCCCTAACCTAAAGAAAGAGATGAACATAATTATACAAGAAGCCTACAAAACGCCAAATAGACTGGACCAGAAAAGAAATTCCTCCTGTCACATTATAGTCAAAACACCAAATACACAAAACAAGGAAAGAATATTAAAAGCAGTAAGGGAAAAGGGGCAAGTAACATATAAAGGCAGACCTATCAGAATTACACCAGACTTATCACCAGAGACTATGGAAGCTAGAAGATCCTGGACAGAGCTCATACAGACTCTAAAAGAACACAAATACCAGCCCAGGCTGCTATACCCAGCAAAACTCTCAATAAACATAGAGGGTGAAACCAAAATATTCTACGACAAATCCAAATTTTCACAGTATGTTTCCACAAACCCAGCCCTACAAAGAATAATACATGGGAAATGCCAACGCAAACAGGGAAACTACACTCAAGAAAAAGAAAGAAAGTAATCTTTCAACAAACTCAAAAGAAGATAGCCACACAAACAATATAAACAACATCAAAAATAACAGGAAATAACATTCACTATTCTTCAATATCTCTTAACATCAATGGTCTCAACTCCCCAATAAAAAGACATAGACTGACAGGCTGGATCCACAAACAGGACCCAGCATTTTGCTGCATCTAGGAAATACACCTCTGTATTAAAGACAAAAACTACCTCAGAGTAAAGGGCTGGAAAACAATTTTCCAAGCATATGGCCCCAAAAAACAGGCTGGAGTAGCCATTCTAATATTGGATAAAATTGACTTTCAACCAAAATTCATCAAAAAGGATGAGGAAGGACACTTCTTACTCATCAAAGGAAAAATCTACCAAGAAGAACTCTCAATTCTGAACATCTATGCCCCGAATGCAAGAACTCCCACTTTCATAAAAAAAAACTCTACTAAAGCTCAAAGCACACATTGCACCTCACACAATAATAGTGGGAGACTTCAACACCCCACTATCAACAGTGGACAGATCTTGGAAACAAACTAAACAGAGACACAGTGAAAATAACAGATGCTATGAACCAAATGGGTTTAACAGATATCTATAGAACATTTCATCCTGCATCAAAAGAATATACCTTCTTCTCAGAACCTCGTGGTACCTTCTCCAAAACTGATCATATAATTGGTCACAAAACAAACCTCAACAGATATAAGAAGATTGAAATAATCCCATGCCTCCTATCAGATCACTATGGATTAAGGTTGGTTTTCAATGCCAACAACAACAACAGAAAGCTCACATACACATGGAAGCTGAACAATGCACTGCTTAATGATAAGTTGGTCAAGGAAGCAATAAAGAAGGAAATTAAAGACTTCCTAGAATTCAATGAAAATGAAAGTACAACTTACCCAAACCTATGGGACACAATGAAAGCAGTGTTAAGAGGAAAACTCATAGCTCTGAATGCCTCCAAAAAGAAACTGGAGAGAGCATACACTAACAGCTTAACAGCACATCTGAAAGTTCTAGAAAAAAAAGAAGCTAATACACCCAAGAGGAGTAGAAGGTAGGAAATAATCAAATTAAGGGCTGAAATCAACCAAGTGGAAACTAAAAGAACTATACAAAGAATCAACAAAACCAAGAGCTGGTTCTTTGAGAAAATCAACAAGATAGATAAACCTTTAGCCAGACTAACCAGAGGGCACAGAGACAGTATCCAAATTAACAAAATTAGAAATGAAAACGGAGATATAACAGCAAACTCTGAGGAAATTAAAAAAAATCATCAGATCCTACTACAAAAGCCTATATGCAACAAAATTGGGAAATCTGGAGGAAATGGACAAGTTTCTACACAGATACCAATTACCAAAGTTAAATCAGGATCAGATAAACCATCTAAACAGTCCCATAACCCCTAACGAAATAGAAGCAGCCATTAAAAGTCTCCCAACCAAAAAAAGCCCAGGACCAGATGGGTTCAGTGCAGAATCCTATCAGACCTTCAAAGAAGACCTAATACCAACACTCTTCAAGCTATTCCATAAAATAGAAATGGAAGGAACACTACCCAATTCATTCTATGAGGCCACAGTTACACTGATACGAAAGCCCCACAAAGACCCAACAATAAAAGAAAACTTCAGACCAATTTTCCTTATGAATATCGATGCAAAAATACTCAATAAAATTCTTGCAACCGAATCCAAGAACACATCAAGACGATCATTCACCATGATCAAGTAGGCTTCATCCCAGGGATGGAGGGATGGTTCAATACCCGGAAATCCATTAATGTAATCCACTACATAAACAAACTCAAAGAAAAAAACCACATGGTCATCTCGTTAGATGCTGAAAAAGCATTTGACAAAATTCAACATCCCTTCATGATAAAAGTCTTGGAAAGATCAGGAATTCAAGTGCATACCTAAACTTAGTAAAAGCAATATACAGCAAACCAGTGGCCAACATCAAACTAAATCGAGAGAAACTCGAAGCAATCCCACTAAAATCAGGGACTAAACAAGACTGCTCTCTCTCTCCCTATCTATTCAACATAGTACTTTAAGTTCTAGCTAGAGCAATCAGGCAACAAAAGGAAATCAAAGGGATACAAATTGGAAAGGAAGAAATCAAAATATCACTATTTGCAGATGATATGATGGTATACTTAAGTGACCCGAAAAACTCCACCAGAGATCTGCTACAGCTGATAAACACCTTCAGCAAAATGGCTGGATACAAAATTAACTCAAGCAAATCAGTAGCCTTCCTATACTCGAAGGATAAACAGGCTGAGAAAGAAATTAGGGAAATGACATCCTTCACAATTGTCACAAACAATATAAAATATCTTGGTGTGACTCTAACCAAACAAGTGAAAGATCTGAATGACAAGAACTTCAAGTCTCTGAAGAGAGAAATCGAAGAAGACATCAGAAGATGGAAAGATCTCCCATGCTCATGGATCGGCAGGATTAACATAGTTAAAATGGCCATCCTGCAGAAAGCAATATATGCTATCCCCATCAAAATCCCAACTCAATTCTTCATAGACCTAGAAAGAGCAATTCTAAAATTCATATGGAATAACAAAAAACCCAGGATAGCAAAAACTATCCTCAACAATAAAAGGTCTTCTGGGGAAATCAGCCTCCCTGACCTCAAGCTGTACTACAGAGCAGTGGTGATAAAAACTGCATGGTATTGGTACAGTGACAGGCAGGTAGATCAATGGAATAGAATCGAAGACCCAGAAATGAATCCACACACATATGGTCACTTGATCTTTGACAAAGGAGCTAAAACCATCCAGTGGAAAAACGACAGCATCTTCAACAAATGTTGCTGGATCAACTGGCAGTCTACATGTAGAATATTGCAAATTGATCCATTCCTATCTCCCTGCACAAAGCTCAAGTCCAAGTGGATCAAGGACCTTCACATAAAACCAGATACACTGAATCTAATAGAACAGAAAGTGGGGAAGAGTCTCGAACACTTGGGCACAGGGAAAATGTTCGTGAACAGAACACCAATGGCTTGTGCTCTAAGGTCAAGAATTGACAGATGGGACCTCATAAAATTACAAAGCTTCTGTAAGGCAAAGAACACTGTAATTAGGGCAAAACGGCAACCTACAGACTGGGAAAAGATGTTTACCAATCCTACATCTGATAGAGGGCTGATATCCAAAGTATACAAAGAACTCAAGAAGCTCGACTCCAGATATCCAAATAACCCTATCAAAAAAATGGGGAAGTGAGCTAAACAGAGAATTCTCAACTGAGGAAACTCGAATGGCCGAGAAGCACCTAAAGAAATGTTCAACATCCTTAGTCATCAGGGAAATGCAAATCAAACAACCCTGAGATTCCACCTCATACCAGTCAGAATGGCTAAGATCAAAAACTCAGGTGACAGCAGATGTTGGCGAGGATATGGATAAAGAGGAACACTCCTCCACTGCTGGTGGGAATGCAAGCTGGTACAACCTCTCTGGAAATCAGTTTTGAGAACCCTCAGAAAATTGGACATAATACTACCTGAGGACCCAGCTATTCCACTCCTGGGCATATACCCAGAAGATGCTCCAACATGTAATAAAGACACATGTTCCACTATGTTCATAGCAGCCATATTTATAATAGCCAGAAGCTGGAAACAACCCAGATATCCCTCCACAGAGGAATGGATACAGAAAATGTGGTACATTTACACAATGGAATACTACTCAGCTTTTAAAAACAATGACTTCATGAAATTCGTAGACAAATGGATGGTTCTTGAAAACATCATTCTGAGCCAGGTAACGCAGTCACAAAAGAATGAACATGGTATGTACTCACTGTTAAGTGGTTATTAGCCTAAAAGTTTGAAATACCCAAGAGTCACTCCGCATGAGGTCCCAGATGGAGGGCTTGGAGAAAGGACTGAAGGAGGTGAGGGAGTGTGCAGCCCCAGGGAGGTAGCAACACTGGCAACTGGCCTGACCCCCCATACTTCTGGAGACTGACCCACCAACTAAAGAATACACATGGAGAGACCCATAGTGCTGGCCACAAAGACTGCAGAGGAGGGTCTTGTTACCAGTCAGGGGGAGGAGAGGCCCTTGGGCCTGAGGGTGTTATATCCCCCAGTATAGGAGAATGTCAAGGAGGGAAGAAGAGAGTGGGTGGGGGTGGGGTGAGGGGGTGGGTTGGAGAATATCCCCATAGTGGCAGGGGGAGGGTGGAGGGAATGGGGAGGTTCCAAAGGGGAGATCTGGAAAGGGGGAAACATTTGAAATGTAAATAAAATATGAAAATATAAATAAATAAATAAATAAATAAATAAATAAATCAATCAGGCTGGTGATGGCTTCCTGCTTCCCTACAGTTCCTCAAGTTTAAGACAAACACAGGGAGATTAGCCCATGCATTTCCTGTATTCCTGTAGCAGCATCAGAAAGGGCTCTCTCAGGAACTAAGTCAGATAACTGGCCACCAAGTAACTTCTAGCTGGGTGACATTCCAGAAGAAAAGTTCTGTTGTCTTTTAACTCTTAATATCATTATAAAGAAATCCAAGGTTCCACCATCATGCTCAACAACAGAAGACTAGAAAACCAAGTTCGGAAAGAGGCAGTGGATGGAGAGCTCTCACTGGCAAGTACTGACTGAGCTTCCCAAGCCAAGGCTGCTGTGAAGCTGTGAAACTGCTCAGCAGAGCAGCTCCCACAGAGATGATGAGCATCTGTGGACAAAAACTCTAGTAGTTTTTCAACCTGCCCTTGCTGGTCAGCTTGTACTGTCACAAGACCGAACTCTTTAGGGGACAGACCAGGAAGGACTAGTAAGGAAGGAGCAGCGAAAGCAAGGGAAACACTGAGTAGGTAAGGATAGGCCAAGCATCACCACATGGCCACCAACATTCGATGACAACTCCTGCCTCTACCATGGAGAAATGTATGACTCCAACTATGCAGCAGTCTCACGAGCAAGCTGCTCCTCACGAGCAAGCTGCTCCTACAAGGTAGAGTCCTCTCTTCAGAATGGCGGTCAAACTACCCGTGCATGTTCTGGCATGCTGGGCATGAGGAATGGCATTCCTAGGTGGAAATCGGAAATCTTCTGTTGAGATGGCCTGCCTTCCCCACAATTCTACCCTGCACATGTGCAGCTTTAGTGCATAAGCCACCTTACCAAGAGGATCCAAGGCCAGATTAAACTAACAATCCCTACAGGTCAGAGGACCTGGATGGGAGTCTGAGAGAGATGAAGTAACCAACCCTAGGAGATCTGGAAGAGGTCTCTCTGGGAAAGGCTAGAGTACTCTGCACACTGTGTAAATCTGGAAAGAACAGAGCATGTGGATGGTGAAGCAATGGGCTGGGCATGACGGGTCAGTCAGTAGCTACTTACTGGAGAGCATCTCCTTCCTAGGCTATGGCTACAAGCAGCTAGGAGCTGAACTAGAGCTCGTATTACAACTCAGCTGAGACTTTACTACATCTCTTCCTTCCTAATCCCCTTTAAGCCATGACAACCAGACATTCTGATTGTGCTCAATGGCCATGATGAGGTTCTTACTGAAAAGTGAAACAGGAGAGCTGCTGGCACTATCCTCTTCAGAGCAGAAAGGAGAGGAACACCAGAAGCTGCCATCTCACAGACCAGAAGACAATAACCATGAGGTCATCAGAGAGAAGGACGATGATGACAATGTGACTGGCAGAACTGTGTGCCTGCAGAAGATAGCATGGGTCCTAATAATATAATCCAGAACAGCATCTTCTTTGGATATTGGCTCTCCACAGAGACAAGTTAAAATGAGGTAAGTGAGGGAGGGTCTCAGTCCAGTGTGACATTATGGAACATCTCATTTGCCTGCCTTGGTGACTTATAACGGAGAAATTCCGACAAAGACCAGCACAGGGAAAATGTCACTGAAGGTGGCGTGGGGGAGGGGACTAACAGAGACTGCTGGTGAACTGTGAGAAGCAAGCAAAGAACCAGGAAGTGCCTTCTCTCTCCCAACCCCAGGAGGGAGCTAACCCTACTGATAGCTTTGCTTTAGACTTGGGGTTTCCTGGCTAAATGTTAAGTTTTTTTGTTTCAGCCATCTATGTTGTGGTGTTTTGATACAGCAGCCTAGAATGGAATACGGTTGATGGAGGGAGACAGAGAAGCAGTCCGCCTTAGATGATGTTGATGAGCTTTTCAAATGAAGTCCCCTTTCTCTACTTCTTACATGAGGAAAAAAAAAAAAAAAACAGGAAAAATAAACCTGAAGAAGAGCAAAACTGAAACAAAACAACTGCAAATGACGTTGTAACTCTGTATCTAGCACATGCTGACATAAGTCTTTGCAAAAAGCCCTGACAGGAGCCAATCCCAGGTCACAGGGCAGATGTGACATACAAGAGACACTCAGAGCATAGAAGCAGACCTGGTCTGAAGGTCTTATGTGCTGAGGATGGAGAGGACGGTGACAGACGGGTGTCAGGCGTGGTGGTGCAGGGTGTTTGTGGATGCCAGCTAAGGTGTCCACACTGGTGGCCGATGACAGAGGGGATGTTAAGTAAGAACAAGATGATAACTAGATCTGAACCTGAGCCACAAAAGCAAGTAATTTACCCTGTAACCATGGAAAGCTATAGACTGAAAGATCCACAGGGACTCTACAGTGATAAAAAAGGCAACGGGGTAGGAAATGGGAAAGAAGAGGTCAGAAGAGACAGACACTGGGAAAGGGGCTAGAGCCATGAGAAGACAAGGGATTGGCGAAGCTGTGGCAGGCTTCACACATGAGAATGGGAACCCAATGTTTGCTACTCCCGGAGTGTCTTAGCAGACTGAGAACCTGGGGCATACATCCTGGGGTGGAAGAGACAGAGGGACACTGAGCATAAGCCCTGTCCATTTAGAAGCAACACTGTGGTTGGCATCCTGTTCTTTCCTGCTTGCTTATTTCTCTACTTTTCACAGTTTTGGAGACAGGATTTCATGACGCCGAGGCTGGCCCCAAGCCTGTTCTAGAGCTAAACATGACCTTTAACTCCTGATCCTTCTGCCCACACTTTCCATGTGCTGGCATGGGCACATGCTATGCCCCACAGGCAGGGCAGTGTGCCCTAGTTTAAACTGATACTTGGGGTCTCCAGCCACTCAGTGACTCCATCTAAGGGCCTCCCATCAGGTGCAGGGCTGACACAGGACTGCAGCAGCAGCAATAAAGAGAAGCATGCCCGCAGAGCGCTTACACTCTTCCTCTACCAAAAGGAATGATCTAAAATAATTCTACTTCTACTTACCTCAGCATCTGTAGTTCATCAAAGGAAAACTAATGTAAAAACTGTAGACAATATTTGTCTGTTGTCCTGAAGTTTTTTATTTATTTATTTTTAAAGCTTCATCATATCAAGCAAGAAAACAATAGTTTGTTTTCTATTTAGGGTGCAGTTTTTGTTTTCAAAGAAAACCAGTTGTTTTTTTTTTTTTTTTAAAAAAAAAAAAAAAACAGATCTTAATTAGACTTTTTTTTAGAAAAGAAAAAAAAAGATAATTAATTCATGCCTTTCCACATCTCACAGGCCTCAATTTCAACCAATTTCAGATGGCAGAAGAGACACTACCACACATAACACAGGGTTTTCCAATACAACTATTTAGAATTAAGGTTACCACCAAGAAATCCTATCTATAAATTATACTAAAGTCAGACAAACTGTTTAGCTATGTAAAGTTACCTACCGTGCCATTTTGTTTGTTGCTAAAGAAAATATATCTTGGTTTCATTATAGCTCTTCAGTGTGATAAGCAAAGGCTAGCCAGGCAGGAAGAAGCCAGAGTGGAGAAGCATCATGACCATGGGTCAGTTGGCGTTCACGTTGGTACCATAGAAGGGCTGGCACACTGGCTTGCTACAGGCCAATGTCATGCAGACTTAAATGCTTTTAGACAAGGCCTAGATTTCACTGAATAGGGCATGAACTTCAAACTCTATGGAAATAAAGAACGTAGTCACAAGTCCTTCTATGTTGTCATGGGCTCGCCTACAGTTGTTCTTACCCTGTGACCATCCATGGGCT
>JADRCH010000057.1:6796274-6814910 GCA_019843965.1 Rhynchomys soricoides
CATGGGCTCGCCTACAGTTGTTCTTACCCTGTGACCATCCATGGGCTCGCCTACAGTTGTTCTTACCCTGTGACCATCCATATGTCTTATTATGCTCTTAAAGTAGCCATAAATTAAAGTGTCCTAACTCACAAATAGTGATTAGTTTCCTAGAGAAACAGATAGATAACCCAAGCAAGCTACAGAAACATGGACACTCACTCATGGTGATGGGCATCTGGGGAGAAGTGAACCATCCTCTTGTTACTGACAGGGCCAGGAGCAGACATCTGAAAACAAACGACAAAAACACATCACAATGGCTTGCTGAAGACAATGCAAAGCTCCATTCCTTTGAAGACATCTTCCTGTCTGAAGGAAAGAACATTAATTTCAAATCCAAGGCAAAATGGCAAGGAGAAAAAGGCCTGGTAAGAAGGGCTCTTTGAGGACTGCAGAGGTACAGTGTGGTTCTGACTTGAGCCTGGTGCCCAGACCCACCTGAACCACCTAGAGCCTTTTGGTCTAACAGAGTTAGCACACTAGGCTTTTAAGGTGCTATCAGAGCACCTCGACAAGTGTACACACTGTGCTTAAGAACAGAGTAGTGACTTCACCATCCAGACACTGTCAAACTAATGTGAGAGGTCAACCAGAACACTCCTGAGCAGATGCCGCTTCTGGGAAACTAGATCCTAAACATAGATGCTTGCATTAAAATGTGCAAATCCAAGTGTACACAAGAACTTCTGTCAAAAGAGCAGAAGGGCTCTTTTTATATATTTTCCACAAAGGAAGGAATTATCTTGGTATTTACATTGAGTGAGATATAATTTTAGCAAAAAGAACAATGTTTGCTCCTCAGTGTCTATATAAATTAGAAATTCTATAAAGAAAACACCAGGTGTTTTATCTACGGTGACAACTGTTTAGGCTTGTTATGAACTCCACAGACTTCCTGTTGTATCCAAGGTTCTCAAATGGAGCAAAAGGCAGCCATGAATGAATGGATGAATCTGCCATTACCAATGACAAACTATGAACGTATAGCAAAGGACTCTGAGTCATGTTCCCTCATAACAAAAGTTATTCCTGTTTAATTATACAAGAGCCATTTTAACCACGACAGAGTAAAACCAGCATGGCCTAAAATAGAAACATTTTGAAGAAACTTTCCTCTTCTATCTCTGAGTAACTCTGTCCACTCTGGCATTCCTATATGAGCAGGACCAGTGTGCAGGAGATGACAGTGATCCGTGCAGGGCAGGAGCACGTGAGCACTTGGCTCGGCTCCAGGGCCATATCCCACATCCATCTCAGACTACAGTCTCATGTTGTTCCAGCAGGTATCCCTGGAACACAGTAATCCATTTTCTACACTGGGGCTGTGGGAAGCCGCCTGGGCCTGTGTCATGGTTTGTTAGACGTCCGTGATCATATTATCTCATGGCGGACCTGACACTTTTATTCAGTTTACAGTATGGTCTATGTACAGGCAACTTATTTCCTTTGCCAGGGCTGCTGACAACCTTTTCCACACTGTATTAATCTTGTTTACTGACTTTATCTTGGTACAAATATCAGAAAACTGAACTTTTTATCTCAGAGAAAAAATAAACAGCATGTTGACAGAAGCAAGAGCTATTTTCGAGGCTAAAATTGCTTGTTTACCTGAAGCTACACTTATGGAAAAATGTTTAAGTCTTGCTCTGGCTTGAAATACATAATCTGAAATTTAATAGATGAAGAAATTTCACATATACCCATGTGATAAATGGCCTGATGAAAACAATACAGGGAAATATAATAAAACAGAACTTATAACAAGTTTATACCACAATACAAATGTAAGCTTTCAATCCAGTCAAAAATAATATTATTGGGTATTTCTCAGGAATTGGACACATGTCTAAAAATCTACAGGCTCCCTTCAATTGCAGCATATAATTCATAGATTTAAAGAATCAAATGTAGACATTTAAATGACTTTACATGTGTGTTTACCTGGTCATGGCCTTTGAGAAACACGAGTGACTAGTTTCCAGTTCCTTTAAATTACTTATATTTTGCTTTTAAAGATAAGACAAAGAGGACACCTTTTAGCACTTCAAAAATGAGGTCAATTGTCACTGCTGGGAGGCTGTAAGGGTTACAACTCATACAAGGAGAAGCCTTACCCCAAATCTCAGTATGACATCTACAAAGAAGCATTCCTGCATGGAACACACGCTACCCTCAAGTCTGGGAGCATTTTAAACTTTCAAAATGTTTAACATGACTGATTATTAGCATGATATACTGTGCATATCATGCTAACCTTAATTAACCTTTCAGAAACATAGTTAAAGAATTGTAAAAATTCATAGCAGGTCTATGATTAATCTAGTGTCTATGATATTTGTAAAAGTAAAATGAAAACAGGCTAGAGAGGTGACAGAGTGGTTAAAAGCACTTGTTGTTCTTGTGGAGGACCTGGGCTTTGTTTCCCAGCCACTAAGCAGTGGCTCACAACCATCTCCAGTTCCAGAGATCTGATGCCCTCTTCTGGCCTCTGCATATATCTGCTACACACACATACGTTACACACATAATAAAACAACTAACCTCAAAGAATACAATAAAAAGCTGGAGGTATCAGTCAATGTGCAGCCCTCCCCAGAACAACCCTAAACCATAAAACCAAAACTTTCCAATATCAGATCATAAAGTGATTAATTCCAGAGAAGTTTTAGGAAGAAATCACAAACTATTTTAAGTCACATTTCTTTAAACAGGCAGAGCAAATATTCAGATAGTTGAGGAGATTTTTGGTTTTGTTTGAGACAGGGTCTCACTATGTAGCTCTGGCTAGAGTGAAACTCCTCTGTAGACCAGGCTGGCTTTGAACGCTGAGATCCTCGTGTTTCTGCCTCCCTAGGATTAGAGGTATGCAACATCATGTCCAGCAAGATAGTCAAGTTTCTTAGTGCCAACCATTTTAGCTCATACAATTAGGAGAAGAGGTAGTTTGAATTTCATGTAGGAACAGTATTTGCACGACACAGAGTTCTTGGGGAGTTGTAGAACTCAGAGACCAACATTTATGGAATTAGTATTAGTAATGGCGACCTCAGACATCATATGGCATGCCCTAAGTCTTTAGGGTCCAGCTGCTGAATATTAGAGCATTGGCAGTGAGCGTAGTTCCAAGTAAGGTATGTTTACTTACATTATCTGTACTTTTACCAAGCAAAACAAGATGGCACAACCAGAAAGAGGGGGTTTCTATGTGACAGAGATTTCCTGTTGTGATTGCAGCTTTTGCTGCTGTTGTTCATAGCCAAGTAGTTGACCTCAGCAAACACTGTGGTGATGAGGGATGAACACCTGACCACACTGCTTAAGAACAACTGCTGACAGAATGGAAGGGCAAGTGGCCCTGTGGGGAGCACCTAGCCCCTCATTTTAACAGAACACATGGAGCCAGGAACACCCAGCCCCTCAGTTTAAGAGAATGCATGGAGCCAGGAACACCTAGCCCCTCAGTGTAAGAGAATGTATGGAGCCAGGAACACCTAGTTCCTCAGCTTAAGAGAATGCATGGAGCCAGGAATACCTAGCCCCTCAGTTTAAGAGAATGCATGGAGCCAGGAACACCTAATTCCTCAGTTTAAGAGAATGCATGGAGCCAGGAATACCTAGCCCCTCAGTTTAACAGTACATGTGGAACCAGGCACACCTAGCCCCTCAGTTCTTGTTCTTCTCCATCATGGTGTTTAATTTGATGATTGGTGGTTTTCATAGACTAACAGAGCACTCAATTTTCATTTTCCCAGTGCAAAACCTCTGACAGGTTTCAGCTGACATATCCCTCCCCGAACCAGAAATCGAGCTGAGACACACTTGTGAGACTGGGAAAAGGCTGCTCAGTGTGGAGGGAACACCACACTGAAGACTGCAGATGAATGCAGCAGCACCCTAACAGCAGTATGAGAAAGCAGCAGCTCTGCTCTGTGCCTTCAGCAACCCTGCCCACCAGCCTTGTGCTCATTTTCAACCACAGCTGAGTGCCGACTGCACACTATTCTGCCTCAGTGCCTGCACTGATGAACACTAACCATGGCAGGCTGCCATTCAAAAGGAAGCTTTTCTACTTGGTGAGGCCTAGCTAGTCAAAGCCCTGTAGCCTCCAGGCTGGAAGGAGGCAAGGCCTGAACTGCCTGCCAGTTTGTCCAGATACAAAAGTTTCCTCTTTTTTTAGGATAGTGATTAATTTGACAATACAGAGGAGAGAAACAAGCCTTTACGGCCAAGCAATCCTGAACCAAGGTGTCACTCAAATAGATGTGACAGATATTAAGGAAAATAACCCCCCAAAAGGGGCAAGTTTCAAACTATGTCTTTAAATTCTAGACATGGGAAGCAAGAGCTGGGTGTTGGGGGATGGGGCAAAAAGACGGAAGGAAACCGGTTCTGGCTGCCAGTCTCTGCAGTCATCTTCATTTTTTAAAAAGTCTGAGAACTAGTATTCTATAAAGCAGTCTGGCAAATGGTTATTACATTTACACCTTCAGACACTCTCCACAAGCATTTGAGTGAGACACCTGTGCCAACACTGCCACTCTCAAAGCTCTGCCCTAAGACAGACAGGGGTGAGTAAGTAAAATGCTTTACTGTCACCCATGTTAACAACTATACAGACTGGTCACAACCACAAAAGGTACAGAGCACAGGTGCACTTACTTTTAACGGGAATGTGAAAAAAGCAAAAGTTTCTGTGGAACAACTTGCAAAGGCCACAAAAGCGTGCATGGGATTGGTAAGGGCAGAGTGAGGGGAGCGACTGACTGAAGAGAGCACAGCACAGACAGAGCCGCTGGACACAGTGTAGACCCTCTGAAATGAGGTCATGTGAGCACATTCTCAAGAAATACACAAACATTTTACTGAGCTGTCAAGACAAAAAAATTATACATATATATGTGTGTGTGTGTAATGTATATGCATATATGTATATACACACTATATATACACATACTATATATATATATATACATACACACACATATATATATGCATATAAAATACACCAACATATGAACTAAACTATATGATGTCATGATTTCAAATCCTCATTGTACAGAGTTTCTCCCAGTTAACAGTCTGTATGAACTGGGAATTTAGAATTACCAGCTCATTAGAACAATAATCATCACAACAAGAAGGCGCCCATCATGACCTGGTGTGATTACTACCAGTGTCTCTATTACAATAGTAACCAGGCACCTCTGTGAGCACTCTCAGGGCTTCAATGGGAAGGTTGCATCCGTGCCTAAGATGCACAGTGGCAACTGCATTCACGCTAGTCTACGTGATCTTTTTCTGAGTTACAATTTAAAGTCTCCACAGCTCTGAATGATGCTCAACAGGGCTATATAGGCCGAGGTTCACTTTCCATCTGTTTCAGCAAGCTATGAGTGGCCTCTACTGGCTGACCAGGGGCTTCCAAAATCCCTCATGTATATCTTGCCACATTCTGGTTTTCAAGGAGACAACATGCACTGCTGTAAACTCTGTAATGACACTGTGCTCGAGAGCAGATGCAGATGGATCCAAGAGACGTCCATAGGACAGCACAGCACTTGAAGATTTCATGAAATCTGTGTGCTTAAATTATACTGAGAATTTATACATTCTTCCCAAACTGCAATTTATATGCCATAAATATGCACTTTTTTATTCAATCCAAATCAAAGCAATTCACATGTACTTTTAAAAATAAATGTTTTCTATGACTCATTTTTTAAAACATACACAGAGGAAACAAACCTCTGCTCAAAATACTGTGCACAGTGAAGCCTGACAAAATTATCCTGAAAGAGCATACGAAAAAAGAAAAAGAGAACTAAAAAATCTTCAACACCATTCTCAATCTAAAAAGAAACGGCTTGACGTTATGTGTAACGGTTTATGAAAAATGCTATGCTAGAGCACTGGAGAGACAGTGGCTCCGCAACTATGAACATTTCTTGCTCTTGCAAAAGGACCTGAGTTCGAATCCTAC
The DNA here is from genome assembly GCA_019843965.1 of Rhynchomys soricoides. Taxonomy (NCBI): domain Eukaryota; kingdom Metazoa; phylum Chordata; class Mammalia; order Rodentia; family Muridae; genus Rhynchomys; species Rhynchomys soricoides. The sequence continues at coordinate 6,802,297 of JADRCH010000057.1, forward strand.
CATTCATACAGCTCACAACTGCCTGCAACACCAGTCCCAGGGAATCTGATACTCTCTTCTGGTCTCCAAGATACATAAAAATATGTAGACAAACACTCATACACATACATATATAAAATAAAAATAAAACAAAATTTTACATACATAGAATGCTAGAAACATGGTAATATAAAGGAAAATTTAAAAATATTATTAGCATGCTTATGTCTGGGCTGAAGTATTGTTTTAAAAACTTAATTAAGAAAGCGCTATATTATTTTTAATTATTTATTTTTATGGGTAAAAGAGCTGTTTTAGCTGCATGCATGTTTGTGCACCACATGAGTGCCTAGTGCTGGGAAGCTTGAAGAGGGAGTCAGATCCCCTCAGACTGGAGTGACAGACAGCTGTGAGCTGCCATGTGGGTGCTGGGAATTAACTCCAAGTCGTCTGGAAGAAAGGGGTATATTACTACTACTACTACTACTATTACTACTACTACTACTACTACTGGGAGCAGGAAATGTCACTTAAGAATCTTAGATGGAAGAGAAAACATGCTGCAGGTTTTGTTCGACAGCTTTTATATCTCTCTGTCTACCTACCATCTCCCCACACAGACACACACAAACCAGACATACACACACACCAGACATATACACACAGACACACACATACACAGACAGACCTACAGACTCACACACACAAAGACAGACACACACACAGACACACACACACATATAGAGACTGACACACACATACAGATAGACACACACAGACTGACATACACACATAGACACACACACAGAGACTGAGACACACACATACAGATAGACACACACAGACACACACACGCGCACACACACACGCGCACACACACACATAGACTGACACACATGGACACACACACACGCACACACACAGACACATAGACATACACACAGACACACACATGCAGACACACACATAGACTGACACACACAGACACACACACGAGACTGAGACACACACAGACACATAGACACACACACAGACACACACGCACACACACACAGACTGACACACATAGACACACACAGAGACTGAGACACACACAGACACATAGACACACACAGACACAGACACACACAGACCAACACACAGGACTGAGACACACACGCACACACACACGCACAGACACACACACGCACAGACACAGACACACAGACACACACAGACACACACAGACACACACACGCACACACAGGCCTGAGCTTTAACAGAGCTCATCAGTTCCCTATAACCCTCTCATATATAATGGGAACTATTTTTTAAAAAAAATTTATCAATTTAAACATAAACTATGTTTGGCTTATTTCCTTCATCTTTATTCAAATGCATACACTGTCAAATATGCATAATAATGTCAGAGAATAACTACATTTTTAAAGTTATGGTTCTCTTATGTCGTAGCATTGCAATAGATTTCAACCTTCACTTCAGAATTCAGCCCCACTGTCTTACCTGCTGAAGGCGCTCAAAGGGTTATCTGGCCGACACATAAGATAACCTTCCATCTCACCAGACACCACCGGGACAGGACTCACTGACCCACTGTAAGCCCTGCTTATTAGCTTGAAATACACACCACATATTGTAGCTCACAGTAAGTATTTGTATACTGAAATTCTATTATCTTTCTCGATACTTACAACCTTCCTTAAAATAATATTCAACTGCCATGAAACATTTAAATAATAAAATTAAAATGTTTCATTTTCTTCTTTCCAAAATTGTATTCAAAGCTGTGTGTGCGCAACATGCATGCACATACATATAATACAGAATGCAGTGTATCTTGCTTGCCCTTATGCATTCTTATGTACAGTCTATTATATGAATTATATATAGGTAGGATCTAGAAAACAAAAGAGATAGCCATAGCTGTCTTTTCTAGGCAGAATCATGCTGCAGAGATTGGTATATGTGAAAATTCCCTTCATATATGTATATAGATTTGGTTGTAAAAGAACTCAGGCCTTCATTTGATTCAACACACATAGTAGCACCTAACAAATTAAGACAGCCAATTTCCAACCAAAATTCTAGGTGCACATTAAATACTCTTTTATCCAAGGATCTGAGGCAACTGGGAAGATTTTCATGTGCTTAGGCAAAAAATATCTTTAGCCTTAAGAATCACATAACCAATAATACTTCAGTGGCCACCATTATTTTCCATGCACATCAGGTAGTACGTGGCATTGTCACATACTGCTCAGTCACCTGTCTAAATGCATGCATGGTTTCCACTGTGGTTTTCAAACTGTTTTGATAAGGGAGCCAACTTGTCGCACCCTGTACTGGTTAGTTTTGTGTGTCAACTTGACACAAGCTGGAGTTATCACAGAGAAAGGAGTTTCAGTTGGGAAGATGCCTCCATAAGATCCAGCTGTAAGGCATTTTCTCAATTAGTGATCAAGGGGGAGGGCCCTTGTGGGTGGCACCATCCTGGGCTGGTAGTCTTGGGTTCTATAAGAGAGCAAGCTGAGCAAGCCAGAGCAAGCAAGCCAGTAAGAAACATCCCTCCATGGCCTCTGCATCAGCTCCTGCTCCTGCCCTGCTTGAGTTCCAGTCCTGACTTCCTTTCGTGATGAACAGCAGCATGGAAGTGTAAGCTGAATAAACCCTTTCCTCCTCAACTTGCATCTTGGTCATGATGTTTGTGCAGGAATAGAAACCCTGACTAAGACACTTCCCAACAAGGCCAATGGTGTTCTGTGGAATCTTGAATTAAATCAAGGGGAAAAGATTACAGTTGGTCTCTCAATACTTAAAATATGTTTTCTACAAATCTCAAGGATATTTTCATAGTAATTCATAAGGAAAATACAGATGGTTGCACATTTTTAAGCCAGTATACATTTAGCAAAGAAAACAATGAAAAATAGCACACTCTGGAGAAGGGTGGGAAAAAAATATATAGCACACTCCTCAGGCTGCTCTACTGAAGCAAACATCAGGCAGCTATTCAGTCCTGTGATGCAGGCCAATCTGGATAACCTGTACAGTCAGGGTCCATAACTAAAGTACGTATACTTTAGTTAGAAAGGCGAATTGCCCAGGAAGCAGATGGAGGGAGAGAACAGGATGGGAGAGGGAATGAGAAGGGAAATGGTGTGTGTGTGTGTGTGTGTGTGTGTGTGTGTGTGTGTGTGTGTGGTGTGGGGAGAGACTGGAATGGAATGGAAATCTGCAGCTTGCAGGGGTGGAGGGTGGGGGCTCTCTAGGATGTGCCAGAGACGTGGGATGGGGGAAGCTCCCAGGAGTCTATGGGGGTGACCTTAGCTGGGGACATGGATCCTGAAGAGACCACCTCCTGATGCCAGATAGGATCCCTAACCACCCACAAAACTTTACACCCAAAATTTTTTCTGTCTACACGAAATGTAGGGACAAAGATGGAGCAGAGAGTGAGGAAATGGACAACCAGTAACTGGACCAACTTGAGACCTATCCCATGGGCAAGTACCAATAACAACACTATTAATGATACTCTGTCATGCTTGTAGACAGGAGCCTAGCATAACTGTCCTCTGAGAGGCTCCACACTGCAGCTGACTGAAACAGATGCAGAGACCCACAGCCAAACCTTGAACTGAGATCCAGACTCTAAGAATGGAAGATCTTGGGGGGCGGGGGGGAGATTGTGGGCCCCAAAGGGGATAGAAACTTTACAGTAAGACCAACAGAGTCAACTAACCTGAACCCTTGGGGGCTTTCAGAGACTATTCTGAGAGCCTCCAAAAGAACATGCATGGGCTGGACCTAAGTCCCTGGCACATATACACACAGCTTGCTCAAAGCTGTTGCCTGTATAAGGAATTCCTTCCCATAACTGGGTTGCCATGCCTGGCCACAGTGGGAGAGGATGTGCCTAGCGCTATAGAGACTTGACGTACCAGGATGGGGAGGCACCTGGGGTGGGGGGAAGGAGTGTCCAGCCTCTCAGAGGAGGAGGGAAAGGGGGAATGAGGTGAGTGGGGGGACTGAGTGAGGGAGAACAGGGACAGCAATTGGGATGCAAAATGAATGAATAAGTTAATAAGTTAAGGAGTACGCCTTCTTCTCCATCGAGCTGAGGGCAACTCCAAGTTGAACTGTTTTTTGACATCCCTGTGACTAACTTGGCATGTACTCAGTTACAAAGCCTCCATTACTGATTTGTACAAACACAGACTGCATACTTCCTAGATGGCCAAGTTCACATTAGGAAGCTGAACATAAAATATCTATTCTTCCTGCTCTGTGAGATTCCAGAAATGAACACACATTTTTCATCAATGAGGCCTCCACAGGTTCCAATACTGCCCTAAGTCTCTCCTGGCCAGCAAGCAGAAGAGCCTGTATTTTGCTGTAGAAATGTGGGGCTCACTGTGGATGGGACAGACTGGAGGACCCCTAGAGAATAAGAGAATCATTATCTCCAGCTGTGTCTGTAAAGACACCTCCTAAAGCCGGCAGCAAGAGTGTAGCTGGGAAGGGTAGTTGATACACCTGGAGACTGCTGTGGTCTGGGTGATGAACAGAGGTTGGAAGGCTTTGGAGGTGCATCTTAGAAATGGCAGATGGGGAGCTGTGTCAGCAGGTTAGGGTGCACCCTGCCAGACTGTGACTTGAGTTTGGATCCCCAGCATCCATGTAAGCCTGCGTGAAGTGTTATAGACATCTTTAACTTCAGGGTTGGGTACTAGGTGGGGACAGAGGGTTCCCTGGAGCTCTAGTGAAATTCTAGCAAGCAGTACTCTCAACTCACAATCCAAGGCCACAATTTGAAGATATTACCGAGTACTAAATTCATAACTAAGAATTGCCCATCTTATTGTTGATCAGGGCGTTGACTGCCCAGTGTACTTTAAATTTGAAACAAAGCCATATTCCATATTCAAAATGAAATTCTCTATTGTATTTATTTTTGAGGTTTTAGAGATAAAGTCTTCTATTATGAAGCTCAGAGTGGCCTCAACCCACGGTTAATCCTCTTGCTTCAGTCTCTTGAGTGCTTGAAGTACGTAGATGTATCAACATGCTTGTTTCCTGTATTTATTTATTTATTTATTTATTTATTTATTGAGGCAGGTCTTGCTGTTACCTTCTCTAGGATGGCCTTGCACTTAGAACTCTTCTGTCTCAACTTCTCAAGTGCTAGGATTGCCTGACTCTGCAAGGACTGAATTCTGTTTTAACGCCTCACCCCTGTGATCTATGAATCCATAGATAGTCGTGACATAGAGAGACTGGAGTTGGTGTGGACTTTAAAGCCAAGCTGTCCCAGTTTGTGTTCGCCACCCTTTAGTTCTCTGTACTCCACACACTTCCACTGCTACAAAGAAAGGGAACTGACAGCAGAGCCTGCCTCCTAATGCTGAAGGGGGTCATGTGAGTTAACTCTTGTCACAAGTTCTTAGGAAAATGCCAACAACCAATCCAGCTCAGCAGACACTGGTGTAGTGTTACTCTTTTCCACTGCTGTGATAACACACTGTGACCCAGGCAACTTATAGAAGGGTGTGCTTGAGTTTAGGGTCCCAGAGGGTTAATGTCCATGACGGCAGCAGGAATAAAAGCTGAGAACTCACATCTTGAACCGCAAGCACAAGGCAGAGAGAGCAACTGGGAATGTAAAGTCTTTAAAATCTCAGCACCCACACAACAAGGCCACACCCATTAGGCTGCCCCAACTCAGTCAGTATTCAAATGACTGAGACGGGGGGGGGGGGGGGGACATCTCAGTCAAACCACACAGGTGGCTATTATCAGAAGTAGCATGCCTAGCTTTTATAGCCCCAATCGGCTTCATCAACTAGCTTGACATTTCACTTCCAACCTAATTGCTAGGATGACTCCTCGCTAGGTTTTAGTTCCAATCACTTGATTTAAACACTTTTACACCAGATGTTATCTCAATGTCAAGTACTACTTGCTCAGCTCTAGTGAGGCCAGTGAGCTGACTGGAAGAAAGTCTATCAAGGACTGAATTATGACCTTCTCAGCTTTTGTAGGAGTTTAAGTTAAAGTCAAAGTCAAGACTGTTCAAAACGCTTCCATGGGCAAAAATCAAACCTACAGTATTTGTTGAGTGGGCCAACGCAACTGGCTTGAGTTGTGGGTAGGAACTCAGCAGACTCAGAGCTGGAACCAAATGCCAATGAGCAGGCAGTAACCAGCAGACCACAAACTCCACCAGCGGCCCCGCCCACTGCCTCAGATTCCAACTTGTAACACTTCTGATGGAGTTTTATTGGTCTTCACTTTACCCACCTGTTTCTCCATCACTTCGTTCATCTCTGGGACTTACACTTTCCTTCTTTCTTTGAATGTTTTAATGCAGCAAATAAAGAACTTTGTTCAGCTAATAATTTGATTCCTTAAAATATTAGCAAAACTTCAAAGCTACATGCTTATCACTGTGAACAGAGAAAGCTCTCTTGTTTATAAGTGTAAATTAAATTCTTGTAGTGTGTGTGTGTGTGTGCACGCGTACACTGGGGCCTGTGACTTCCCTACTGAGCTAGGCTTGCTGGCTAGTCAGTGGCCTTCTAGGGCTCTGTCTCAGAGTTAGGATTACAAGTCTAGCTTTCACATGAGAGCTGGAGATTGAGCCTGGGACTTTGTTCTTACATCACTAGCACTTTAGCGACTGAGCTACGTCTGCAGACCTTCAGAACATGGATTAAAAACAAAATGCACCAGTCTATCAGACAGTGAGACGAGATGCCGACGAACCTATGTATCTCTTCCACTGGAAACGTTGCCTTCTAGTCTTGGCTGGAGAGTGCACTTTTGCCTCAGCTTCAGTTATCCTCCATCACACTCTCAGAGGGAGAGTACATCCTCCTCCCACACAGGTCTATCACTCCCATCTCTCCACCCAGGCAAGCTCAGTACAGTCCTTCTCAGATCAGCTCCTTTACTTTAAGTCTACGTTTTAACTTAAGTTAAAATGTTACTGTTTTGTTATTTACTTAGTTTTCAGCATTGGTGAGTCTTGGCTTTTTTCTAGTCTCACATAGATAAAAATTTATGAATCATTTAAGTCACTGCACTAAGTCACCACACTAAGTCACCGCACTAAGTCACCACAGTAAGTCACTGCACTAAGTACACTAAGTCACCGCACTAACTTAGTAAGATAAGTTACTACAGGAGATGAAGCAGTCTCTTTTTTATGCTTTACTTTTCATCGTGCTGTGATGGGAGGCTTGCTTGCTTCTCCAGCCCAAACTCCTGAGCTCAAGTAATTTCCAGCTCAGGTTCTTAAGCAGCGGGGACTAAAGGAAGGCACCCACATAGCTTGGGATGACACCACTGTGGCTCTCCCAGAGGAGCTGTGCGGCCCCACTTTGAGAGTCATCTCATAGTGTCACCCTTAAACACTACCTAGTGCTGAGAGCGCAGCTTCTCTATGAGGCTTAACAAGACAGAGGAGAGCCGAGATGCAAACGTGTGTGCTGGAGTCGTCATGTTCACTGCCCTTCCATTCTTCCTCCTGGGCTCACAGCCGTGTGGTACTTTCCATCTCTCCAAACATGAAGGTGAATTTCTGATTTCTTTCCTGGGGAAGCCTCCATTAACATAAGCCCACTCTTTGCTCTGAACCTCTTCGGAACCTGGTTGTGAGTACGGTGAACTCTGCGTGACTTTGCACTAAGTGCTGACTTCTACTCATTAGGAAGGCTTTGCCCAGGTGATAACAACTCTGAGTACACTAAATCCGTAATCAATAACTATGGTTCATAAAAAAATCAAGGGTAAAAACTACGTGTCACTTTAAAATCATCAGACCTCAATTTTTAAATGTAAATTGAAAAATTAAAGTATCCAGCATTTTTTCTAAAATATGTTACCAAACCATCACATTGTTGTGTGTTGGATTTGAACATTATTTTCATACAAACTAGAAATGAGAGGGCCCCGCTGTCTTATTCCCTTTCCCTCACTCTCAACCCTCTACCGTCCCAGCACTGACAAGCACACAAAGTAGCTTATGGACATGTCTACTTTACTCTGCCATAAGGCCTGCTTCCATTAAATTTTCTACCTGATTTATTTAAGATAATGTCTATACAAAGTAGGCATTCAAAATATTTGTTGAGTTGAAGCTAATTAGCTTGAGGAAGTTGGGATGGACAAAGTATATAAAAGACTACTTCCTCACACTGACTGACAGCTGGTATTCTCCTTGTAAAACCCTGTACTCCATAACAAGTGAATGAATCATGTCTGCATCAAAACAAAAACAAACAAACAAACCAACAAAAAGCTTTTATGATAAGAAAGGTAGAATGAAATAATCTAATTCATCAAAGCACAGCAAGGCTCAGAGAGACCCAATGACTAGTTACGCTGACTGGGAAACGGTGAAATGTTTCTGCTCATAACTATGTCCTCCAGTAATCCAGTAAGCTAGATAACACTGGAAAACTTATATGCACAATGTTGCAGAGAGTCCTTCTTCAAGGATTGCCTGCTGCTGATCAATTTTTGTCAATTTCTAAGAAATTAAGACGCTTTTTTTTTTTTTTTTTTTTTTTTTACAGATTTCTAAGTAGATTTTACTGACACACAGGCTACACTACTCGGGTTCACTCACTTTTCTTTTACAATTGTGACACTGACCAAGATCAAGTCTTTCTAGACTGCACAACGATGTAGCACAAGACCTGTATCATCCTGTCTTAAAACGCGTGGATTTTGTCTCCGATGAGTTCATGTAGACATCAAATCCCTTTGTTTCTCTTCCTTCTGTTTTAATTTTTTTTTTTTTTAAATCCAGATGTCCTGCAAGAACATTCATTTAAGCTGCCTGGAAGGCAGAAGCTAAAATCACCCCTGCTTTATAGTGATTCTAAAGCCAGACTGGAATTAAGTGTGAGCTCATGACAAGCAAGCTGAAGCTATTGTCCCAACACTTGGTGACACCCACCTGCAGAGCCATTAGTGTCCTGTAGGCTTTGCAAATTATCACACTATGAGTAAATGTTACTAAAGTGATATCATGTGGTATAAAGTTTATTTTAGTGGCAGGATTTAATCTCATCAGCTCTATAAGTTTGTCCTATGGTTGTAGAATCATTACTAGTCAGAAAGGGGGATGGGGAAATGACACAGCAGGTGAATGGACTGACGTGCAACCATCAAATCTGAGTATGGATCCCCAGTACTCACACATAAAAAGCCAAGTGTGGAGATGCACACCTGTAACCCCAAGTGCTGGGGACTTAGAAACAGGACGACCCTGGAGCCTCCTGAGCAGCCTGGACCAATGAGTAAACTTCAGCTACAGTGAGAGGCAAATTCTCAAAAACAAACAAACAAAAACAACAACAAACAAACCCACACAAAATATAAACCAGATGCAGAACAAGAGAAGACTGCTGACGCTGACCCAGGCCTGCATGCATACAAGCGCGTGCACACACACACACATACACATACACACACACACACACACACACATACACATGCGTGCGCGCGCATGCTCTCACCACATATAGTCAAAAGGGCCAAACGTCGTCAGTCATACTTTACAGAATCTGAGGGAGAAAAAGGACATGCCCACGTTAAGATGCAGGATAGATATCCTGTAACTGTTAAAGGCAATTGTTTCCCTTCTGCTCCCTGAATCTTAGCAGATGAGAAATACTCCTGGCCTCTCCATGGCTGGAGTTGGAAGGTTAATCACCAAGAAGAGCAGAGAGCTGAACCCTAGTATTGAGATGCATATAAATCTTAATCCAGAATGTGTTTTCCCCTCCACCCCAACTATGTGTTCTTGAGGCATCTCTGGGCCAAGTTATGTCTATCACTGCTATAGTCGGCAGGGCTGACTCCTAACTGCATAGTTATGGATGCTTTACACTATCAAAGAGCGCAGGTATTTAGGAATAGATCTGTACGTGGTGGAGCTGACTGCCATCGTTGCTCCCTCTGCCAGTTCACTCTTTAGCACTCTGTGAGTACTGAGGAAAATGGAAAGGTATTAACATGGACAGGACTGGCCATGGGGGTATATTGTGGGGATTAAATTTCAAATTTTGTGTCCATAACCAAACAGTTCAATAGGTAAAAGGTAATTGAGTTCATAATTCTGCACAGAAAGGTACTGTCTACTAATAGTTTCTTAGTAAATCAGAAAGCAAAAACATGGAAAAGTGTGAGTTCAGGTTAACTATTAACTTCAGGATGGGGGCATGCCAGTATCTTCTAAGAACAGGAATTGCCTAGCAGAAGCGGTTATCTTTCTTAGTAAGAAAGGGTTGCTAACGTTAACCACGGGATGGTTCTGTGAGTAAAATGGTATATATTTGCTCAGTTTAGTATTTGGAGATGCTACCAACGAGACTGAAGTGGAGCAGGTCCTTTGCATTGGAAGGGGCACTGTTCACAGTGTTCTCCTGGTGTCACACAATGGCAGGTCACAGTGTTCTCCTGGTGTCACACAATGGCAGGTCAAACTTCTGTTCCTCTTGTCCTACAAACAATTTTCGAGCCAACGCTCAATAAATAAATTTGGTCTCGGCACTCCCAATCAACGCGGCACAATCCCCTCAGTAGCAGACCTATGATAAATGGACTTATTTTCCCAAATCAAACACTTGAATTTAAATTCAGATGAGTTAATGCAAAGGTCAACATTGTAATCAGTTCTTTTGATCTTTATAGAATTTCTGGAGTAATACATAATAAATCTGAAACAAGGCAATTTGCAGCTCTGTATGTGTGGTTGGCAATAAAAATCTTAACGATCAGAGCCTTTATGTACTTAGGGAACGCTTTATTGGTGCAGCCATGGTGAGGGCTTCAAGGCCTGGGGAACAATGGCAGTAGATAAAGCCCAAAGGCTTGATTTCATGATTGCTTTACAATTTATTTATATATGCATTTCTATAAAAGCTTAGTGACTATACATCTCTGCCTATTGTTTCAGTATTTGTAGTGTAATCATTTGGTTTTTCGTATATATGTTTGGTAAAAATTGCTGAGAATAAAATTAGCATATCAGTTTTAACCAAAGATGTTCCAAAATCTCCATCAGGATTAATGTTTTTAGAGCTTGGTTCTTTTTTGTGTTTCTACATTAAAGCTCGGTGAGTTTAAGTGACGTTAAGATGGAATACTCGTCCTAAAGAACCATACAATCGATGAAGGACGCCTGCTTAGGATGGAATCACAGGCCCTCCAATGCCTTCACATTGACATTCAGAAAAGGAAGAAAGGAGGGAAGTGAACACAGAGGAACAGGAAGTAGGAGAGGCAGGCACAGTCTGAGCACCGCCTGTGCACTGGCTGCTGGGTGTCATCATTAAGCTGGTGGCAGCAGGACATCAGCGTCAGCAACAGAACACAGGCGAAGGGCCTTACACTGAGTGGGGTAAGAGCATCCTCTCTTTTGCTTTTTCCCTCCCTGCCTGCCTCCCTCCTCCCCTTTCAAGAATATCCCAAAGCATCTGTTTTTAGCAACACAGGAAGTGATGACTGTTACTGGGTTCACTACACAAAACACACAGGGGCCACAAAACAACTTGCTTCTAGCAAGACCCACTCTCTGTTCCATGAGAAATAGTAAACCATTCCGGGATAGACTGTGTGAGAAAGTACTTCACCATTCAAGGTATATCTTTGGATTAAAACTGGTAATCTGGAAATTTCTGTAAGGCAAGAACTGGCTATCTACAGAGTTGAAGACCATTTTTCCTAGGATGGTGTAGCTGAAGGAAAGAGAAATTTAAGTCTCCAAAGAGTCACATCATATCCATGGCTTTCATAACCTCTCCAGACAAATTCCAAGTGTAAGTGTCCCAGTCTACCCATGTTCTTCGTTGCAATACCAAGGCCTCCATAAAGAATTACTGTGACTCAGCTGGGAGAGATAAAATAAGGGTGTCTGTGCTTGAGAGCTCTCAGCAATCTTCGGGTGTCAGCAGTGACACACTGCCAACTGGATGGAAGCTGTGTGTGTCAGTCAGTGTCGCCTTCTCACTAGTCTGTGGTTTTTCTATTAAGCTCTTCCCTTGGAAGACAATGTTCTGACCAAATGCTCTATTCAAATGTCCATGAGTACCGAGTTCTGTTCTCACTAAGACAAATCAGCAATGTCTGAGAGGTTTTTTCCCCGCAGTTTCTGATTTAGTGTGTGCAGATGTCCTGTCAGAGAATTTAAGAAGTACAGTCTTGTGAGTCACTAGGGGTCTGACAAGTGGAGTCTCTCAAAGCACAATAATTACAAAAGACCTTGATTTTAAGGAAGAACATTTCTTTTGTTTTTTAAAAGCAAGTTTCTGCAACTTAGTGTACATGAAGAAACAAAGTTTAGCTGACAGCTTTTTCAACTTTAGGAGTGCTGAAAATTGGCAATTATTAATGTACACATACAGAGGAAATTTTATTCTCTAGTTCATATAGATTGATATATTTATCATCTACTATCTATAAACAATGGGTCAGATAATATGCGGTACATCACAAAAGAATCTCAGCTACAAGTCGGAAACACAAAGCTTACAGGTAAAGAACACAGCAGAACATATAAGCTTCATGTGAATAAAATGTATCACCCTCTCTGTTTTATTTTAGTACATATGACTTTCATACCC
>JADRCH010000057.1:6817467-6839474 GCA_019843965.1 Rhynchomys soricoides
TAGACAATGGGAGCTGTGTACCGTAGGTATGAATGCACGCTACTAGCGCTATGTTCTCACCTGTGAGAGGAAGAGCCTCTCACCGATGTGTTTTACATCACAAAGAACGGAATGACTGCATGTGCCATAAACACTAAGGCACCTGCTTTGCTCAGTCTATACAAAATCATAGACATCAACAGTTAAAAGAATAATCTGAATATTTACGGAGATTACAGAAGGATTCAGTCATTTACATCTAATACAAGTCTGTGAGACTTTTTGCCCAGATTGGAAGACATCTTAGTTTGATGGAGCTCTTTTCTCTTAAAAAACAAACAAAATCACCACCGCGTCACCACCTGGTTGACAACAGCCAGGTGCTGCAGCTCTCTCTGCAATAGCGGCTGGTCCTTCCCCTCCTACACAAACTTCACTAGGAGTAGCAAAGGCTTCTTGTTTTCCAAATATTGAGCTTTCTGCTAGCCCCCAAATTCCATGCATGAAGCTCTGATCTAAGGCCACAGTCACAGAGTTTTGATTCAGTTATGCAATCGTTGTGCTGAACACCTACTATGGGCTAGGCCCCATACTGATATTAATTTAATTAATTGCTACTAGTGGGGAAGAGTTACTGATGAGACAAATCAAGATTTTTCAATTTAACTGTAAATTCAAACAGCCCTTTCAATGACAGGATTTCCTACCATATAACATAGTCACATTCTAGAACACTGTATCCAGGGTTGTTTAATAGCTAACACTTGAATAATTAAAATGGTAAGCACTGCTTTTACATAATTTTTTAAAGAAAAATCCCATTTCTGTAATCCCATTTTAGAAAAAATGTTCAGCTCCTAGCTTCATCCTTCTCCAGCCTTGACCCTAGATAGAGACAAAAGTCATATCCACCTAGTGTCCCAGCTCACAGAAGAGCATCTATAAGAGATAATTAATGACCAGCATCTTTTCTCATTCATGAACTAATCTGTTCATTCAGCTCCATAACTCTATGGGTTGGTAAAAGGCTTGCCTAGCATGCATGGCTGAGGCCCTGGGAAAATCCCTCACACCAACGCAAAAGCAGCAACCTCAACCATAAACCCACAGGGCAGAAGGACTTCACAACCAGCAAAAGGATCTGGGGTTGCCCCAGTGTAGGGAATGCTTAGGACTGAGAAACAAAAGACAAGAGTTTAAAGGCCTCCACACAAATTCAAATTCAAAATTGGGATTCTGCCCTGCAAAATCAGTGCATCAGACAGATGCCAACCGCATTAAACCACAGACAAACAACCCTCAACCCCATTTTCTCCGACTCACTCTTTAACAGAAGTGCCCTCCAGTGCAGGTCCACACCAGTCATCCTAAGGTTTTGTTTCTTGTTTCCTAAATGGCACTTTTGTAAGAATTTCATCCCTCTAAACATCACATCATGTACTGGGATGGCACACACTGGCAGTTCTCTGGTAGAAGGTCAAGCACTCCTGACTCAGAATCTGTGACAGAGCCTTGGGGCCTCAGTGGTTAATCTCTTCCTTTATAGACCCAAATGAGGAATGTGCACAGGGATATAACAGACACAGGGAGACACTGACTGCAAACATAAAACCCAGGTGCTGTTAGGTCATCAACTGGAGCTTTTGGTGAATACTGATCCACATTTTTATTTTTTAGGGTTTACAGGATTACTTTGCAACAATCTATAAATGAAATCAAATAAAAACACTTCATGGTTGTTCCAGTAATGGGAGCATAGCAAATTTGTTTTGAAACATGAAGGAGAGCTTCATATTTGAAACAATTTTTGAAGTAATTTTTAATTTCCACTACCAAGTCAAAATTATTGTCTGCTTTATTTTATTGCACATGTGTTCACTAAGGGCAAAAATGATATTGTATGTGTGTATTTTCTGTGATTATGCATTATACTAATTACATATATGTATATGTAGGGGGCAAGTAAGGCATGGGATAATTAAGGTATGCACCTGCATTATTAGTATGTATAACTACATCACACAACGACATACTTTACAGAAAACTTCTGCTTGCACAGAGACACAAATTAGATTATACACCTGTATAAGGATTCATAACTTGGAATCATTCTAGAAACTTCAGGTTATTAAGGACATAAGCCATTTTCAGAAATCATCAAAGAAAAAGAGAAGCATGCAGCCACCAGGAGAGCAACCACAGTAAAATCATGAAGTGAAAGAGGGAGAACGAGCGCGCGCGTGAGCGCAGGCTTGAGGCCAGTCCCAGCAGCTGTGCTGCTTGTCAGCACAGTATCTCCTGCAGACCCTCATCTCATTTTCAGGGTCATGTATGGACAGATGCTCTAGAGCAGGTGAGTGAAAGCTACATACAGCAGCATTTGGCATCTTGCTAGAAATGTAAATTCCAGCCCCTAACCCACACCCAGGGGTGTCCAGCCTGGGGAGGCTCTCTGCTGTTGCTCTCTTAACACAGTCTCAGGAGATTCTTTCCAGAGGGAAGTCCAGCCACCTTAGTTAATGAATACAGAGCATCCAGACCTCTGGTCTTTAAGTCCAACCCTGCAAATAGTAACAAAAACCCCCTTTCATCAAATGGTCCAAAACTGATAGAAATACACGGGGGTGGGAGGGTGGGGGGTGGGGACACGGGACACGGGACACGAAGGGAGAGAGACAGAGAGAGAGAGAGAGAGACAGAGAGAGAGAGAGAGAGAGAAATTATACTTGATGATAACATCATTTAAAAGCTTTTAACCATACTGTTCCAGAATAGGTGGTTTATATGCACGACCCCAGTAAAATACAGCAGAGGAAGACGCGCTGGGCTGACTGGGCTGACTGGGCTGACGTTGCTTTACAATGGGAAATGAGGGTTTGGAGGGTTGGATTCTTTTGTGAAACAGCTATTAGAATAGCATGCTTGCAAAACAAAACAGCGAGGCTCATATATTATCACCCTAAAAATCTAAAAACTAGCTCAGATGCTTCAAAGATGCTCGGGTGAGTTCCCACCAAGCCAATCCGCTGTGTATGTGATCAAACCTTACACATGCCACTGAAGCTCAGGCACACACAAGGATACTCTAGTTACTGTGCACAGGGTTCTTGAGACAGGGTCCTGGGACACAGCTGTGTGTATGCATTATGTTATTCAAGCTGCATTCCCATCATATTTAATTTACTAAATCTTCTAGCCGAATGTCTGTACAGCCTAATACAAATTGCAGGCTGGTGTGCCTGCTCCAGAGTCAGTGGAAGTGGTGGCTGGAGCCATGGGAGGAGGTGGGGCAGAGAGAGAAGAGCCGGGCCCAGCTGAGAATTGGGCAGGACAGTGATGAAAAGTCCATATGTTACAATGCCACCATAAATTACGCTGCAAAGAATGGTCAGGCCACAGAGGGGTTCCAAAAATAGGCTGAAACTGCTCACAGTCCGAAAACAAATTGCTGAAGTTTCAATAGGAGCAAGCAGTGTTCTTGACATGTATTTTCATGTGGTCACTACCAGGGGAAGCCTGCTCTATGGAGATGAACTACAGTATGCTCTGGCTTCAGAACTGAAGTTGTTATTCCAGCTAGACACTAAAATGCAGAAAAATCTGCATGCATGCATCTGGTGCCTCAAGGCCTAGAGATTTACTATGAGGGAAAGACAAAATGAAGGATGGTGTGTCAGTCGGCCTGAACTCCGGGAGAACCTGCAGTCCCAGGAAACAAAGACCTCGGGAGCCTCACCTTCTCATCATCTCAGAGCTGAGTCTGACTTATGGAATGATTGCTTTATCTAAAAATACATACGTAATGATAACAACAACAACATTCTGAAGCAACAGCCAGACTGCCCAAAGGGCTCTTCTATCAATAAACAAGCTCATTTTTCTCAAAAGACAAACGTTAAATCTAAAAATGCTAAGAAATGCCTATAGAACTGCCTTACAGGGTAGAAAACAGAAATGGGCAGTAAAAACACCAGGAAGATACCTTATAAGCTTTGTAAAGATGGCTTTGGTTAACAGTTAGGAAACATAATCACTTAGGAGTTACTATGCCTGCAAACACGCACTGTCAGGGAATAATCACACAAACCAGTGACTAATTAGAAGGCTTCTTGAAATGAATACTCCAGAGAATATAGTCCAGATTTTTAAATTGCTGTGATCCTAAACCCAATAAATCCAAGGATCATATATTGATTATTCTCATCACAAAGATAAAATGTTGAAGGATCAAGATAACACAGCTTTATTTTAAATCATACAGTTCTGTTTTCAGTTTTTGTCAGAATGGCCCTAGGCAGGAAGAACACACACACTGCATGTGTCACCAATCACACGGTATTTAGGGACATCAGGGAGAGTTTAAAACTGAACTTAGTGTCCCATCATAATTTATGTGCTGTCTACCTTATTATTCTGAAAATTAAAAATGGTAATTTGCATTTCACTGAAGAAACAATAAATAATATTCATATTTGACAAAGGAAATGCAAATGATTCAGAACACAGATTTCAGCACTGATTCCTACTGGATTAAAATCATGTTCCCCTTTGAGAAATTGCTTGTCATTAGTGGAAAATATCATTAGCTCAGTTTTCATAAACAGAATGGCATTTGCGCGTAGCTTAAAAGTAACCAAAACCTTCCAAGCAGTAAGAATGTAATGCTGAGCTAAGAAGAGCGAAGCCACCAGTATAAAGCCATATTGTCCCCAGCGTGAAGTGATCAGATACCCGCCTAAAATGATGGACAGTGCAGGCCTAGTGAACAGGCACAAAAAAAAAAAAAAAAAAAAAATCCCATTTACTCCCGTCCAGATGGGACCAACTGGACGCTTCATCGCAAACAACTCATCCTTCTTTGGACCTTCTTGTCCAGCTCCTGAGCTGGCTTCAGCTGATAATGATGGATATCAAGGCTACAGTAAAGTAGGTGACAACGGGAGCCTTGTTATAGCTGCCAGTCTTTCTGTCTTGTCATTATTACACATTGAAGATTTATTTGAGTTTATTGTTGTGTACAGGGTCCAGCCATTTGCAATTCATCACCTACCACAGAAAGTTCAAGATAGTGGCCGAAGCTATAATTGCCATGTCCACCTGCTTCAGGAAATGACGAGGTCACTAGCTAGGGCAGTTCAGCACATCGTCTGGGATAAGGACGTAAAGCCTACTCTGTACTCTCATCTCTGGCTATCACGTTCACATTGCTACTTTTCTGTCTGGGACAGCCTGAACTAAAGCAAACACTACAAGATCACAGTCACAGAGACAGGCAGTGAACCTTCCAGAGCCCATTGACCGTGAATGTCACAGTTCCTACTGAAGGGGCTACAGGCGCTATGCATTGCCTTCCAAGCTGCAGAGCTTAAACCCATCTGTCAAATGTTTTTGAAGGAGGTGGACTATACTAGGTACGTTCTAATACAGTAAAAACTATGCTCTGATAACACGAGGCAGCTAAAACCAAATGTGAAGATTTGATTTTAGTTTACCATAAGGAAAGCCTTGTCCATTTTGGATGTAGATATTAACATGATAAGTGAAAAAATAAACCCAGTAATGAACATGACCTGACCGTTCATTATTTTTAAATGTCTTTTGTTCTATGTTTACTGGTTTCATCCTCATTTGACTATGAAAAAGCAGCAAAGGCTTTCAGGTCTCTCTCGCCTGAACTACCCACTCTCAAGTTTTACAGCCAGGCTACAAACGGCAGGAGCTTATATGATTTCCACTCTCCTAAAAGCACATGACTCATGTGCCAGTTTGCTCAGTGTACAGACAGCTTCAGGATTTATGGCACCTGAATCTTTTCCTGCTTGATATTATGCCATTACTTAGTTGTTACATCCTTGCTGCTAATGGATTTCTAAAACCAAGATTTACTGAGATAGTATTTTTTGTTCCAGGTTCTTTGAAAAGTCAGCGTGGCAAGTAATGCAGAAAATGGTAAACCAGCATCATAATTTAACATAAACCCCCAACTATTTGGAAAGATTATCAGTATGTTATCCTATTCCCCAGATAGTAATGATACTCAACGGTTTCATTTTATAAGGCTATAGCACAATCAAAACTCCGCCTGCAAATTCCAGCACAAGCGTTTCTTTGTGCACCGCTCTGATATCTCACCACCTTGGCTACAGAGTCAGTTCCAATGGGCAGTCTGCTTCTCCTAGGAACCACACTTGAAAGCCACACACCAATTCACCTAGATGTCTCGTCCTATTTTAATGGTGCTCTGATTAACTTCAAGGGAATTAATAAGGTAAAAGGGGGAAGGAAAGAAAACAAAGGCCCACAATGCAATGCTCCTATCCACAAGATATCATGATACCATCAAGTAACACCACAGCCCAATGACTCAGGGTGTCACCATGGAAAGTGACTGGGAGAGGTAATGCTCTTCTTGCTCACCCTCCTGTCCATGGTAATATCTGGTATGGGAAAGCCTGCAGACCTAGCAGACTAATAGGACAATAGATATTAAAAATCATCTACAGTTTTCAGATCAGCTCCAGCAAACAAAAGCTGACATGCCCAGCGAGCTCAGCAACAGAGAGTGGTGCTCCAGGTCTCATCTCCTACACATCTGGAACTAGCATCTATGTGACACACTGAAGTTCCCAACTTCTTTCTCACACTTAGGCTCCTACGTTGATGAGGTAGGTATAAAGTTAATAGTACATCTACTCCATGGAGAGGGAACGGGTGCTCAGAGAGGGAGAGATTTCTCTATAGTCACATGAGCGAAGTAGCAGAGCTTGGTCTCAAACACAGGTCTTTACGTCCTTTCTTCTGAGCCATACCACAGAGGAGTACAAACAGGCATCTTAAAAATCTTATCATTGACTCTGAGAATGCTGACTAGATCTTGAGGTTACAAAATAAGTTGATTTACGCCTTTTATTTTTTTCCCAAGCAAGCTTAACTCTGCCCTTCCAAACATGTATCAGAGTCAAGTGCACTGTTCTTAATGTTCCAACTGTGACGTTAGAGTTTAGTGTTTGAGGCTGTAGGAAAATCCACAGTTTAAGAACTAGAAGGCTGAGCCAATGTCCAGAATTTACGCATGCAGAGCCCCTCTCCATTCCTGTGAAATGTATAGTTTTCTCCTTCCTTTCTGAGGCCAACTACTACCATGAATCATAGTTTATTCAATCTTTGTTGTTGGTTTTTTTCCTGCACAGCTGTACACAAAAATCCCATTGTTGATCAACCGAATTAAAACTGTGCCAATCTTTAAGTGTAATGAATGGAATTATACTGCACATGTTATTCTACATCTTTTGTTCTTCCAATATTACAACTTGAGATTCATCAATGTGACGCACGTAAGATTCATTAATGTGATGCACGTAACTGCAGGGTTTTGTTTGGGCTTTATTTTCCCCCCGTACATTTTACAGTGTTTCAATGAATGGATTCTCTTGCTAATTCACATGCGTGGCATCTGACATACGTGATTAGATAGTAGACTCATCTAAGAACATCTCTGTAAATATTTCCTAGCGCAGGTTGCTTCAGGGATGTTCCCTGTAGGCCGTGGTGCATGTGAGAGTCTGTTCAGTGGCTGCTGTGCAGTTAGGCAGTGGACACATCACACACTTCCAGAGACATTCCTCGGTCCTGTTTGCTTCCCCCTGGATAACAATGTATCCATTCTGATGAGCAAGGCATGGGTGTTTCCCTGTGATTTCAACTCCAGTTCCTCACTTCCAACCACGTGACTAGGCCACTCTGCTGTCTCATTTGTGAAACACCTGGCATTGCCTTACCTCCATCTAAGAGGTGTTTACTCTTATACAATGTTTCTTCCAGACTGTAGCTCAGTGTGCATGTATATGTTACTTCCTTCATCACGCACATGTTCTAAGTCTTAATCCCAATGTGGCTGAATCTGTCAAGCCCTTCCTTGAGTTTAACTTTCTTTTCGTCTTGTCTAAGAATGCTCTGTTTGTATTTGTGGTTGCTCTACCTAAGACCTTCACCCTCAAATGCTGCAGCTTTGCTTTTCCATTACAGTGGTCAATCATTCGGCGTCGACTCTTTCATGTGCTCTGAGGTAGGGATTCCAATTTTATTTCCCTCCTATGGATAACTGATCGTTCCTTCATCTTTTATTAAAAAGTATATCCTTCCCATTCTGACTGGTAATATTGCCTTTGTCATACGTCAGATGCACTACCTTAGTAATCTGATTTGGATTTCTTATTCTTTTTGTTTATCTTTTTATCCCTAAGCCAAGTCATCCATTAACACACCTTTTAATATATTTTGAAATCCTAAAATTTTCACTGCACAGAAGCAGAAGTAAGTTTTATCACCACTTAATAAGTTATAAGCTGAAGCCTAAGATGTTCCTGAATTGTAATCCACATCTTACAATTTTCCGACTCCCCCAAAGGATTTTCATGTTATCTCATCAATTTCCCATTTAACATGATACTAATTATTTGTAATGTTTTATATTACTGAAGAAGAGTACAGATTTGAATCACATGCCCATACAGAAAATGGTAAAAACACAATTCAGAAAATACTGGTTGCTCAGCATTGAACAAATCATTATCTTTCTCAAGATGAAATGACTTCATTTGTTCAGTTAACGATAACTACTGTCTTGGAGGATGTCTCTGAATAGTAAAGACAATATATTTTAATATTTAGCACCTTACTTAACATACAGTGTGAACTAAACACTATCTTAACTGAACTCACAGGAATTTTACAATCACATCAAGAGGCAACAGAATAAATATCAAATTAGTCGTAACTGTCACCAAGTATCCCACACATCAGACTGATGCCATGCAAGTCAGGACTGACCTTACACATCCATCCGTCCTATCATCTAATGCCTGTCTTTTTTCATGTGTTCTTTAAAAAACTAAACTGGTTCCCTTGCTTACATTTTCCATATTTCATACCACTAAAACTAGAGGAGCCATGGTCACTCACTAAAAAGGCAAATAAGAGGCTCCCAGTCAGCTGAAAAGTCCAAGCCAAGTCCGAGGATTTGGAAGGCCTCTTTCCTTCTCTTCATTCATCTCTAGCTGGAAAAATTCAAATCCTCTTCACTATTGAATCTCTCCCTTCAGACTCAAGCCATCTCCTTTCTTCAAGTCATAGGTGCCTTACCCACCGTGACAACACGACTTTGTGACCTCTTAGCGTCAGTATAGATATAACTGTATTGATTTCAACCGGTAATTAGATGTTTTGTGGTACCTTTTGTTTAATTTTTCTGTTTTTGTCTGTGAAACAGGATCTGGCTATATTGCCCAGGCTAACCTGAAATCATTATCCTCCTGCCTCAGCCTTCAAAGTGCTAGGACTACAAGCATGTTCCAGCATACTCTTGATAAACAATCAGTTTAAAATCACACCAGGCCTTCCATATTACAGACAAACTTCACAATCAAAAACAGAGTTGTTTTCTTACTGGAAAAGCGGTTGTATAAAACAGTAACTGAGGTGTCTGGGTCGTACAGCTTAGGTATGAGATCAACCCTTCAAACCATACCAGCAGATGCAAAACCAAAGCAAAATCAGGGCAAACCCAAAACCTCGCACTATGCCAGGATTCACTCTAAGGGATAAATGTCCCCCCCCCCCCCCCGTTTAGATTTCCTCAACAGAAATTTAGGATATGTCTGACTACAGATAGACTCTGCATACTCACCGCTCAGTGCCACCTCTGTATCTTTGGAATGGGAAGCCACACTCTATTCTAATATTCTACTGAGAACTGGCCAGCATCCCCTGAGTGTTTTTCTTTGTTTTTGTTTTTAAAGACAGAATCTCACTATGTATCTGTGGTTGGCTCTGGAACTAAGTAGACCAAGGTGGCATGGAACTCACAGAGATGCACCTGTCTCTGCTTCCCAAGTGATGGGAGAATTACTTCAATTATCCACTTTGCATGAATTTATTTACTCAATAAGGGACTCTCGTTACCTACATCAGAGTCTGACAAACACATATGCTGGTCAAGGGACTGCCAAGGTAGAAAGACTGACAGCTGGTTGGGTGAAAGCAAGAAACAGCACAATCTGAAGGGACCTCAGGCTGTTCTGAGGGGGTGGGGGAGGACAAGGAAGTGGAGGAGGAGGGAGGAGGAGGGCATTAGCCTCAGCACAGTTGGGGGAAACCAGACTATGCTTGCTGGAGACTGATTACAATTGAGAGCCAGAGTCCGAGAGATGAGAAGACTGACAGGAGTCCTAAAGAAGAGCTCTACCCTGAGTCAGCTGTTCCCATCAGGCCCGAGGGGGCTGCATGATTCCTTGCCTTCCTCTTCTTCCTCTTTTTTCACCTGGTTTTATATGTCCTTTGTTAAAGCCCTTCAGTGCTGACATCGGAGGCAGAGAACTATAGAAACATGATGTGGGCAACCCAGTATGCTCAGCAGCCGAGCTGCCCATCTGAACAGTTAGCAATGACTATCTGTGTCCTGTGCTGGAGAAATCTCTAGGGGTTAGACCCATTGATTTACCGTGAGTGCGATTTTACTTGAGTACTGATCAGTAAACATTCTCATTTTCACTTTTTCCTAAGACGGCTCTATTTTTAAGATCTTTAAAACTGGTATTGCCTATGGTAAGGACATTTTCATAGCGCAGAGGAAAAAAGGTTCAGAAAGTCTAAACTTCACTTGAACCAAGACAGGAAATATGATAATATTAGGCTTTGAGAACTACAGCACCAAATGAACTGTCAGCTTTATCCTCATCCCACAAGAGGGACGGGAGGTGCCAGGGAGAGCATGAAGCTCAGGCACTACTGTGCAGACAAGGTGTGGCTCAGTGGTGGTCTTCCTTCTGCAATGGAACCACAGACTCTCTGCTGGGCAAGGCCATGCTCTGCAGCACGGGCAATGCATCTCTGGGAATGGTTCTAGCTCAAGTTTACTTATTAGCTATGTTAGAAGTTTGATACTTCTTTAATCAGTAACTTTGGTGTCTAACACAACTAGACAAAAATCTGTTCTCTCTGTGAAGCTCCATGGTACAGGAAATGTCTAACTACCCTCGTGTTCCAGTAGTCTGGCTTAACTCTAGCAATTCCAACTGACCAAACATATGCCCAGAGCTTGGGAAGGAAATGCACAGCTTTGAAGCAGACGGTACTAAAGGAACACAGCCAGTCCTGAACCCACATGTAGAATGAGCAAGCTAAGTTCATAAGCACATGCAAACCAAGTTGGTAACAGCAACTCACAGGGTAGAACCCAGGAGCTTGCCACTTTTGAGACAGTAAAAATTTTCTTATACACATCTTGCTCAGAATCTTAGCTGCATGAGTCGCTGCGCCAGGCTGGGTGCCTACTCAGTTGCTGACAAATTCTGCTGGGCCTGAGGCACACCAAGGAGACAAAGGCTTCATGGAACACAGCTGGAAAACTACTGTCTGCGACAAAGGAAATGTTCCCGCTTTTAAGGAGTAAGCAAGCTCAGAGTCACTGTCAGGAAACGGAGACACACACAAGAAGCGTGGCTGCGCACTTACTGCTCTCTAACAGAGTCAGGATGTTCGGCTTTCCTTATCAACATACTGGAGATGATGGTATCTGTCCTGATGCACCAGTGTCATCACTTAGCAGAGCAATCCTGAGGATGTTCTGAGCCCTCCGCACTTGATGTTCCTCTTGTTGGCAAGAGATGCCTGGCACCTAGGACACTTGTCATACCGGGAACTAGGATACTTGTTGCTTGAGGGAATGAATACTCAGGAAAGGCCAGGCATATCTGCTGCTACTTCATCCTATGAATAAACTTAGAAAACTGTAAAGGTACTGGGGGTGGCGGGATGGACATGAAGCTTGGGAAGTACAAAGCCCTGGGTCCCATCTTTAGTATGCAAAAGAAACCAAAACCAATACATAAAACACATGTCATCATGCTTCATTTGCTGTGTTGGCCTTTGTTGCTCCAGCAGTGGAGGTTCCTGGCTTTGCGAGAGCTACCTGGCCATAGGCTTTATACCATATGCTGCCTGTGTCACATACCAAAGTACCTTTCTCTCTGGTCTGTATTCTTAAACCTCAGATCCTCCAGAGGAAAGGGGTCTCTTCCTGCTGAGCCTGTTAGAAAATCTGGTATAGGATCCTCTAGAACTACATTAAGCTGAGAGCTTCTCCAACAGAATGCTCAATTCTTTGCAGGCATACAGCTACTGTGAGCCTTACCCCTGAAGGAATGAGTTGTATCCAGCTTCTCTTCGGGACACCAGAAACCACAGAAATAACCCCACTGCTCATCACTCACCTCTCAGGACTTTAGTATAAAAGTTTACTGTCTACCTTCTCCCAGAAGGCACCAAAGTTAATGAGAGGTACTAGAGACAGACACCTATCTCTACAAGACACTGTACTGTGAGAAAGGAAAGATCTGGAGTCGTGTTAGATATCCCGAAGAAGACATCTTAATGTCAATAGGACTGACATCAATAGAGTATTATTTTCCCATTACTTTAACTGAAGACTTATTTCCAACCTCTGAAAAGCTGTAAACTTTCAGAGATTAAGAAACAGAAAACAATTAACTTTTGACTGAACAACAATATAATTTTCTTAAAATGTTTCTTTACCATTATGGTATACAGATGTCAGAAGACTAGAGAAGGTGTGTGGAAGAAGGACCATTTATCCAAGATAATTTACAAAACAGTAAAGGTACTGTGAATTACACAGGATTTTTGAGAGTTTCTCTACTATCTTCCTTCATGTCTGATGAAAGTCCTCACTTTAAAAGGGAGTAGCATTATTTGCAAACTGAGCAAAAGGCCCGGATGATGGCCACATCTAATCGGCTGTCACCTTGCAGCTCAATTAGCCCTCATGTAAAAACGAGGCATGTAAGGAGAAATGAGGTTTTGACATTATCTCTGCCAGCAAGATAATTACACAGCTTTCATTTAACAGTAGGGCAACACTACTGTAGCAACAAATTAACTCAGCTCCATTTGCAATTCATGGTGTGTTTTCTCATTTAACACCATTTGTCTTTCCCCAAGTGAATGTTTCCATTAGTTTTCTGCAGCACAGCAAACACTCAGTGTGACTCCACACATTACATCACTGAGTCAATCTTTAACTCCAAGCAACAGAAAAAAGCAAATTCAAAGTCGGCCACAATGGCCTGTGTCACTGTTTCTTATTTCAGCCACAAGTTTTCTCTAGTGTATGGCCAAATTAGAATAAGCTGAACTATCCTAATGCAAGAAGCAAAGACATGAAATTCTCCTCTCTCCCATCATTCTGGGAGAGTCATGTCTTTGCAGATACTCAGAAAGTTATGGCTTATGCAGTACTACAGTACTGGAGTGTGCCAAAAGCCCACTGGAAAGAGAAAGGTGCTGCAAGGACCTTTTAGAAATTAGCCTAAAAAGATGTGTCTGTGACCTTATTATCTTTGACAGGTTTTACACTCAGAACTTTCTCTTGGCTCAGATTTACAAGCTGCTCTCCTCCCTCAATGCCAGGTAAGCCTGGGAAGGGTTCAGAAGGTAGAAACGTACTGCTACAAATGGACGTAGAGGTGTTTCTGAGTGCAGGCAGGACATGCTTGAAAAACAAGTGGCTACTCTGAAAGAAAGTAACGGACAGTTTCAAAGGCAAAGTAAAACTTTTACCATATCCAGGAGTTCCCTGGCCTTTATCCCAATAATGGTTAGCAGTGGGAGCCATGGAGAATGCAAGCCTGTGACACTCCGACTGAGGAGGAAGTGTGCGTGCACGCACATTTCACAAGCCACGCCCACACTGTGGCTCTAATGTCATAACCAGCAGGCTGTTCTCACGGCACATTTGCTTTCTCTCTTCTTCTTTCTAAACATTAAGAGAGCACAGCGACATCCCCACATTTGAAGGTAGAGAGAAGTTCTAGTGAATATATTTAAGGCTCAAAAGGCAATCAGCAAAACAACGTGCTATGCCCTTCTGTGTGCTCTGATCTGTGTGATTCTGAACAAAAGAAAATTAAACAAACAGTATCTGGCTAGCTCTTTCAAAGCACCATGAGTAGAATCTTTCCTAACACAGAGATTTACATCATTCCCTCTCAGTTCAGCTAATTGAACAATAGAAAAAAGAGATTCTCAGTAAAGCTAAAGCCATGTTTTATATGAGTTTCCACGCCAGTCTTAAGTATGGCCATCCAACACTACAGGGGGGCCCTCTGCCTTTCTAAGGTGGTCAACCACTTTCCTAACGAGGAGGAGCCATCACTACTACTCTTATAGGTGCTCTTGGCTATAGGCATTACACACAAATGGCAGCTGTGGTATAATCATATTTCTTACACATAGTCCACAGAAACATATGAATGCACTCCATGGATGTAGCTGTTTGCTAGAGAGAAATTTAATTCATCCATCCAAATAATAAGGAAATATTCACTCTTCCACTTACATTCCTGCTTTACTATTTTTCCTAGTCTTAACCACTTTGAAAATGACCAAGAAAAGCATCCATCCAAAAGCAACATTAAACTGATGCTTAAAGAATAATTATTAAAGTTATTATAAACAAGATTACCTAAAGCACTAGGATTCCATCTTTGTCCACAACACCATAGTGCAAGAGATACTATAGGCTACTGACAGTGCAAGAGTTCTACTCCTAATAAAGCACACAATTTCCTCTAATGCCGTTAAAACAACTGTTGCTGCTGGAAACATGTGCTGGAAGATCAGGCTTTCAGATTCACAACAATACAGTTGTTTGCAGGGAAACCGTTAAATACTAAAAGGATTTTTATTGCTATGAATGTACAGCTATAAAACTGAAGCATCACTCAGCAAATACAGGTGTTAATTACACCCAGCATTTGTTTAAGGATATTACGCTTTCTTCTACAATCCACGAGCAGCACTATCATTACTACAATGCTCTGTTTATCTATTATAAAGCTTAAAGTCACTGAAATTGTGAGGTTGCAATATATGGGGTGCAAGCACCATATCTAAGCTGAATTATTTTTCCCTTACATTCAATTTATGAACATGCCCAATTAAAGCAGGAGCAATGCCTATATACAATGCTGAACTTGTCTGATGCCACATGTATTCAGATACTGATGATAAATTTATAACATCCCATTAGCTTTAAATATCTAATATCTACAGTCTTCAATAAAGTGATTCTACTGAGGTAGCATATTTAAGGAAATAATTACATGCATGTGTCATGTTTCTTGGGAAGAAAGACCTTTAAGTCACAAAGATGTTCACCAAATTGTTATTTATAGCAGTATAAAAATGAGTCCTAAACACAAGGAATATTTTACAGCTACGTGATAGTGTTACGCAACCATTAAAATATACGGACATATTTGATGTTATCTCAAGATGCAGAAAACACTGCATCCATGGAGTCCGTTTCTTCCTGCAAACACTGACTTTGAGTGTGCTGAGCACTGACTAGAGCTTTCCATTATGGGAACACAGCTGTGAACAAAACACTAAGAATTTCTGCTTTGTGATACATAATTTCTAGGGAGAGAAGGTATACAGGAACACATAACTACACATGGAGGGTGGGGGCGGAGGGAGAGAGGAAACCAAGGCAAAGAAGTAAGATAAAGTTTTAATGTTGGCCAACATCTCTAGAAGGCAAGGGACAGAGTGTTCCGCTGTCCTCAGTGAAAGAGAATTACAGGCGGATGCAAGAGCTACTGCTACAGGCCGCCCCTACTCAGGAGAAGACAGCAAGAGCAGTAGAGTCCAGACATGGAGGAGCATTAGTGTTGGCCCTTGTCTTGTAAGCTAGTGGAGGACTCCTTCTGTTCAGCACTACTGAGCTGGAGAGATGTGACTGACATTTTAACCTGGCCACTCCAGTTGCTGATTTGGAAACACTGTAACACAGCAAAGGCAAAGGTTCACCAAAAATACCAAAGCAGACAACATGCTGTTAGAACAGGAGGTACAGAGCTGACTCCCGGAAGTTGACAATGAGATTTACTAATGGTGCAGGTTACAATGAAAGAGGGGAATGAGGAGGACACTAAAGTTTACATCACACACAAGAGTCACTCACACACAAAAAAAGCACTGGGAAAAAGTCCAAGATGTAACACAGGACTGCTCCAAATGGCAACTAGGAGCAGAGCCACACCTCGGAACCCATATGCTTAATTACTTAACATGTTTGATTCAGCTAAATATGCTAGGAGCAGCTGTATAAAAGAAGAAGATATGTTACTCTATTCAAAACTGAATAAAGCAATGGATGTTTTTATTTGGTAAGCAAGGAAGATAACAACCTTTTTTTGTGTTTGTGGCTGATATTTTGATAATGGATCAAATAAGCCCACACTTTGAGAAAGTATGTGAGTACACATGAGCTCCAGAACGAGGCCAAGGATGAACAGCAAACACCAGGACAGACTCATCAGTACCCATAAAGACAGCAGGAGACCATAACTCAGACCAGGGCTGCTGAAAAGCTTCCAACAGCAAAACAGAAAGTAATCTAAGTTGTTTTGGACAATGTCTAAAGCAAGAAATTAAATGGAAAAGAGAAAGATTAGTTATTGGGGTAAACTATTTAGTCTTTCAGCTTCAATTTCATCAGTAAATATTTGAACATATTTGCTTCAAGAAGGTATTTTGTTCAGTAAGACAACAGATATAATTCATAAGTACTTCAACAGGATATCACTGCCTTCCCTTTTCCTACTGTGGATTTCTAATCTAAATTCTCTATACAAGGCAAAGAAGAGTGCATCCATATTATTCAAATTTGCTCAAATCCCTGACAAAAATACTCTTGACAGTTCAAATATCATTCCAGAAGTGTGTTCTCTCTAAATGTTAACAGGCCTGCAAAGCAACTGCCCACAAAGTCAAGACTGTATATTCTTTTAAAGAAGAGTTTAGGGAGCTGAGGGGAGGAGCAGTTCCTTAGAGTGGCTAACATGGGTTCACAAAAAGTTAGTTCTCAGAGGAAGTGAGTGATAGTCATTCTCAGCTGGTAAGCTGCTTGCCTGGAGGAGGGTGTAGGGCCTGGTGCTTCCAATCATTAAGATGGCTGTCTGTAGTACCACAGAATCAGTGCTGGGCCACAGCTTGAGGCAGGAACTAGACAGAATTAAGCACATGCAGGCAGGAATCTGTGAAGGAGTCCTCTTGTCAGCATGGTTCGCAGGCCTCTTCAGGCCCAGACATTTGGTTTTTAAGCCATCAGAATAAGCAACTATACCTTTGCACTTCTCTGATTACATGGAATCACACCGGCTGACAGAACACTAAGGATGAAATTCAGAGTTCACTGAAAAGTAACAGATCTCAGTGAATTTACCACACACACATCTCTTGAGAAAATGAAAAACTTCTATTTGACACAAGTTTAATAAATTGCTGGCTTTAGTTGTAAATTCAAAGTATGCTCAACTAACTACAGAATGCTAAGTCTTTTCAGTTACCCCAAACTGACATCTGGTTGTTTTGTAGGAACAATGAAAGGAAACTATCCCAACTCACTCGACTGTTGGGCACTCCATCTGAAGCATTAACAAACATTTTAACAGATAGCTGGAAAGCTGTGGAACTTGGAAATGCTTGTAATATAACTGGAAAGAAATGAGGCTCTCTACAGTAAAAGATGCTCAGGTCCCACCCACACCAGAGAGAGGAAGGCAGCTCTCCCCTTCATTCACACCTTTTGGTCATCATGGGATGGGTGAACAGAGGCTTAGCTAGAACAGCTTCCGGAACAGCTGGAAGAGTTCATGTTCGCCTTGGGTCTTCTAGCATAGTGTGGCGCCCCAGAGGCTATAACTAAGTTTATTGTGAAGCTAGGTTCCAAGTCACTGAAGTGCAGAAAGAAAAGCAAAGCTTGAGACCGCACAACTAAGTCTGGTCATAATGAGTATGTTGACAAAAGTCACTTTGACCTGGGCAGAGTGGCCCTCGCTTGTGATATTAATACACTAGGCAGGGCAGGACAAGTACCAGACTTTGTCTAAAAACAAACAAACAAACAAACAAACAAAGTAAGTAAGTACAGGACAACTCCAGAATATATGTATATATTCCTATCTGTCACTTGTGAATGCTCTGAGCATTCAGCTTTAAGGCACAGACAGTAACAGATAATACCCTAGTCTACACAACAAGCTCACTGATGAACACAGCCTTAGTGAGGACTTACATCATTTGCCCAAAGCCTCAAAATGACCACATTAGGAACCAGCATTCTAATTCTCCCCGTTTTCTTGTGTGCATTTCCCAACCTGGCTATAGACTAGGTTTTAAAGTGTTGGTTTCATTTTATGTGCATACACTATAGTATGTGTGTGTCTGTCTCCATGTGGTGAGTACAGACAGCCTCAGGCCGAAGGTGTTAGGATATCCTGGAGCTCAGGTTATGGGCAGTTCTGAATTGGCTATTAGGAACTAAACTTGGGTGTTTCCAAGAACAGAATACACTCTTAACTGAGCCATCTCCCAGCCCCAGCACATCTCTGTATAATACACACCTGCTGTCTGGGTTATATCCTTGTGAAGTTCTCATCTATTAAGTCTGAAAGGCCAGATGCTGAGACTGATATATAATGTCTAATATAATGTGAACTACTAGTCACATGAATGACCGCATATTTTAGAAGGGATGACAATTCTGAGCAAATCAAGTGTTAATAATAAAAACGTAAGAAGAAACCTTAACAAATTGAGAATTAACACATCTTCATACAAAAAAATTTCAAAGGTAACTTTTGTATCTATTTAAGAAATGTTAAAACACCACTAATATCTTGAGATTCAAAATGTTCAAAATACAAGAAGGCAGTTTGACACTCCAGTTCCCGGCTCATTTATCTAAAATATGCTTCCCAAACAAATAAAACGAGACTTTGTGAAGTCAGACACTGTAAAAGCCTGCTTGTCTTCTGCACGCGTGGCAGATCCGTTATCACTGTCATCGTGTTGCAGGCTTATCCAGAAGATGCCCTCTCTGACCCCTTTGTGCACTTAGAATTCACCCCACCACCACGCTGCTTCCCTGGATGAAGCAAAGTGAGACATTTGAAGAGGTCTTTGTTGTTGAAAAATGGGCAAAGTTGCATTAAAAGCATTAAAATAATTGTGGTCACTTGGAAGAAAAAAAAAATCAGCAAAACACAGTGCCAGCATTTTATGTCAGCTATTCAGCACAAGGGACTACCAAGGTTTTCAACTCTTTAATTAGAGAGACATACTGTAAAGTTGGGAAGAAATGTTAAGTTGAATGTCATCCCCTTTCTCCTAGAATGAATGACCTCTGATAAGTATCTGAACCATTAAACATAGACACAAAAATGTTATTTTTAAAAATTCAACAAACATGAACTCTGGAGTGATCCAGTAAGAAAGAAAAGAGCTATTTTCTAAATTTAATTAAGCAGAAAAAGAGAAAGCTGACAAGCAGATGAGTTGCTTACATAAACTTTGAAGTCAAACATTGAGAGAAAGGAATGTCATTTGTGTTACCAGAGCCCAAGGTGACTGTTTTTATGTTTTGAACTGCTAGTTAGTTATGGCCATAGCACAAATCTGTCTTTTCTCTTATAATTAATTTTCAGTGTCAAAACTGCTAGATGTTCTATTCATAGCTAACACAACCTGGCTATTAATTATGCCACAAAACTGCATTCAAATATTAATACTCAAATAACAAAATGTAGAGAAAGCTCAATTAATGGCTTAGGTAAATATATTTACTCAATTATTTTGAACAGAACACAAGAATTGTTTACTTTGCACGAACAGCACCAGAAAAGATGATTTTTCAAAAGCAAGTAAATGCATAATCTAAACATGTATACACAGCAGGAATCAGTGTCAGGCTAGTATGACAAATAAAGATTATTCTCAGACATGCCCATCACTGGATACCATTTCCTTGCAGGAATTCAGTGCTGAGCAAATGGCCAAAAACAACAAACAGGTCACATTCAGAGTCCTCCGCAGAGGAGCCACCTAAGATGTGTCTTCCTTGTATTTCTCAGTATTCGGATGCAGTGTATGATTTTTCTCAATGGTCTTCATTTCACCAGGTCCCACCCTAGCCTATGACCCAGAAGCTGCGGAAATTCAGATGAAAACCAACAAGGCCACAACTGCTCCAGGGACTGCCTGAAGCTGACAGATGACTAAATCCCTAAGCTCCAGGACTAGGTTATGTCAAGAGATGCCCTTCTTCTGCCCCCACACTGACTCAGAGACTCTGCTTAATACTGAATGGTTTATCTAACTGCAGGTGGCAGAGCAGCCCTTTACCAGTGTGAGAAGAAACCACCACAGACCTAAGTAAAGAGAGGAGGGAGCCAACATCTCTCAGCATCCCATGACGTACTTCCATGTGTTCCAGCCACTCGGGTCCCCCATAAGTAAGCTTTCCAAGAAACATTACTGTTCTCCTGGCAAATGTCAAAGCAATAGTCCAAAGTCTCTGTGGTCTTCTTCCTCCTTAGTCTGCTTGCCTAGGAGACAGCGAAGGTGAGCAAAGCTCAAGATCAAATTCAGGGGCTAGAGAAATATAAAAATCAATCGCACATCCACACCACTGCCTATGATAAGCTAAAAGATCATTTTATCTCTTTGATCCCTAAGAAACTCACTCATGAGTTTGGAAAGTGTCAGTTAGTTTCTTCCTAGACACAAGGCACCGTGTGGTGCCTGAACAATGAGGTATATACGTGGCCACATATTTTAGAGGGCATGACAATTCTGAGGAAAGCAAGTGTTAGTGACAAAACCCATAGGAAGAAATCTTAGCAAATTGAGAATTAATGCATCTTTATACAAATAAATGTCAAAGGTAGCTTTTGCATCTATTTAGGAAATGTTAAAGCACATCTCCGATATCCTGAGCTACAGAGTCCAGAGCGCAGGAAGGCAGCAGTCTGATGCTACGGTTGCTCTGGCACTGGTCCCATCTACAGGGTTAAAAGCAGAATACCTAAGGGCTCCCATTCTCACAGATGAGGAAGAGACAGGAGATGTGCAAATGTCCTGGCCAAAGTCAAATGTCTATCCTTTTATAAAGCTGAGGTCGGAACTGTGACTGGGCACATGGTTTGCTGTTCATACAACTGTCAGGCAACGAGCTATTTTATTTTGTTTTGTACTTGGCCCTGAAAAAGGCTGTAATTCTTACTTCTTACAACTACATAGTAAAAGCATGAAATGACATCAAATATGCTCGTGCTGTGAGCGCACTCAATCATTACCTTGAGAGAAAACCATCTGGATTTATACCATTTAAAAAAAAAATGTTTCACTATGAGAAATGCAGAAGGAGGTAATTTTATTTGCCCAAAATAAAAATTTGGATTTATTGGTCAAAATTCCAGGTGGCTCAGATTTAAAACACAAGTGATGTAAAAGATCAGTGCATCATAGCTTGAGAGCACTGGTACTGACTCTTTATGTGCTTCCAATTTGATTGCTTTGGCCTTCCAAGCAAGTGACCGGCAGTGCCAGAAACCTATTAGTATGGTAATACAGTGAGGCCTGGATGTGTACAATCTCTACACTTGCAGGGTAACAAGCACAAGCAAACAAGCAAATCTGCAGCGCACAGGCCCGCCCTAGACTTCAATATCATAAGAAAGTATTAGGACAAAGCCCGAAGTGTAAAACTTTACAGGACAATCAGAATGCCTCCGCTTTACTTCCCTGAGGAAGTCCTGGGCTCACAGCTTCCTCTGTCTTCCGATCCCGTGTTCTGCCCTCAGTTCTGATTCATTTCAAAACCTCAAGTAAAAAAAACAAAAAAAATCTAAATCTAAGAGACTGAAGTCGTTATTACCTATTTGTATCTGCCGCAGGGTGAGTGCAGTTAAACCTACCCACGCTGCAAGTGGTGCAGCTGACAGGTGGACCATCAGTATGAGGAGAGACAATGGAACTATGTGAGAGGCATGTGTGCACATGGCAACACACACCTGCACTGACAGCCACTTCTAGACCCACACATTAATACTCGGCCTGTGCACATGGCAACACACACCTGCACTGACAGCCACTTCTAGACCCAC
>JADRCH010000057.1:6852867-6884968 GCA_019843965.1 Rhynchomys soricoides
CTGGTGATGGAGGCTGACTGAACTGGTGATGGAGGCTGACTGAACTGCAGGATTCAACCAGGAAATATTTGTACCCCTCCTTCCAACCAGAAGAGTCCTTTAAAGGGCCTGCATCTGAATCCCTGTCCTAGGAAGTGTGTGCTCCAGTGTGTGGAGACTTCCCAAAGCTAGTCCTTACAAGTGGATCTTCTGTTTTGTCTCCTTAGACACCTGCACCCTGGGTACCTGAAGTAAATGAGAAATATAGCTCATGTCATCTGATCTCCTCTAAGGATGAGAGCACTGAAGCTCCTCGAACAACATCCAGTGAGGAAAGCATGGGATGCGCGGAATTATTCTGTCTTCTCAGGTCTGTGCTGTTTGCATTATTGCAAAAATTCTCTAACAGTCTGTCAGGAGTGAAGCAGGAGTCAGGCTGAAGGAAGAGAGTGATGTCTCAGGGTGGGCACAGATTTCAGAGAAAGTTTGAACTAAGGTGCATCTTGACGGGGACAATTCCAAACCTGAACCCCAGTCCTGCAATGTTTCACATGGTGACAGTGGTAGATCAGTAGAGGCTGACAAAGCACATTCAGGACACAGCAACTAGGTAGACATAGGATACAAATGTGGGGGAAGTGAGAGGGCTAAAGCCAAAAACACAGAGACGGACAGAAGGAATTCTATGTGACATGCGTAAATCAGATAAGTAGAGGGCACCAGCATCAATAAAGTGGCTGCTGAGCTATGATTAAACCCACAGATTCCTGCTGCTGTAGGCTCTGGTCAAAGCAGTTTCTTTCTGCAGGGGGAAGAGGTAACTATAGCAACTCAGAACCCATCAAAGTGCTGAAGGAGTGACTGCAGAGTGTTAAGCTCTAAATTAGGTATGTTGAGAGCTGGTGGGTAGCATAGAGTGCAGTCAGCACTGTGTTCCAGGCATGACACAGCCCTGAAACTTCTGAGCTCTGTGACTACATCCACAGATCTACCTAAGATTGGGCGTGGTCAACATTCCATTATGAGGGGGATGGTGCGACAAGGCCTGCTCCTCCCTGAAAGGTTGCTAAGGAGGAGGGGCTCACAAGACCCCACCTCTCCTTGAGGATAGACAGTTACTGGTTGCTGAAGAGAAGAGGTAGGTTTATTCTGTGGTGTAGCCACTGGTAAGTCAGTCGTACACTTCTAAATGACACTAAACAAACTCACTGGTTTACCAAAACAAAAGTCAGGAAAACAGAATGGGGTATAGCTGGGAAGAATGGACAACAGAGGGTCATAAGGGTGAACTGAACAAAGTACATTTTCTGTGTGTGTGTAAGTATGTGTGTATAGTGTGTGTGGGGGGGTATGTATGGTGTGTAACTGTCATAATGGAAATATTAAGTATATTAATATATGCTAATAAAAACTATTACTGGTCTTTAAAAGGCACAAGCTTTTGATATTTATGTATTTTTACTTGAAAGAACATGATTTGATATACTTTCATGTTTAATGTGATAAGAAAAACAAATTAAGAAGTACACAGAAGTCAGAGATTAAAGCTTGTATAGCTAGCTGCATTTATCAAAACTTGGTTTTAATACAGAAATTAATTTAGTTAACCCAAATGAATAATATATTTTAAAGAATCTATCACAACATTAAATTTTTAATTGAGTTCTTAATATTTAATTTTTAAGTTCACAGATTTTTTTTAATGTACTACTTTGAGATAAATAAAAGAGACTCGATGTGTGAGCCCTAGGTTCAATCCCCAATAACACAAGATTTCCCCCCCCCCAAAAAAAAAAGAAAAAAAAAGAAAAAGAAAAAAGACTTGCCAGTCAAGTCTGATCTTTGTAGTACAACATTCATGTTAATATGTAGTCAGTCAAAATACCGAGTTCTCAGAAGGCTGCTCTGACCACAGGACTATTGTTCTTTAGCTGCTACATCAGTCATGTGTCATCTCTATGGTTGCAGCTACACCAATCTGCCAGTAAGTTAAGGAATCAGTCAAATTAGTAACCACCAGCTTCATTCCTCACAGTAATCAGCCCGAAGAGGTGCTGGCGAATCCTGTGTCAGAGTTTCAAAGTTTAGACTTGACACTCAGCCTCGGGACGTGGTGGGAACAGATGCATTTTCATTGAGTGAGAAGCAGCTAATCCCTGCTTTCATTCTCATGTTCTGTATGAGAGCACAGTGGGAGTGCTGGGGGGAAGTAAAGGACTCCAGTCTGAGCGCACAGCTAGCTGTCGGGAAAATGTACTCAAGTGCAATTTAGGGTATCAAAGATAGAAAGCGTTCATACACCACACACTCAAACTTCTGAAGATAACAACTACATTCCTAGAAAGCGTTCATACACCACACACTCAAACTTCTGAAGATAACAACTACATTCTCAGGCTATACTCCAGAAGAATAAGCAGATGACTTCTCGGGCTTAGGATGAACTATGAAGCAGCAATATAGAAACACATATTTATAAAATAAAAGTGTGCAGCCAAACCAGAGATGAGATTAATGAGAAGGCCTCAGCACAAGATGTGAGTCAGACACAGCTAGCTCTCCTCACTTGGAATGGCACTTTTGAGTTAATGCTGTTGAGAAGTAGGTTCCAATTATGATCAGTATTTGACCCTAATTCAAACAGATCTTGTCTCCTGGTGAACACTTTACATGAACTGATGGCACACCCATGGACCTCAATTCAAACTGAATCAATGGGGATGGTCATCTAACAACTTCCTGTGCACTTGTCTTAGGAAACCCTCAGCCTTCCTGCACGTACGCTCAAGTCCTTTAATCTCCTACTGAAAAGAATTTACTGGATTGCATTTAAGTTCAAGTTCAAGGGTATTAAAATGTACACAGGAGAGTGAAGAAGGTACAGGGTTATAGATTTTAACTTCCTCACTAGAAAATTGACTGAAAATAGATTTTCTAATTTACAATGAATCAAAAGAGAAAACATTAGACCATAGCAGAAGTGGCACAAATGTATCAAAAGCCAAATGAATAAACATTTGAGGAGATTTATTATTAGAAATTGCAATAAATTTTGGAATGATGAATTGATCTTAGTTAAAAGGTATAGCTGACAATTTATTGGGCGGGAAGATGCATTATTTTCCAATTGTTACCCATCTACAGTAAAACTGATTTGTGTCCTATTGTATTTATGGAAAGGGAGAGTGCACTTTTCTGTGATTTAGATTAAATGTATTAATCATAACCAAGCACTGTGACCTATATATCTACTATTAAAGAAGATTTTTGACATTTAATTCTGTAGCAATATTTTGGCTCTGTACCACTCTTCCTAAATCCAATTCCTGCTACAGTTGGCAGATTTCTCCCTTTTAATTTTATGAGGCTGAAAGTAGCATTTAACCACCCATGCGGTAAATAATGCAGGATTAGAAATATTTAGTGTTTTGTTTCCCTTTCAAGAGTGGTAATCCATCAAATCCAAAAATGTTCTCTAAAATTTTTCTATATTTTTGGCAATCTCTAATATATGGTATCATAAAAACTATAAAATTAAGTAAAATGCATTCCATAGAGGAGAGGTGTGCTTTCTTGGGACAGCTGAGGAGAGCAGATAAAACGGACTTTGAATCAGAAACATGTAGTCTTTGGGGAAAACCACACACAACCTTAAAAACGGTCATTCAAACATGACATTAGATTAGGAACTTTTAATTTTATTCTTTTGCTTAATGAATCTTAATAAGTTTGCAAATATTTCTAACAACTTGACCACTTATTATCCGTAAGCCATGCAGTACTGCTCAAGTGTTAGACTAAGTAGTTGAATAATTATCAAACATTTAGATGCTCTGTGGATGTGACCAAAGGATCTATAAACACTAAAGATAAATCTTAAACCTAATACATTCACGTAATGCATAAAATTAACTGGGTGCTTTTTAAGTGAGACAGGTATAAATTACATTCATGCTTCCTTACAGAAGCCAATATTTATAGTTTGACTTAAAAATAGTTAAATTTTTATGTTTAATATGGAACTTAAAAATTATTAAAACCCACAATTTTAAAAGTACATTACTAAGCCAAAAGTCAGTAAAACTGACTTTAAACAAAACCAAATTCCAACTTTCAAATCTGAATTCGTGTAAAAATGATAATTTCGGTTATTAATGAATCAAATTATAACAATAATCACCCCATAACTGCACATGGTACTTAGAGATATATCAAAGTAATAAAATAACCTGCCAAAAGAGTAATTATCTGCATTTAATCTATATATAAAACAAATGGCCCAGAAATGAGTAAAGTCTGTAATTCACTCAAGACATTGGAATGCCATATATTCATGGTTAGAACATCTAATTTCTTCATACATATTCATGTCTTAATTCACTTTTAATGAAATTCCTAATTACAAATTATTGTGAAAACAAGTTTATAATCTCATAGTGATGAAATAAAATCAACAATTACCTAAGGGAAATGAGATCATGTAAAGAGTGTGTGTGTTCGTATGAAGAAGCCACCTTTACCTTTTCCACACATAAACTATCTGGGGTGCCCTTCCTGTCCTTCACAGTGATACACTGTGAAGCAGAGTTAAATAGTGAGACACTGGAAGACGAGAAATTCACCTTGACAAGGCAGCTGCACCTTTAAGGGTGTTCCAATGCAAAGTAAAGGCATCTCAATAACAGACATCATGTCTAAGACGTAGTTAAGGGTAGACAGCACAAGCTATATTCCAGGGAAGAATGAGCACGATGAACTGGTGGGAGGGATGGATTCTAGAAGCTTCTGTTGCTGTGTGTGTGTCTGGTTGGTTTTTGTTTATCTGTTTGTTGAATGTTGGGGTAGATTTCTGAGGTGGAGTCATGGAGCCTGGGCTAAGCACAGCTCCTGCTGCCCTAGGCTTGTAAGGCAGGCTGGGATTACGGGAGAACACCCGTGCATTCTCAGCAATAATGCCAAGCTTTTGGCTGAAGACAAATTATTTCTATAAAATTTCAAACAGTTTCAAAAGATAACTTAAACATTCAACAATAAAATTTCCTGCATCCATTTTCAGAATGAAAACCCAGTTGGATTTTAATCCAGTAACCTGAGCAAGCGGACAATAAATTTAATTTCATTCTTGTGATGTTTTAAAAGTGAACCTTCAAGCAAGGAGCACAGGGAGATTCCCAGAACACTGAATCTGTTAAAATGTGGAACCCAACAGCCCAAACTCAGTCCTCCCTCCCTCCTTTCCTTCCCTCCTTCCCCCTCCCCCTCTCTCTGTATCTGGGAAATCTCTCTTACCTGT
Source organism: Rhynchomys soricoides (assembly GCA_019843965.1). NCBI lineage: Eukaryota > Metazoa > Chordata > Mammalia > Rodentia > Muridae > Rhynchomys > Rhynchomys soricoides. Next base: position 6,858,140 of record JADRCH010000057.1, read on the forward strand.
GCATCTATCTGTAAAGTTAGGCTACGTACAATACATGTCTAGCTATTCCGAGACACATGAGGATTTTACCAACCTCTTACAACAGGAAAATTCACACAGTATTCACAACTACCTTTCTAAAGAATTTGAAAAAGATTAAAATGCAAATTATGATCTAAAGGGTTAAAGCCAGAAGATGGCTGAGTAAAGGAAGGGGAAGCTGAAGAAAGGGGTAAGCATTTGTTTCCATGATGAAAAGACAGCACCTTCAGAAACACGATGAAGTCTCAGCAACCAAATACAACTAACGATGTTCCTAATTCACTAAGTTCACCAAAGCAGTTAAAATCCATTGTTTTTGAGATCCAATATGCCCATTCAAGATTTAGAAAATCAACTGGAAATATAAACATTTTGCTTTTGCAGAGAAGCCTAAGGAGCCTGGCAGTTAGATCTTTGAGGAGTGGCCCACAGGACAGAAATTAAGTCCTGACGCTACCAACTCTTTACCACAACCCTGAACAAATTTGGTTATCGTGTGTGTGTGTGTGTGTGTGTGTGTGTGTGTGTGTGTGTACACCCATGTGCAAGCCTGAGGGAGTACTCTCTGCCTATTCTCATGAGACAGACTCATCCCTTCCTGTGTGCCCCTCCTGCTGGTCAGGCCGGCTAGAAAGCCACAGTGATCCTCTCCCCACCTACTACCTCAGGAGAGCTTAGTCACATTTAGCTTTTCTGTGGATGCTGGAATCCTCATGCGTGCAGAGCAGCATGGCAAGCCGCCTTATTCACTGAGCCAGGCCCCTGGGCCTAGTGAACCATCTGTGCCTAGGTTCCTGGTATATAACATGGAAAGCACAATAATAGCTACCTCAGACTCTTTGTATTAAATGAAGGACATTCACAAAGAAATTAAAGGACTATTTGGCAATAGTCCTTAGTCCTAGTTTAATAACACTAAATACTGTGAGACACCATTACAGCAATAAAGGATTTTTATTGAAGTATTTATATTTAAAAGCTGATATAAAAGCAAATTACTTAATAATCTGAAATATGCTGCTACACCAGTGAAGATCTAAGTGTAGCTTATGGCCTCTCAGACAGTCCAAAGTGCAAGCTGCACAGTGGCAGGCATTGTTCTGGCAGGACTAGTGTGGAGGGAATGGCACAGGGAAGGGCGGTGTAGGCCACACTGACCGCTAGGCCTACCACTACGTATCTGTTACTTTTTAAAATAATCAAAATGAAAACGACATTAGGTGTAACTTCACAGTAAATATAACAGTGATCGTGCAATTAATATTAGTGTGGTTTTCTCCCAAAGCCTGACTGAGAGACTAACAAAGACCATAAGGACAAAGAGAACAGAAGAAACCAGCATCAAAGATAGAAAATCAAAAGCGGTGAGGCTGCTGCTCAGCTTCACGTGCAAAACCAAGCAGAGGGAAACACCAGACCCCAGAAAGGCTGGGAATTGGAGGTGAAGAATGACTTACACAGGTACCTGTGTGATGTCTGATGTCCGCCCACCCCCCATGTTTCTGCCCATATGTATGTCTGTGCCCTGCACAGGTGCCTAGTGCCCACAGGGCCCAAAGAGGGCATCAGATCCCCTCCAATAGGAGTTGTGAAAGGTTGTGAGCCACTCTGTGGGTGCTGGGACTCAAAGCTGAGCACTCTAGGAGAGCAGCAAGTGGTCTTAACCCTTGAGCCCTCTCTCCAGCGCTGTAACATCTGATTTTAAAACACTGATCCTGGATCCTACTCCTTGATCCACCCACTCACATCTGCATTATTACCCCAGATTTTGGAGCAAGTTCAAAGTTTATCATCTGAAGATCCAAAATCTAAAGGAGCTGTCCCTACCAACCTCCCAGGAAGTTGTTACTACAGTCACAGAGATTCAGTGGAAGTCTGTGCTCTGAATGCTCCCTGCAGCTAGTGGCCTCTGTCATCTTCCTGTCCTGACGAATGGGGAAGCCCTACAGGTAAAATAGCCATGGCTCTCCCAGTCACACAGTCAACAAGTTCTGCATCTATGACAAGGCATTCAATTAACTTGTTAGCACAGGCTCAAATAGAATATGCTATGCTATTTGTTATGAAACACATACATACTCGGCCAGACTGTAAATACTGAAGACCTTAGACACCAATAGTGGTTGGGAATGATGTTACAGTCACACTGGCACCCTCTCTAGTTAACTGGAGAAAATATCCTTAAAAATGAGACAGACGCAGTTAGTCAATATCAATTCTGAAGAAAAATCTCTGTACTGAGAACTGGACTATCATGGCGACAGTCAATGAATACACATAGAATACCACAACAAGCAGATGAAAAAGAGTATAAAACCATTGGGTACCCGGAGATGGATGAACGGGTGGGTAGAGACAGATGGAGAGATAAAGAGCCAAGATCTGCCATTCCAGATGAGAGTTGAAGGTTCTGAAGCAGGGATGAAGAGTGACTGTAACAGAAAGAGTATGAACAACAAATGCTATGGCTGAATACTGAAAGGTCTGGCCAAGAGCAGGGTCTCAAAAAGCCATCGTGACCAGCTGGAAGGGACATAATGTCAACGATCACAGGTGGCAGTAAACACAGAAAGAAAAAACTATGGGTTTTATTACAAAACAAGGAAAGTTGTTTTGTTTTTTAAAACTGGGAAGTCAAGAATGTTTACAAACGTTCACTTGGAGTTATAAGTGATAAGGATTTGAAGCCAGAAAACTCAAGAGACCAAGGGAGTAATGCCCTAGCAATGCAAGAGCACAAGAGCACAGCCTGGGTGGTGAGAGACCAGGGGAAGTAATGCCCTAGCAATGCAAGAGAACAAGAGCACAGCCTGGGTGGTGAGAGATCAGGGGGAGTAATGCCCTAGCAATGCAAGAGCACAAGAGCACAGCCTGGGTGGTGAGAGGGGGCAGCAGAAGAAGGGACAGCTGCGGACCAAAGAGGACAGCTGTGCAATCCAAAAGATGATGATAAAGTGAAAACCAAGGTCAAGCTCAATCCCAAAACAACCACTTCTTCCCTAAATAGTTTCTTTCTCTCCCTCCCTTTTCAAATTAATTTATGCGAATCAAACTTAGGCACTTGAGGACTAGGGTACACTCGTCTAATTGACTACACCTAACATAAACTAGGGAAAAATAAAACACATCCAAAGCTTCCACTGTGCATACAGCTGAACCAAGGAATGTGTGGCCACGTTACAAGACAGATATAATGTTTCCCAATCAGGTGTAACATATACTGGCTAATGTAACCAATGGTGTGATGCATCAAAATCAAAATGCATCAAAATGTTTTTGTGAACCAAAAAAAGAAAAGTGGCTGCGCTGTCCTTACACTTGCTCAGGAGGCTGAGGCAGGAGGATGATCTTGGAATACAGAGGCTCACTTAGGCAGCTTACTGAGAACCTGTCTCCAAATTAAAAAAAAAAAAAAAAAAAATCAAATGGAGCTAGGAATGTAGCTCATTGATACAAGTGTTTGTGTGGCATGTAGGAGATCTGGGTTCAATCCACAGTACTAAAAATAGAAAAGAATTAGCTTACCAAAGATGGTTGGGAATGAAACAAACTAAACTATTAATCTTTGACTTTAAATGTTTCTATAATATACTGTTACTGACAGGTAAACCCACCTCTACAGGTTCAGAGTTATGGTTACTGATTTTCTGAGACACGTTCGTAGTACACTATCTCCAGTCAGTGGCCTGACCCATGCATGAAACTCTAGGAGGAGGATGCTATGCTCTAACCTAAGAAGAGAAAATTTATCCAACTTTCAGTATACCCCTAATTAATGACAATTACCAAACATCTTATTGAGAAACAGAAACATTATTAATTTTGTTGGCTTAAAGCTGAGGTAGACTGTTTGGATCTATCTCTGGGTTATCAGAACCCCATTTCTTAAATAGTAAGTAGCAAACACCCAATTGGCATGCACTGACTCAACAGTACGAAGGAAACGTTCCACCTAAATAATTTCTTCATGAATCCTCAGTTTTACAAATTGACCTTCAGTTGGAGGATGTACAGGTGATTTCAGTACAAAAAAGCTTACTAAATAGTATTTGGAAGTGCTCTACCCATCACTGATTTTTGAACTTTTCTGATAGTAGTTTCTGACAATATCTAAAGGCAAATTAGAAAACTGAGTTTTATAGACCATAAGAATAATTTTATCAGCAACATAAAAAGCAGAAAACCAGAGACGAACAAGCCTAGGAAAAAGTAAAATGTACGCAGCATTTCTACCTCCCTGATTTTGGTTTAAAAGGAGAGGAAACAATAAGGACTCTGGCAATGTCACAGTCACTATACAGGGCAACCAGGAAAAGGTATAAATGGGAACATCCATTTGTGGGGTGGAATCACATGGTCACTGTCTTAGTCAGGGTTTCTATTCCTGCACAAACATCATGACCAAGAAGCAAGTTGAGGAGGAAAGGGTTTATTCAGCTTACTCTTCCACACTGCTGTTCATCACCAAAGGAAGTCAGGACTGGAACTCAAGCAAGTCAGGAAGTGGGAGCTGATGCAGAGGCCATGGAGGGATGTTTCTTACTGGCTTGCTTCTCCTGGCTTGCTCAGCTGGCTTTCTTATAGAGACCAAGACTACCAGCCCACAGATGGTAGCATCAACAAGGGGCCCTCCCCCCTTGATCACTGAGAAAATGCCTTACACCTGGATCTCATGGAGGATTTTCTCAACTGAAACTCCTTTCTCTGTGATAACTCCAGCTTGTGTCAAGTTGACACAACACCAGCCAGTACAGTCACCAATCAGCAGCAATGAATCTCTTTACAGGGACATAGAGAGTAGGTTTGAGCTAGGGACTTGCTATGTGGCCCTAGCTGGCTGGCACTCACTATGTTGTTGACAAGGCTAGCTGGCCTGGAACTTACCACAATTCACCTGCTTCTGCTTCTAGAACACTAGGATTACAGATGTACCACCATATTTCAAAGGTTTCTTAGGATACAACATAAAAATATAGCATGTAGGTAGCTAGAATCTAAAATGTATTTGAAGTCCTAAACATAGCCACACATGGTAGATTATGTCTATAACCATAGCACTCTGAATTCTGAGGAAAAAAAGAACAACTGGAGGCCACGACCCAGTGCTACACAGAGAGCTCATGTCAGCCTGGGGCACACAAGGAATCCATAGTCACAGAAACATAGACACCTCCTACTTTTTAAAAACCCATGTTTTAAAGATTTATCAGGGAGTCCAGTCCAAAGGTGGTAGGGTAAGGAGATGTGTGCTTGTGATGTTAACACTTGAAAGGTGGACACCATCCTTGGCTCCATAGCAAGTTCAAAGCCAGCTTGGACTACATGAGACTATGTTTCAAAGACAAACAAGTCTATAGATATCTAACAAATATTAATCTGAAGCCATTTCTCTAAGTGATGAAAGGATTTGTATTACTGTTACACAATTTGTTTTTTAAATTTGTGGCATCTCAGTAGTCACAGGGCAGAAGAGAATACAAGCACTTACACGTTAACTTTTAGTGTACTCACTATGATTAAACATTACACAGGACGGTCTAGGTGTCATCTAAATAGCTACCACTTACAAAGTCTCTTGATCCTAACCCATCTTGCTGAATGCACAGGAGTGCGGCTCGCACATGCTTCTTTCCCCAGATTAGTGGGTAGTATTAGAATGACCTGAGGAACAGCACTAGACGGGTTAAGGCCGGAAAACCAAACTTTATGCAATAACCTTCATGTCTTGCAATTGTCCTGCAGCCTTTCTAATTGTGTGTCTTCTTTGTCCCCATGACTCCATCCCATAACCCTGGCTACTTTTTTGTCTGCTTATTCTTCTCCATCCAAGATTATTTTATTCATTAAAATAAAAGCTGTAGGTGACCATAACACTCATTTACAGCAGTAAGATGCAAGGCTAGAGCATCCATAGTCGTAACATTGTTCAGTCTAGTGTAGGCAGCACTGACCAATCTTGCTTGAGTAAGTGGACGCCATTCACATATTGAGATAGAAGATTCACATGGTAAATTAAGGTCCAGTCCATTCTCTGGCTCATATCAAATGAATAGGATGGAACTTAAACCTCAGATATAATCTTAGCTTACTCTTACCTAATGCACTTTCTATACAACTATCAGTATGACCAGGTGACATGGCTTCACAAGATTACTGTGGACTATTATTCAATTCCTGCTGTGTTTATTCTCAACTGCCTGCATTATAAAGCCCTCTGCATTTATCTAATCAATCTAATCAATCCATTCCTGCCATGTTTATCTCAACCCTCTGTGCCATAACCCCCTCCACCTTTATCTAATCAATTATCTAGGCCATGGTGTGTCAACTCAAGCGCTTGCTATGCCTTCATGTCTACCACTTACTACCCTCCATGAGTTAGTGAGTTCTAACTAATCCTTCAGCTGTTACCTAAAGCATCCTGAAGAGACTGTCCCAGAATCTTACCAAGTTACTCCAAAAGAAGAGAAAAAACATAAGACACAGATTTCATCAGAGTTGAATGAATATAGCAACAGGCTAAGAGAGAAGACGGGCTTCCCTGGAGGGAAGAAGAAGACAGAGAATTAACATGGAGAGCAGGAAAACTGACCAGAAGGCTCTAGACTGGACGACATTAAAGATTGGTAAGAAAGTACCAGGAGCCAATTTAGTAACCCACTCAAAGCCACAAAAACTTTATGATTTTTGCTGCACGTCTTGATGGTGGATGCCATTCAACACAGTGAAGACATAGGATATCTCAACATAACTCACACTTGAATATGTTAAACAGAAATAAAGACTACTTTAGGACGAGAATTTATTTATATTTATTAGCAACATGACAGCAATATGAAGAAATGTCCAAATCATATTAATTTTGGCTTACCAAAGGAAAAACAGGTTAAGGTGTAAACACAAACCTACTTAATGGGAGTGTTAATAGTATTAACTTAATATATAAACAGTACACAGAAAGAATCCAGCACATCCTGAGCATCATTATATATGTTTCACATGGCACACCATCTGGAAGATCACAAACCCAAACTTAAACAAATGAGGCCACGTCTATACTAAGTCATGAGAGAGGCAAGCACAAGTACTTATTCTATGGAAAAACATGTGTGGTCACATTTTGTCCCATTAAAATATCATGACTGATTGGTTACGTATGCTTCCTAAGGAGTTTTTAAGCGTATGGTATGGAGAATACAAGCATTCGAATGCAAGTAAGTGAATAAATAGGTATATGACAATGCACCATTAAATAAATATGCATATCCACATTAAAAATATAATCCAAAAATATCTATTAATAGTGATCCTATTTAATGAAATGTTACGGTATTTACATTTTCAATGATCAATTATGGTCATTAAAATTTCACAATATAAAATATAAAGTAACATGAAAGTAAATTTAAAGCAACAAACAGACAATACTAGTTATTTCTTATGAGAAATATTAACATTTTATCAATTTGTCATTTCCTATAATACAGAATCAATTTTATCTCAAAAATTCTAAGATTAAAATAGCTTGAAATCTAGGTCTCAAGCTGATATTGAAAAGAACATGAAATTAATATATAATTAGCATAGTTAGAATATAACTTTCTAAACTTACATTCTCCAAAGTCTCCAGTAATGCTCTAGGAATACAGATTTCTAGGCAGAAAGATGATAAAGGATTCAGCTTCTAAAATGTCCACTGAAAAGGCTTGAATAATATCACCTTATAATCAAAAAACAGCTGCAGACACAGCTGTGTGTTACCTTACATCATAACCTCTTTGCTGTCTGATTAGTCTGAAAAAATAGGTTCTTTAAATCCCTTATTCAAACCAATTCCATTTTAAATGAGCCTTCTCAGTAACAGGCTCTAGCAGAGCCTAAATATCCCTACTGTAGAATCTTAAGAAACTGTGCCACAAACACTGAGCAGGACACATAAAGAGTTCACTACAGTAAGATGGTCAGTCAACATAACTTCATAAAGGAAGTACCTACAACAGTCGCTCGTGGTCAGTCACAGCATGAACTGCCTTAAGGGCTCCTTTGCCCTGACCCAGTATGAACAGTGACAGGACAGTTTATAGAAAAGATTAACATGCAGGCTTTGATCATATACTTAAACTTGAAAATGCAGACCTAAGAAATCAGCTCCAGCACATTCATCTATTTTACAAAACAAACTCCTTCCTCCGTGGTCTTATCATCACACAAGACTGGTCTTCAAGCAACTGTAAACATTGTAAACAAAGCCCTCGACTTCACCACAATGTCTTACATGACACTGATTTTCAACACTGTCTTCAGATGAGTCTTTCACTCCCAATCTTCAGCAGTTATTGCAATTTGAATAATTTGAGTGGATATTAGACCAGTTGATGAATCATTAGTTTAAAACAAAATAAAAAGAATTTTAAAACTCTCTGACCCTCAGAAGACACAGCTAATTGGAATACTTAGGAGTAGGACATTCTGAGCCAGGAATGGTGGTAAACACCTTTAATCCCAGCACTGGGAAGAGGTAGGCAGATCTCTGTAGGTTCAAAGCCAGTCTGGACTACATAGTGAGTTCCACACAGCCAGGGCTACACAGTGAGACTCTGTTAAAAATCAAACAAAAGCAAAACAAAAAACCAAAGAGTAGGTATTCTAGCCGAATGGACAGCTACTCTTTAGTAAAGTACTGAACCATGCTGCAAGGATAGTCTCCTCGAGCTAGATTCCAGCATCATTACTGTGTTACCATTCTGAACAGTACTTAATGATTAAAGTCTGGAAATGTCAAGGGTACAGGCTGTATCTTCTGGGTGAATATACTTGGTCCAGGGAGTGGCACTGTTAGGAGGTGTGGCCTTGCTGGAGGAAGCGTGCAGATGTGGCATGGGCTTTAAGACCCTCCTCCTAGCTGCTTGGTAGCCGGTCTTCTCCTGTTTGCCTTTGGATGAAGATGTAGACCTCGAAGCTCCTCCCACTCCACATCTGCCTGGACGCTGCCATGCTCCCACCCTGCTGATAATGGAGTGACCCTCTGAACCTGTAAGCCAGCCGCAGTTAAATGGTGTCCTTTGTAAGAGTTGCCTTGGTCATGGTGTCTGTTCACAGCAATAAAAGCCTCACCAAGATACTACCCTAGCAAATTCCTTAGAAGTAACAACTCTCCTAAAGTTATGTAGTCAAAGGCTGGCTAGGAGGGCACCAATAAACTGGAGTTACTAACCAGACAACAGCAGTGATTCTTCTTCTTGTGTTTTTTAAGACCTCAAATTTGCTGTTATCAAGGATGATCTTTAACCCCTCAAGTCTCCAGTCTCTGCCTCTCAGGTGCTGGTATTACTAGAATGTACTACCATGCCCAGCCAGTAGTTCTTCCCAGCAGTAAATTCTCAGGACATATAATTTCACATATACATGGGGACAATTATTTAAGGATTAAAACTGGATTCAAACCTCTTAAACCATGTAAAGGAATAGCTTGATGATTTGAGACAGAGGAGGCATGAAGAGACAGGCTTTAGATTTATAGCTTGCAGTTCAATTCCGAGACTTAAGTCCTTATTAACCAAAACTTCATTCAAAACAATTCTTCAGACTATATTAAGGACAGAAGTCAGATCAAACATAAATAAGATACAAAAGAAACCTAAAGTTCTATAAAATAAAGCACTCTATTAAGGTAATGTCAAATTATATATAAAATATGAATTGAAAAGTTGAAGGTCACATGGACTCATGATAAAAATGTAAGATGCATTCATTACCAGCTTTGTTTATTATCTGCAAGAACAGCAGCAATGATCACTTACTATCATGTACTATGTGCCAATGGTGGACCTAAGCCTATTATCGTATGCTTTATCACATTTAAGCCTGACACCACTTCTGTAAAGTAAACAGTCAGTATTTAACAAAACAAGAAACTGAGACTTGGACGATGTATGTTCAAGTACCACTAAGATCCAGAGCGAGTTCGTAGTACACTTACTCGTCTATAACATTCTAACTGCGCTTCTCAAGCTCCCAACGCTGCTGCGACACTTTAATACAGTTCCTCATGTTGTGGTGTTTGTTGCTACTTCATAACTAACTTTGCTATTGTTATGAATCATAATGTAAATATTTGATATGCAGGATGTTTGACCTCCAAGCCCTGTGAGGATCATGAGCCCCAGGTTGAGAACCACTGTTCTAGCATTCCACTCTGTTTTCTACAAAAACTATATTCAATTTTTGTTCCTCCTTGCAGATTTTGAATCTGAAAAATGATCTACCAGCTAAAATTGAATTGCAGCCTGAAAGGCAATACTCAGAACTTTTGCAGATCTTCTTGGGTATGTGTACAGCAGTAAATACTGAGCTACCTCACAAAGTGAGCACTCCCAGCGGAGAAGACATGGACTGCCTCCTTACTGTACCTCTGATACTTGTAAACAAGTGTCCTTTCTGTGACCTACTGGGTTATTGACATCTCTGTGCTTTATCTGGTGAATTGACTGCTTTCAAATTCAGGCCTCAGATTCAGGTTGAAAGTGGAGTCTGTCATTATTCCTAAGCATGAGAAGGTCACAGTGAGCCTATGAACAAAATACTTGCTAGAGAATCTTTGTTCGGCCTTTTTGGTGCTGTTATCCATAAGTTTCACATCATGATCAGTATACATAGTAAATACCATTAAACATAAATATACACATAACATTATACAGCAGCAGCTGATGAGAAGGTGGGGCCCCCAGCCCAGGTTTAGGCTCCTGACTGTGCTCTCAGAGTAATGATCTCCTTCCAGCTCCCTACATAGGTACAAAGCCTTCAGTGCTATACTAGCCTGTGTGGAGTACGGGCAATCATGTGGGAACAGTTAGGTTCCCCTGTCATTCATTTCCTTCACAGACCCTCCACCATCACTTCCCACTCAAGAGCCTCATTAACAGGCTGGAGCTACACGTGTTGAAATCTGCCCATGAAATGAATCTCTCAAATACACTTTGGCTATCCCAGTGTGAATCTGCGCTAAATGAATTTAATTTCTTATTATAAGAAATAACGGATACCCCTCAATGATGACTGCCTTAGCAGGTTAAGGTTTTTAAGGCAGTGAACTATGTATACGATGAGCAAAAACATAGAGAGGATTGAAAAATATCAGCACAAACTGAAAGTCTCACCTTTATTACCCAAGTCAGAGATTTTATTGGGAAAAAAGAAAATTACAGTATGTAAAAATCTAAACAAGGACAATTCAGGGTTGCGAGAAAGAAAGCCTTCAGGAGTCCTCTGTTTGCAATAAAAATCTGACCAGGAGAACATGTCATGGCCTAACACGCTCATTCCATGTAAAACACACAGACAGAATCTCTCCATGAAGTAAGGCCTAATTACCTCTTTACAATCTAGACAGGGAAGGCAGCTTTCAGTATGGTGAAGCCATGTATCATCAACACCATGAAGCTAGCCTATCAGTGTAATAGCGTCTATAAAATACCACAGTGAGGCTGCAATAAGCCTAGAAAATGGGCTACAAATCCCAGCTATGCTCAAGCAAGCAGTGGACCAAAAATAAAAATAGGTAAAACTAAGCCAAGAATTAGATAGCACTCATCTAGATTCATGATTGGTGAGGCAAAGTTCATAGGCTGGGGTGTTACAGTGACTTATTCAGATCTAAAAGATAATGACCATACAAAACAAAAGCATTTCTGTAATTCAGAAAGAAAAAAGAAAGCAAAACCTCAATTTTTTGCTCCAAGACACATTTTAAAAATCCTTACTACGATTGCTAAGTACATCTCTGCACCTTTAAACATGGGAAAGTCAGGAGGCTCAACTTGCACTGTGTCGCCATCAGTTTCTCCAGAGACATTGTCATACATTCCTACCTAATTTTAAATCTGAAATAATCTGAGGTAAAGGCAATGTCAACTTTAAGTTTCCTTTCTAATCATATTTAATTTAGCCATTAAATGCTGAACTGACAATCAAACCAACAGCATGAAAACATTAAGCCACAAAGACTATCAATTATAGGAATTTTAGAAAAATAGTAATTATTTTAAAATAACCATTTTAAAAAACTCAAATGGCTTGAACTACTAAAATGTAAGAATTGTCCACCAATGAAAATGTTTGATTTCCCTCCTGATTGGTGAAAATGAGCCTATGCAAGGATTTCTAAAATTCAATGGCACACATGGACTGCCATCCTAAGGATGAACAAGCATCTCACTTTAGACATGATGGTGAGACATGGATCAGTGATCTCATCAAGCTCTAAGCCAGTGAGGCAGCTGTAACTACGTCCAGGATCAGGCACACACCACTGAAAACATAAGAGCAAATGACTCCCTGATGCTGACCAGGTTGTCCTCACTGTGCTGCATGAGAGGTAGGAGGCCTTCTGCAGTACAGTGAAAACTGTAACAACAGGACTAAGACAGAACAATTATCCAAGGATGAAGTCAACTGAATAGAACCTGAACTTGTGCAGAGACTATCAACCTCACCTAACACTTACTTACACCACCGTGTTTAAGTACCCTGAGTAAAATACAACTGAGCATGAATGGCAATGCATCAGTTCTTACAACAGTCACATATCAAACTGAATCTTAACCAGTCATAGAAATATTAAGCAATACTTGGGTTAAACATAGTTTCCAATTTTCTATCTTTAGTCAGCATGTGGCAAAGCAAGCAATATACAAATAGATCCAATGTTAAAAACCATAAAAGAGAAAAATATATAAAAATATACAATAGTTTGTAGTTTTTATCTACCCTGGGCCAACCCTACGTCCCAGGGAAGCTTCCCAGTCAGATTCACTTCTGGCTAAAGAACACCAATCCTGCAGCAAAAACAGCCCCAGGTCTGCATCAAAGAGGCTCGCACTTCAGTGAATTCCTCCAGGGAAGAGGACAGGAGCCAGGTCCCCTCGAATGCCATTCCCCAGGTGTTCAAACCGTAACTAATTATTAGCATTAGAAGACTGGGCTTATAGGGGAATCTCACTGGTCCAGTTTGTAGCCTACAAAAAAATGGATTATTTTTAAGTATAACATTAGAATATAAATGAAGAATGAGGATGTGACTTTTTATTCCAGAGAAATGGAAACATTTCCAAACATGACAATTTAATAAAAAAGCATGCCTACCATTGAAGGTGGAGCCCCTCCCGATTTTTTAATATTCTTTGAAGGCATTCCATGAAGGCAACTGAGTCTAGCTTGGAAACCTGGGAAATCAAACAGTCAATTTAGAAGATACTGTGATCACTGGGGCATAGAAGATCCAGTCAACAGAGAATTAAAACTAATTTGCTGATAGTTGTGAGCACCAAGAACATTACTGGGGAAAATGTGAAATTCACACTTAAAAGAGCTAAGGTAATTCCCAGCAGGGCTCTAAGGCTCTGACTAACTAGCTCACATTCACACACCAGAGCTCTCCGATCCACACTCCTGGTAACACCGTCCTGATGAGTGCAGTAAGTGAGCCAGCATTTTCAGCATTTCATGGAGGACTGCAGTACTCGGGTTAGGGTCCAGCAAACTTCTCTACAGCATTCTTTGTTCCTACAGTTTCCACTTTGGTCTAGCCTTTCAGTCAATCTATCCAGGAGGAGCCACCAGCTAACAGGAGCCAGTACTCAGGGAGAACTACTGACCTCTTCTGCCAGGATGTGACATGAGAGGGAAGGAGCCACTTAAGATACTCTCAAACACAGGGTCGGGTAGGTTGGTGTCCAGCTCTGTGGGGTCTTCCTTTTCCCACCAGGGAATGACTCCAGCAATCCCGCACGCTCCGCCCGACTCCTTCTCATAGAACCAGTCGCTCTGCTCATCATCACCTGGGCAGAGACAAATATCCGCCCAAGAGTCAGTTTTATCATGGCAATCGGTACTTCAGGAACAATTACTGATGTTGACAAGGGGAAACCTAGCAGGCTATTAAAATGTCCATCGAGTCCACTTAAGCTCAGGGAGTAGAACATTTTTATCTATCTCTTAAAGAATTATTAGGAGCTATAAAGAGACAAACATACAAAAATGATTGAAGTATAGAATGCAGAAATCTTACAAAAATAAGAAATAAGTAAGATTTGCAAGTGTGTCACTAACTGTGCCTAAGATCCCAAGGAGCCACGAGTGCTGATGGTTTGTTTGGAAGAGAGTGTTCATACGTGAATGATCACTTTCCCTTATAAAGGATTTCTGATTTTGAAATCTCTTACTATTAAAATGGAAACTGCAATCATGAAACAAAAGCAATGCAAAAAAGGTCTAGAGCTTAGCTGAGGATGATATACGAGAAATTGATTTGATTCAAATAAACAACAGAGTTAAAAGCAACTGTAAAATGAGACTCACAAAACTCTTTAAATTAGGGAACAAAAATATTTTGCTAAAAATTACAATTTATAACACTTAAATATTAACATTTCATAGGAAGGTAAATTAAAATGTCACAGAGCAGGTCTGTTAAACGCAAGCAGGGACTCAATGGAGACTGACTATCTTACATCTGAATTATCATTAAGACAACATTATGGCAGGCAAGCCTAGTCCCAGCACTTTACTTGGAAGGCTGAGGCCCAGTTGACGAGTGTAAGGCCAGCTTCTGTTATATAAACACAGAATCTGTCTCAAAAAGACAAAGAAAAAGCTACTCTAGAAAAATGAAGTTATGTGACATTGCTTTTATATGATATGCAAAGATACTGTTAAAAAGTAAATTATATAGACATTAAAAGCTTGGACAAGGAATGGTGATAGGGGAATTAAAAACCTATTGTCCTATAACATGGAGAAAGTCACTTTAGCTCTACTAGTGCCCCCATTTAAATAAATAAATAATAACTGGGGACTCACACAGTTCTTAATGAATGAAATGAGGTGAGAACAAAGTAAATTAAATAACAGAAAATCCCTCAGCAACATGAGACACAGTAAATTCACAATAACTGTTACTATTTCCTCCTAAGCCACTGCCTTCTAAAGAGTACCAGGCTTGCCAAGAAGTTCCTTTTTATTAAAGTTTATCATTTTATTTGACCATACCAACATCTACAAGCTGGGTAAGATCTGTAAAACTCAAGTCTATGACCAAGGTGGCTCTACTGACGTGCCCCAATAAAGTGGACACCAGTGGATAGGCGTCCAATGTGCTCTAAACTCAAGTCTATGACCAAGGTGATCCTACTGACGTGCCCTAATAAAGTGGACACCAGTGGAGAGGCGTCCGATGTGCTCTCCTTACATGGAGGTTTGGGAGAAAACATAGGCAATATTACTGTGCTTTTTCTTTTCCCATAAAATCATCGAATGGTTTATAATTTAAAACAATAAATATTCTGTTTCTTTCTGTAGAACCTACTTTCCGCAAATGCATTCTTCTTGTTATTGTTTGACTGGCTTGTTTTTAGAGACAGGGTCTCACTAAGGAGCCCTTGCTGGTTTGGAACTCACAGATATCACCTGCCTGCTTCTGCCTCTAAGTGCTAGGATTAAGGGCATAGGCTACCATTTCTGGACTTAATATTGCATTTTTAAGAAAAAAGACACCTCTGTGCTAGGTCCACATATGGCTAACACCTATGGCTGAGCTCTACTTTATGATCTGTACAGTGCATGGGAGAGAAGCCGGCTGAGGTGAGTCGGTGACACCATCCCAGGTCAGCATGACTCCTCACTCAAAAGTACTGCGATGCTGAGGTCTAGAGAGTCTGGATTTTTGTAGGACAGAAAATGCCTCGAATATAAGATAGTTCTGTTTAATAGTTTATTATAGTGAATTAATAAAAGCCATTTAATTACATACAAGTCGGATGGGGTGTGACAACTGAATAAAATGGCAAACCTTTATAAATCCATTTGAATGCTTACAGATTTACAAACACCTGGACGAATGAGGAGGATAAGAGTGTCTGTCAGTCTTGCGAAAGGAGACCAAACTGCAAAGCCTGAAGTAGGCAAAGCCTCCTGGCAAGTGCTACTGTTCACCTATCATGTGTAAGTGGGTTAGGAAGCTAAGACATTGTCTGTGGAGTACAGAAACCAGCTACAACACTAAAGGGCAGTTGCTAAGTAGCATTTGTAATGCCAAGGGGTTACTGTTGGCCACTTATATAATGTGTACAGTAATGTGTACAGTTTAAAATGGACTTCTCTAAAGGGGAACAGTGTCTCAGTACCTTGTCTTCCCTCATCGTTGGTGAACAAGCCGGCGTCAGTGCTGCTGAGACTGCTGGAGTCACTACAAGCAGGAAAAGAAGACAAATGAAGCAGATCAAAACAACAATTGATCCCTCAGTCCTCAAGCTTTAAAGAGACACGGCAGCTCAGAGATGGACCTGAGCCTGACAAAGATCTGAAAGAAAATAGGACGCTTTCTTTTCTTTTTTTCATGTCAAACTTCAACTATCCCAGTTCCATTAGCTACAGAAGACATTATTTTTGGTGCATAAAAGCCCAGGAGTCTAATGAGACCTAGACAGTAAGCAGATGTGACTGCGGAGTGCTGACAACACAGGGACACATTCTACTGCCTACTCTCAAAGGCTCACTGCTCCCTTCTGCTGTGCTGTGGAATTCAGCTGGAGCCTCAGCTGGGTATGACAGGAAAGTTGCACTCAGAGGCAGGCCAAGACTTTCATCAGCACAGAAACACAGGGGTCTGTGTGAAATGACTTCCATAACTGCATAAACTAGGGAACAAGACACAGATTCAAATTTATTATGAAATTCAAATAAATAACATATACGCCAAAAAGAACACCATCACTACGGTTCTAATGGAAACAATATTTCTATATATGGCAGGCCAGTTAAGTAAAAACTATCAAGAAAATAAGAACAACTCATGAGAAGCTGGCCTCTTGGAAGACCATTATTCTAAAAGCTCTTACGGACTTCTTCACTCTTGATTTTAACCAATCAACAAATTGTCACTGGTGACCTTTTAAATTAAAACAGCCTTTTAAAAAAGTATTTATTTGGGGGCTGGAGAGATGGCTCAGTGGTTAAGAGCACTGGCTGCTCTTCCAGAGGATCCCGGTTCAATTCCTAGCACCCACATGGCAACTCCCAGCTGTCTGTTAACTCCTGTTTCGAGAGATCCAACACTCTCACACAGATATGCATGCAGTCCAAACACCAATATACATAAAATAAAAATAATTTTTTAAAAAGTACGTATTTGTGTGAGTATGCATACCTGTGCATAAACAAAGTATAAAGATTCTGTCCATGGGAGACAGCTTATGGGAATCAGTGAATTCTGAAAACCAAACGCAGAGCGTCAGGCCTGGTGCAAGTGCCTTGACTCCCCAACCCAAAATAAAAAATACAGAACAATGTAGCCTAGCTTATTAAAATCAGGCACATTAGCCTGTTTTAAAATATTATAATTATGTTGAAAGTCATTGCTAAGACCTAAATCTACATAGTTTTTGCATACGAACTATCAGTTTATATGTGCTTTTCAAAAATAAACTTATGAAAAGTATGAGTGTATCAAGAGACCCATTTTCTAACTTTCTTCTAGTTGACTCTCAAAGTTTCCTATACAACAGTATCCTTAAGGTACTGAAGCTACGTCATCCCATTTACAACACAGATAGCCTTGCATGAAAGTGATAAACACCTCATGAGCTTGACCATCCTCTATGTAGGAGAGGTCCACAGAACTTTGACCTCCCTCTATGTAGGCAAGGTTCAAACTGCTATTACTGCTTTTCCTGTTTTCCCTTTAACACTGTCCTTAACACACCTCAGGCACACAATACCTCTTCTGAAACCCAAGATAAAATGTACTTACAATTCAGAATCCCTCAGATTCCCCAAAGACAGACTCTACGTACAATGCCCCCAGAAGTCTAGGGTAGCACTCCATAATCAGATCAGCCATATTTCCCAATTAGACCAAGGCTTACTAAATACAAGCCAGGTTAAGCCTGACCACAGAGAGCAAGTATTTCACAGCCTGCAAACGGCGAGTCAACTCACGATGTTTCTGCTGTCATAGCCTTCTAGGTTCTGTAATCTACTCTGCATACAACCGTTCATCTTTTCACAGTATAACTGGCTGACTACAGGTTAGGCACAATACCCAGAAACAGAAGAAAGCCATTTTAACTAGAAGCAGCAGTAATTCTAATAAAGCACACTGGATTCATTAAGTGTGGTGGGGGCCCCATAGCAACACAGAATATCAACAGTGAAAGGGAATGGACTCCGAGGATGAGAATGGGAAGGGGGACTCTGCACACTGCCTTTGAAATGTTTCTGTAAACTTAAACTTCTAAAAAGCTCATAAAACACTCATCTATACATATACTGCCCAAGATCGCTTTCAACGTAAGAAATAAAAATCATTAGTTTATACTTGCAGAACTCAATCTAATTTTGAGGATTTTTATGGTTTCCTTATAAAGTTTTCTATTCTTACGTCTGACACTCTTATTCATGTTCTTCTTCCAAGAAGCATGCTTACCTCTGTCCACAACATGACAGAGCTCAAGATGTGTGGAAATTCAGATCCTGCAAGACCAGTCTCTAGTGATCCTTGCTCTCTACTGAGGTATTTTTTATGGACACATAAAATGACTCTGCTGTGTTCCTGATACCTTGCCAGTTGCTCCAGTGCTTCCCTGTTGTTATGCTCATTAAATAAGAACTTAGGAGAACAGGCTTTTCACTTCCAGCAGCTACAGGACATGACACGTCATCTGTGAGGACACAGTATCTCTCCTCCTCCTTGGAAATCATTTCTACAACTACTGCTCAGGTGAGAATGTATTCCATGAGAAATTAATGGATAATTAATATTAATGGATACGCATTAATATTAATCCCCTTTCCATTTGGTTCATTTTTGTTTTTTCTCTAAATAAAAACCAGACATCATCTGAGAGCAGCAGCCTTCCAAATACAGCTTCAGACACCTGCAAGCACTTTTCTTCTGTACCAGCACACGCCCTAACCTCGACTGTATGGACTGAGGTCAAAAGTCAACAGAACACTACTGCCAAGATTATGTTGTGCTAAGTTTCTTCACTGCTGAACGTTCCCATTTCCTCTCTGATGAAATCTGAACACCAGAGCACAAAGGCCTTCAAGAAATGCTGCTGCTGTAGCCTCAGATCCTCTAACGTCCTTGTAACATGA
Organism: Rhynchomys soricoides; assembly: GCA_019843965.1. NCBI lineage: Eukaryota > Metazoa > Chordata > Mammalia > Rodentia > Muridae > Rhynchomys > Rhynchomys soricoides. The sequence continues at coordinate 6,877,313 of JADRCH010000057.1, forward strand.
GCTGCAGACACTTCATCCTACACGGATCTGACAGTCATGCCATTTCCTTGCTGAGTCTCCAGTCCTCCCTTGTCTGAATAAGTCTTAACTCTCGCTTTGAAGCACAGCTCCTGTGAGAAGCCGTCACCCACACAGAACATCCCATTCTCAGGGTTAGCTTGTATGCCTATGCAGCCTAGGAGCATGCTGGAGTCTGTTACTAACCCTGGAGCCATCCGTGCACCACAGTGCGGTAGCTAATCACATGTTTGCCATACACGTACATGCTCACACATACATGCGGGAACAATTCCCTTACTTATAAATCAAATCCAAGAAAATACAAACCTTCTTAAAATGGAAAACTGTAGGAATAGAAAACACCTGAACCAGGTAGCAATCCTTCTGCAAAAGAAACCGCACTGAGCCTTCCAGGGGCAGCAGAAAACTGGTATAAAGAAAAGTTTAAAATTCAGGGGGAATATAGTTTAAATCATTTGATTTCAAACATCGCATTTAAACTATGTGCCTGAGATGTGAGCTACTGGGAAAGTTATTATCTCTGATAGTGATTTTGTTGTTGTTGTTGAAAAACTGAGGAGAACTAAATGAGAAAGGAATTTGCCTCATTATGGTCCCAGGGTGAAAAGAGTAAGGAGTAGATCTCTAAAAAGAAGGCACAGAAAACAAGAGGGAGGGGCCTTCAAAGTCAGCCAAGCAGGGACTCCCTCAACTCTTCCACCACTGCCACCCCCTGCCCCAGCAGTGAGCAACAGTGTCAGTGCCTTTGACTGAGTGGTCCTCAGTCACAAGGACTAGAACACAAACAACCTAGTTCCTGCGCAAAAACAACTTTCTGAAAAGAAACAAACTTCTTGCTTTACTTTTTAAGGAAAAACTATGTAAACAGTAAACAGTAATAAAACCACCATCTGTTCACTCAACCTGGGTTCTTATCATAACCCAGTCACACAAACATACACAAATATCCAAAATCTACAATTACCAAGGTTAAACTGAGGCCAAGTTTAATTAAATTAAATTAAAATTAAAACTCAGACACTTCCCCAGAACCATTTTCTTCTGGCTCTAAGAAATGTAAGGGCGTGTGCTGAACACATGAGCATACTGACTGCTCTTACAAGCAGTACAGCTGGATACACGGCAAAGGCTCACTCCCTCTGACAAGCAATGAGCATGTGACAATCAGATTAAAGGCAGCCTGCTTCCTGAGATGGACAGAAAGGAATGCTACAAAATCAGCTGCTTCCGTACCATAAATCAGGTCTTTATATTTCATAAGTGATCAGAATCCCCTAGCAAGCTATAGATCAACACACCAAGCCCCATGTGTCACAGGGTATGAACTCTGAACCTCAGGAAACAGAATGATGAATACGTACCCTACAGTGCTCCACAGGCTCTAGCTCCCTAGTTACACAATGAGCTGTCCTACAGCACTGTTATTCAAGCACACCCTTTCCCACCACAGAGCCACTGTCTTACTTCGTAGCTGGAAATCAAGACAATTATAACACAATCAACATAATAAATCAAATGAGCAATTTTGCTTTGTGTGAAAATGCTATAAAGCAGAAAAAAGAACAAGCCTAGCTATAAAGTAATATCACTATCATTGTAGCAACTTATAATTATGTAAAAACAAAATTAACTAAAATAGAAAACACACAGAGCCCAGGCCCGCAGACAACCATGCTTGTGGGAGGAGGGGAGAAGTCACCTTTCGCTCCTGAGCTCATCCGAGGCTTTCTGCTCCTCATAGTCCATTTTGTCTTTGTTGGTCTGGCTTATTTCTTCACTTTCCAAAACCACTCCTTCCTCCTGGGTTTTTGGTCCAGGTCTAATCACTTTCAACTTCCTTTTCTTGACTTTATTCCGGGTAAACTCTGGATACTGGTTAGCCCTATCATGGTCCATTTCCTGGTCTCTACAGCCTTCAGGCAGTTGGGTCATGGTCCTTTTGTTGGAGATGTCCTGCGGGAGGTCCACTGCCATGCGCTTCACCTTCCTCCTCCGGCGGAGAGTTCTGTTCCCAAGGCTGTCCACTGCAAAATCGGACTCGTGCCACAGAAGCCTCTTACCTCGAACACTGCTGTTTAAATTTGAAGACGGCCTCCGCTTCGCCACTAACACTTGGTCATCAGAGTCACTGCGGTCCTTTTTATTACTGCTGTGCTTCTCTCTATAGTCCTTACTTGGTTCTTCTACACTAGAATCGGAGCCTTCACTTAAGCAGTGGCCAGACTCCCATGGGTGGTGAACATTATAGGATCTCCGCTTCCTCCCTCTCCTTTTCCTGGCCTGGCGTTTCAGGGGGCAAGACAGATTTCGAGAATGATCTCCTGTTTCAGCAAATCCACCTCGGGCTTGCTCAGAGCTCTCTTCCAGTGCAGAGACAAGATCGTGAACAAGCTCTTCCATTGTTCGACTGAAATGCCTATATGTTTTAGAGAACAAAAAAATAAAGTCACTTAGCTTTTTAACCTAGTTTTTCACACAAGCAATTCACCCTAAATATGGGCATAATTAATATTCTCCACAAGATATCTGAAAGGGATATGACCGAACTACTCAAAGGATGACAGCATTTTTAAATTTAACATAGGAATAGCTGGGAGTGAAGGCACATACCTATCTCTAATATAACCCCAGCATGCAGGAAGCTAAGACAGAAGTATTAAATTTAAGTTTGAAGTCAGTCTAGGATACAAAGCAGACCCTGTCTCTAAAGATAAATTCCTAGCACTGGAATCACTTCACGACAGGTTAAATGCAGTACCAGTGGTGGTAGGAATGGGATCAGTGGGCTAAGTTCTTCATACATAATTACAAGGATCTACATCTACACCCCCAGCACCCATGTGTATCGGCATCTGTTACCCCAGCACATGGGTAGACACAGGTGGATCCTGTGGGCTCACTGGTTGAGCTCTAGGATGAATGGCAGACTGTCTCAGAAGAATAAGGTAGAGAAATGACTGAGAAGAACATTAGAAGTCAATCTCTGGTATCCACACGCAACATGGATAAACATACCAAACAGAGAGAGAGAGAGAGAGAGAGAGAGAGAGAGAGAGAGAGAGAGAGAGGGAATCCCAGTAATTTTACATGATTATAATGTAGAATCATAGAAAACATTTTTGGCATAAATCACTGTTCCTCAGTCCATACCTGCCCCTTTTCTAAAATCAAATGTCTTAAAATTTTCTCAGTCCTGAAGGAAAGGCCATCCAGAGACTACCCCCCCTGGAGATCCATCCCATATAGTCACCAAACCCAGACACTATTATAGATGCCAAGAAGTGCTTGCTGACAGGAATCTGATATAGCTGTCTCCCAAGAGGCTCTGCCAGAGCCTGACATATACAGAGGCAGATGCTCACAGGACTGAGCACGGGGTCCCAATGGAGGAGTTTCAGAAAGGACTGAAGGAGCTGAAGGGGTTTGCAACCCCACAGGAAGAACAACAATATCAATCAACCAAAGGGCCCCCCCGCCCCCCGATCTCCCAGCGACTAAACCACCAACCAAAGAGTACACATGGAGGGACTTATGGCTCCAGCCACATATGTAGCAGAGGATGGCCTTGTTGGGCATCAATGGGAGGAGAGGCCCTTGGTCCTGTGAAGGTTCGATGGCCCAGTGCAGGGGAATGCCAGAGCAATGAGGTGGGAGTAAGTGGGTGGGTGGGTGGGGGAGCACCCTCATAGAAGCAGGGAAAGGGGGGATGGGATAGAGGGTTTCTGGGGGGTGGGGACTGGGAAAGGGGATAACATCTGAAATGGAAATAAAATACTCAATAAAAAATAGATTTAAAAAGATGTAATACAAAAACTGGAGCCATATATAAGAAAAACCATTTTCTTCCTCACCCCTTCCCTGCCCACTAATTCCTAAGAAGGCATATGATCTACTTCCCATGCACTTTACCTTATCACTGCCATAATAGCAGAGGCACACAAAGGAGGGATTTCCAAATGTGTATCAGATGCAGAAGGAAAGTTTAACCCAACTGTGGGCACATCTTTAGGCCACTAAACACCCACAGCAAGTGATGCAGAAACTGTCTTCCATTCCAACTGGGACCTCAGTGGTCTGCAGGGCCATCACTAACACATTCTGAAGCAGTCTACTAATAAGTCTTTAAGTCAGCAAGCATCAGCACTGGGTAGTTTGGAGTGCTACTGAAGTTGGTAGTCTTTTCCCACATTCAGTCCCCAGTTGAGTTAAATTAGTCGGCGTGACAATCTTTAAATGGTCCAGGAGTTTCACATGTGTACCTTTCTAATGAAAACCATGGCCTATAACTTCTCAAATTAAATTAGACAGGCACTCAGGGCATCAAAATATTCCCAACAGCCTTCTAGAGGCCAATAAAGCATGTAGAGTTTATAAGAGGGGTAAGCACAATTTTTTGCAGAGGGTTAGGTTACAAATATTTTAGGCTGTGTAGGCCATATGGTGTCTTATCATTATAAGTAGCCATAAACAAATGAGCCCCTTAGGTGGTTTTCTACCATTATGAATAAAAACCAAGTACTATTGCAAACAGTTTTCCAACCCTTGGTCTACATAATCTCTAGTTATACACAATCTCTATCATCTACATATTTTAACTTTAGAGAGTTCCCTATGACAGTTCGTAACTTTTTATTGTCATTTAAAACCTAAGGACATACATGGTGATTTAATGGGTTAGTATTTACAACCCTACACGCATCATCTAAAGGTTGAGCCTTTAGTACCTGTCAATATGGAAACTACATGACTACCTCACTGCATTCTCACACAGCTCTGGGGTGACAAGCAAAACAGAAACAGCAAAAGACCAGTCGCTGTGACCTATCTTAGTGGTACATAAGGATTTCAAGTCCTAGCATCTGATTCCGGAGCACCAGTGCTTATCAAGGGCAGCAAGAACAGCTGCCACAATCCCACCATCCACACTTCATAGCTTTGTTTCACTACTTTAACTGTTAAGACAGCCTTAACAACAACATTAAAGCCAAAGGCTCATATTTAGTTCCCCAGTATACTGTCTCAACAGAGATCTAGAAAGCCTAAATCAACACAAGGTGCCCGGCAGCGTGGCTGGTGAGGATGAATTGAGTTCAAAGAAGTATCCTGCCAGGCAGTGGTGGCGCACGCCTTTAATCCCAGCACTCGGGAGGCAGAGGCAGGTGGATTTCTGAGTTTGAGGCTAGCCTAGTCTACAGAGTTGAGTTCCAGGACAGCCAGGACTACACAGAGAAACCCTGTCTCGAAAAACCAAAAAAAAAAAAAAAGAAGTAGTATCCTGCAGGGCTGGCAGAAGAGGAAAGCAGAGACAGGGAATGAATGCAGCTCCAGCCCCAACTCCTCTCACAATCTGAATATATAAACAAAACTATTCACAACAGTTTTCAGACACAAGGTGATGCAAACACATATTTAGAGAAACTCTAGAAATCATAAGATTTCTTTCTTCTTTCAAAAGGCTTCAATATAACTCTGGCTTCAGACTACAACATAGACAGACCTATGATTTTCTGGTTAGGAAGCAAACAAGAGCTATAACCTGACCATGCGATAAGCAAGATGGATCTTTTACCTATTACCTATGTGTTAATAACTGTTTTCTCTTAGTGCAACTAAGGATTTGTTCTTTTCCTTTAAAACTAGTTCTCTGAAGAATGGAATCTGAAAAGCCTGTTATCTGTGAATGTAAGAGTGCATCATTAAACAAAATTCACTTACAGACAGCTTTATATGCATTAAAATTGGGATCCTTTTCCTAAAAAGTTCTATTACTGGTCTGCTTTTTTAAGACTAGAATGGTCTTATCACTGAGTGAACAGATAGTTCAAAATTACATGTTACAACATAAATTAATAAATAAGTCTCCAAGTAAAATCCTAGTTTATTTTAAAGGCAGTTTGGCATACCATCCCAGATGAGAAAAGGCAGCGGTCTTCATGCCTGTTTGTTTTCTCTGAGGCCCCGAAAGCCTGACCCTCATGAGATCATCCTCAGCTAGAGAGCTTGCACACAGGCACACATCACCAGGTTCTTAATGGTATAGTAAGCGAATGTACCCATTTAGTCCACTGAAATATGATACTCATCAACTCATTTCTTTTCTTTCCCACTCACTTTTATGTGTCAGGGTTTTGCGTACGTGTGTGTCTAAGCACTCCATACAGTGTGTATGAAGGCCAGAAGGAGGTGGTGGGGGATTTCTGTGAAAGTGGAGTTACAGATGGTTGTGAGTTGCCATGGGGTGCCTGGGCACTGAACCTGTGTCTTCTGGAAGAGTTGCCAGGGCTCTTAACTGCTTTGGCATCTCTCCAGCTCATTGACTAATTTTTATTGGAAAAGAATTTCAGTAATCAGTAAGGTTTTAAAAAATGTCAACAACATGACTAAGAACGAAAGCAAATTTTCTTAGAATCTCAATTTCTATTGTTTCTCTTAAGAAAATAAAATATTTTAACCAGAAGAATCCAATGAACTCTATGGTACCATTCAAGCATGAACTAACTAAAAATTAAGAGGATTCATTCAAAACTGCAGAAACGCAGAAAAAAATATATTTAATATAATCAATTCTGGATTCAGTCATTTTTCACCCCTAATTTGCTCTGACTATTCCACAACTCAATTCCAAGAAAACCCTTACAGAGGAGCCAACAATATCAGTCAACTAGATCATATTGTTTCACTTACATCTTCCAGGTAAAAGGAACTGGAGAGAAGAAAAACTGTAACAGAGCATGTCACCAGTAGCTCAAGTGTCTCCTTCGTTCGGACAGGTCACTGAAGCGACATCAGACCACTCTACTAAGACACTTTATTGCAAACATTATTTTCTTATAGAAGTCCTTGTAGATGAGAAATGAAGAAACGTAAGACTTGTCTGTACAAAGCAAGACTTAGCAAACTGCCAAAGTTTTAATCTGAATTAATACGAGCTCAGTGAATATACCACCTGAGATGTTTTTATTCATATGTGAAGTCTCTTCATTTGACCCTCATTTAGAAATGAAATCTTAGGAAACAGCCGTGGATACAATGTCTAAGGTATCAGCTCAGTACTGGCTTTATAGTCCTGCTATGCTCATAGAATTTATCAAGGCAATGAGCACCCTGCCAGGCAGGGCCGGGTTATGCTGAGAAATATCAAATGTATTTGTTCCAAGATTTGATGAAGCGCAGGGCTTCAAAGCAGGTCTGCTTTCATGTTCTTTTGAGGAACTATCAATAAACAGCCATCTTTGGGTTCCTTATCATTATTTCCAAAAAATGATTTTCCTAAAAAACTGTATCCAGTTAGGAAGATGGATGAAGAACAGAACATGGCATGAAGAGGTTTTTTTATCGCCCCAAAGATTAATGTTCTCTGGAAGAACCTGGAAGCTGCCCTTAGTCCACATGTCCTGTTTACATCTTCCTGGGACTGAACGTTGACAGATAACACCTCTTCCTGTGCCTGCTTCTGAGGCTGGTCTGGCTGTGTAAGGCAGGCTAGGCTTTAACTCTTACACTTGCATGGTATCCAATACACGAAAGGAGAGGCGCAATAAAGGAAACCCAGAAAGCAGATGCCCTACCTCAGACTACTTTACTGGTACCTACTGATGTCCTAACTCAGACGACTACTTTACTGGTCCCTACTGA
>JADRCH010000057.1:6884978-6896697 GCA_019843965.1 Rhynchomys soricoides
ACTCAGACAACTACTTTACTGGTTCCTGTTGATGCCCTAACTCAGACGACTACTTTACTGGTCCCTGTTGATGCCCTACCTCAGACGACTACTTTACTGGTCCCTGTTGTTTCTGATGATTCTATTCCCAGCCACTGCTATTCCTAAGAGGCAGGCAGAGACCATTTTTTAAGGATTTTTTTTTTTTTGGTCCTGCATCCTGGCAAAAATATCAGTATAACAAGACAATATTTAAATGTGTGTCTATTGAATGAACCCACCAGTTAACTTTAAAACAAACAAGATTCTTCAAATGGAACTAAACAGTTTCAGTTATCAACATCTGAAAAGGGAAAACCAAAATCAAATAGTCATCACCTAGTTCATAATCAAAACATCGACTCTCTCTTCTGATAAGCTTATCTACTTTATTAATGGCGACTAAATGTAAAATACATTTGCTAAGTCCAACCAAAGTTGGCCTTCACAATTTGAAGGAAGGAAAACCGTCTCAGCCTTTGAGTGGCTTCCATCTGTCCTAGTATTGTGACCCTTTAATACAGTTCCTGATGTTGTAGTGACCCCAAACCATAAAATAATCTTCATTACTATTTCATAACTGTAATTATGCCGCTGTTATGAATCATAGTGTGAACATATGATATGCAGGATATCTGATATGTGATCCCTGTGTCATTTGATCCCTCAAAGGAGTTGCTACCCACAAGCTGAAACCCATTGGTCTACATAAGTACAAATTCAGTGTGTACATAGTCAAGAACTACGCATATGATGTACAGCATATGATGACCACTCACAAACAAGAACATGGTGATGGAGTTATACACGTCCATATCATGAACTAGTACATCTGACTTAAGAAGAAACAGTTGTTTAAGAAAGGCTCTTTGCTCTTCTAACTGTACAGCAACAAAGGAGCAATTGAGAATGAATACATAACGATCTGGAGAGTGGCAATGAGTAGATACGTATAAGTAGGAAAAGGAGCCACACCACAGGAAAGGTCTACATTTTAAGACTAATCCAACAAAAAAATGATTTATCAAAAAAAAGGATTTATCTTAAATGTTAAAATTTCTGATGCTCAATGGAACTTAAAATTTTCCTTCCTTAATCGTACTGCTATTTATCAAAAATGAGTCTTTATCTCAAGCAAGAGCAGTGGGGGTGGCTCAGTGGTGAAATACCTGCCTAGCACGCTCAAAGCTCTGGGTTCCCCAAACCACCACAACCGTGAGATGGATCCTGACACAGCCATTTATTAAGAGGCTACCTCCTGGGAGGGAGGGATGGCTCCCTAGCAGTTAAGCATCCTTGCTACCTTTCCAGAGGACCCAAGTTTAGTGTCTAGCTCTCAGTTAATACAGCTTACAAGCACCTACATCTCCAGCTTGGCAGGTAAGGAGGGGCAGGATATCCTATAACCCTTCCTGACCTTGATATACACACAGAAACAAAAAAATGAAAAGCTGGATTTTCAAAACCAAAAAACAAATAGTATGTCTTATGGCTTGGTCTAGTGGATCTTGCCTGTGACCTCAGCACTTAAGGAGGCAGAGGCAGAATTCCCTCAAATGTTGAGGCTACCCTGGGCTACACAGCTGAGACCCTGCCTTCAACGAATCTGATTCCTGCTTTAATACACAGATATGAATAAGAAGAGAGTTAAAGAGAAGAGTCTTTCTTCCCCAGTCAGGAATCACAATGTTCTCTAACAGACAGGCTAACCCATTCCCCGTAAGCATGCCCAGGGCTCCCCTGGCTGCAACCAGTCGTCCTGTCTACTGGAAGCTACAGCTCTGTCACTTTGCCACCAGAGACATCTGAGGAAACTACTTCTTTTCCTCTTTACCCTAGGAAAATTGTACACACTTAACCGGCTGACCTATATGTCCAAAAACACAGTAAAGTTTATTTCCACTTCTCAGCTAATGACTTAGGGACCATTTCTTGATTTTATTACTTCATTTAATGACTGACTTCCAGAGTCACCCAAACTCTTCTCATAGCCTCTGCTTTGAAAATGTAAATTACTTATTTTCTTAAATGCATAGATGAAATGCAGTCAGAATTGAAGTCAAACAAAACCAAAAAATTTGAATTTAAAAAGTAATCCATCCTGTCAACAAGTTTTGGCAGGGTAAGAAATGTCTTGATTATTGTTTATACAAGATAACTGCACAGTAATATTTACTGAATGTATATCCTGAACTCCTAGATTAGGAACATGAAAACACCTAAGGTTTAAATATAAGTCCCTAGCATACATATAACCAGATGATAAGAACATGTAAATCAAAGAGAGTATATGATGTTACTAAAATCTTCAGAAAATAAGGATTTTAACTTTCTGCTGTGTGAATAAGACAGACTAATAGTTTACATAAAGGTGAAAACAACGCTTAGAGGTTTCCAGCTTGACACACAAAGGATGCTAAGAAGCCACCCCACAAAGTACTTACCCCAAATTATACTGTCGATTGCTCTAATCTTTAACTGAAGGAATACGTGGAATCAAGCAAAGCTAACAGTTTAGGAAACTGAGTTCAAGACCCTAACCAACCAAAAAAACAAACCAACCAATCCCAGCTACTCAAAACAAGCAGTTTGTATTACATTGCTTTCCAGATGTAAAGAAAATCAAACACCAAATAAGAATGGAATTGCAGACGAAAAGGTCCAGATTCCATTTCAATGGCTTTTCATTGTTGTTAAAACAAAGCCACAAAACACAGGTTTTTTTTTTAAAAAAAAAAAAAAGCCTATCTCAGAAATTAAAGGCTAGTCTACAAATCTGGGCATGTACTTTCTAATCCATAGATGCCTACCCTAGTCAAACAGAACGTGAGTACATTAGGGCACTAGAATCATATGCCAAATAAATCTCTTAGAGACTTTATTTAAATTATCTTTGCCTCTTCAGCCATCTTATCTAGGCTGTAAAGAAGGGTTGGTGACTATCGAAGAGGATTTACAGGAGATGACATACACAGATAGAACCGAGGCCAATTAACTACTTAGGGGTAGCAACCGTCAATAGCGTGGTGATTACACAACCTGGAGAAAACAATCAAGCAAGGCAGTTCAAAGAATGAAACAAACAAACAAACAAACCAACAAATCGCATTAAGAAATATCAAAGCCTGGGCAAGGCAGCACGTGCCTGTGGTTCCAGCCCTGGGGAGGCTGAGACAGGAGGACTGCCAGGAGGAAGTCAGCCTGGGCTAGAGGGCAAACCAGCCTCAGAAAGGAAAGGGAGATTGCTGGTAAAGGAGTGAAGGAAGGAGGGGAAGAAACCAGTGGACTGCTATGCACATTAACTAGAAAAGGAAGGTTCTGGTTTTGTGGAACGCACCTCTTCTGACAATTAAGATGCATTTGAAGACTTTCTTTCAAAAACGATCTGATAGGTGCTAATGACACTCTGGTCTTATTACACACATAAGTTGTGAAGCAAGTAAAAACACTAGTTCAAGTAACTCCTGTTTAGAGTAATACCATACCAAGTAATAGTCAAGTGATATACAGCACTGAGTGATAGGGGGGTCGGAGGTTGGTTTGGTTTTGTCAACTAGCACCAAATTGCTTCCTCTCTTCTGGGACCAAACCAATCTACTGAACACATTTCACCTTCCGTTCCTGAAACATTAAGAAAAGTACATTTTAGAGGAAACACCGGGATGTTGAGAAGTTCCTTTATCTTGTTTTCTGTGGTGGTTTTCCCCACATGTTACAACTGCCAAAGCTAAGAAAAACTAATGCATTATGACCTGTGTCTCTTATTCCAAGCTGAGTGCGGCAATTAAAATTGCTCAATTATAAAGCATTGCCTACTGTTCTCACTGAAAATCGTGAGAGCTTAAAAGCCACAAGAAAAACGACACTCGTTAAAAATGATCTTTAGAGAGGAGTCAAATAAAGCATCTGACCTAAGATATTCTTTTAACTTTTCAGTGGTCGGTGATGCAAAACAATCAGACATCACAGCCCACTGGCATGAACTTTAAAGTCACAGTTCTTGACTTACTACTGGTCAGATTTTTATGTTTCAAGATAGTCCACAGGACATCTACTTTCTTGCTACACTAACGTTTCTCTGAAGGAAAAAGCCCTGAAAGAAACGGGGGTGAAGGTGGAGGGAGAGGAGGTTGGGCGGCCAGGGTTTTCAACCACTAAATCCGAAATGTAGCTACTGTCTCTGGCACTCATTTGCCTCTTAATTTTCTGTGCTTGCGAGTCTCCTACAACAGGGATGCCGTAAGGATCAAGTGTGATTTGCGAAAGCAGTTTGGAAACTTACAGCGATGGGTCAGGATACACTAAAGACAAATTCCAACCCCAAACCTAAGGTTACTGGAAAGCACCATCTCAGGTGAACTAGGACAGAACCTCCTGGGTAGTGGAAAACTTCTAGGTTTTACAGGAACCAAGTGCGCAGGGAGTAAGAGAGCCTGATGTCTCTGCCACTAAGAAACTTCCGGAAGGGGATTTCTGTAATCTGGTCAGCCTCGGAATCTAGTATAATGTGGCCGGTTTGGCAGGGGCCACGGGATCGAGGCCTGAAGGAACTCGGTGCCCGGCTGTCTCTGACCCGGAGCACCGCGAGCTGCTCGCCTGCTAGCTCGCCCCGTTCCCAACGGCCCGCCGGGCTCACCAGCTCTTCCCGGCGGCGGCGGTGGCGGCTCCGATCGCTGGGCGCCCGTCGGCCCCAAACATCAACGACACCCGGGAGCGCGGCCTCGAGGCTCAGGCCCGAGGACAAACTCCAACTCCCGCAGCCCGGGCCACTTCCACACAGCACTTAAGCATTTTAAGAGCTACTTCCGGAAGCCGGCTGGAGGCGGAAACCGGAAGCCGGAAGCGACCATTCGCTCCCCTTCGCCTGGTGGGCCCTTCCCGTCAGCGGCTCGAGCTTCTAGGAGAAAGGAGCGAGTCCGCTGGAGTCGGTTCTCACACGAACAAATCCGATTTCTCTGTACAGGTACTTGAAACAGAGTGAAAGGAAAGGTGAATATGTCGGAAGTGCCCTTGGTTCAGCCCAGTTGCCATGGAGACTGATAGTAACAATTTTGGTGAATTCCAGAACTTGGAGACCATGGCTACTTTAGCCAAGCTGCTGGCGCGGGCGACTTTTCTAGAAAGTCAATACTACTTTAGGAACTGGTGAGTAGTGAAGAGAGGGATCTTAGAAGAAGTTTACTGTTAAGGAATTACTTAATTTAGGGAACAGTTCTAAATTCTTCTTCTCCCCATGGGGATTCAAACATGATCAGAAGTTTCAATACATATATATATTTGGGAGCCTTCCTAAAAATACTGTTTTGTGGGGTTCCCCCCCCCCCCGATATTTAAAAATAATCACTGAGCAATTTGGTTTGGTAAAACCTGCTTTACACAATAAAGGTCTAGTGACCTGATTGACATTAACCAGGCCACCTAGATAGTTCCATGAACTCAAGAATGTCATTGTCCAAAAGGAAATTTGAGCTTCACTTGTCTCACTAACATCATGGAATTCAATTCATCTGTGGTTCATTTGTCTCAAAAGGAAGTTCCTATACCATTGTGACATGATAATTAGTAACAGTAAATGGACAAGAGCTAAGCAGCATTCTCACCCCCCATGCCCAAACTTCCTGTCCATGAAAAGGGGCATTGAAACTAGAAGCAGTGGCCCAGGGTTTTCGTAACGTAGAAGAAACCACAAAATGTACATTACAGTGTGATAAAGTACAGCAGACCAGTGGTAATCATGTCAGTGTGATAAAATCCTGATGAGCTATTCTTATCCTTACATACATCTCAACCATGACTTTGTTACTTCATTGACGACCTCTAGCAACTAAGAAAAGTGATAATTCAATCTTGTAATTTTGAGGAGATAGTATGGATCTTCCTGCTAGGAGTAGCGCAATGTTGCTTTTTCCTAAAATGTAATAGCCACAATCATTTAGTGGATGATGACATTTCTGAAACCTCCAATTAGTCATCTTTAAATAAGCATAAAGCAGTGGAATTCTTTTTTTTTTTTTGGTTTTTCGAGACAGGGTTTCTCTGTGTAGCCCTGGCTGTCCTGGAACTCACTCTGTAGACCAGGCTGGCCTTGAACTCTGAAATCTGCCTGCCTCTGCCTCCCGAGTGCTGGGATTAAAGGCGTGTGCCACCACTGCCCGGCAGTGGAATTCTTATACTTAACATTCAGAAGTTATTTACCATTCATTTAGAGTTAGGTTTGTTTATGACTTAAATGTGTAATAGAAACAAGTTGAATCTTTCATGCTGTTGACAGCCTATTGTGGAGCAGTCATTTAAAAAGGAATTGTGGTGCTCTACGTCAAATCTGAGCTGTTGGTTTCCATTCTGCTAGCTAGCATTTATAGTGCTGGGATGTGCTAGGCAGGCTGTTAAAGGAAGTAGGTCACTCAGGGATCACACTCAGCTGTAGAGCCTCTGTACTTAAATACTGCACTACCTGGGAAAATGTGTCCAGAGGAGCAATAGTGGTATAGATGTTCTGAAGGTAACCAACTACTGACTGGTTGGATTAGAGAATTGGAAGGAATACATACCTAAAACTGTAGAACTGGCCAAAGGCTTGGCTAGGGAGGCCCCAGGCAGAAAAGTAATCATATAAGATATAAATATGGGCTAGCAAGATTGCTGAGTAGATACAAATGTACCTACTACCAAGCTCTATGACCTGAGTTTGATCCCCAGGATCCACATGGACCTCTTCAAACATATGCATACTATACATTAAAAATAATAAAATGTAATCAAAATTGTAATTAATATATTGAAAATTAAAGAGGGAAATTTCTTGAGAAATTCTTGTCATTCCCCAATGGTTATTGACTACAGTGGTTCTTCATGAACATGTCCTCTAGAGTCATATGGAATATTTGTTGAAAGTGTTGATTCTGATTCAGGTTGTCCTCAGAGCCAGGAAGTCTGCATTTCTGGCAGAAGCTCCTGTGGGGCTCTGTTTGCATTTTAAATGAACACTAGGGGAAAAAAAGCTACATAGGGTTTTATCTGCAATTGGTCAGCATTCTTCTAAGCTATGTATTTATTCCCTACTCTAGAAGGAAAGGAAAGTGAGAATCAGTCTGAATACTCTGTGCAAGGTCACATAGTGTTGTACACTTCCACTGGACAAAATTCTCTCTCCACTGAAGTGGTGTAGCTGATGCAGTGGGAGGAATCACCAAGCTCTGGCAGTCCAATGGCTTAAGTGAACTGCCTCTGTGCCCATTACCAGGAAGGGAGTAGCGTTATGTTAATGCCATTCTTCAATGTCTACAGCAAGGTAGTGACTAAAAGTGTTTCTATCTTATTACTGGCACTGGAATAATACTGAAGTAGAAAGGTGATTTTGTTGTGAAAATATGTCACTAACAAACAAAGTTTATTATTTTCACATGTTAAATTTTTCTTTAAAAATTCTATTTGTAATATTAATATTGATCCTGCCAGGCATTTTGGCTCAGTCTTATAACCCCAGACCTTGGACTAAATAGTGTGTTTAAAGTCAGCCTGAACTACTGGATAAGGTCCAGTTGGATAAGTGGTTAATCATATAATTTCTCATTACTGAGGCAAATTTGGAGTGCTTCAGTCAAAACTAAAGAAGTTCGTGACATTTGTTTCTGTGATTACCAAATGGACATTTAGCATCTTACAATGTTCTAAGCTAATTTAAATTTCCTACTTTTCATAACTTCCTATGTGTGACATAGGAATATATGTGACCATATGTATTTTGGGTTTTGAATTAACTTAAATTTTCATTCTCATCAGAACTCAATACTAAGAACAACACACATGCATGCACACAATCATACCATACACAATTTTTTAAAAAATATGATGATAGTTACCTTATGTACCTATGTGGTACCTTTTATTATTCATCTATTATGACTCAGCAAAGTCTGGTTTAGTTAGCCTAAATCATTTATCAAAGATCTAGTAATTTGATCTTTGTGTGTGTGTGTGAATGTGTAATTGGTATAAGCAGTGCTTAAATCATTAAGTTCCAGCATTAAAGTAAGTATTTCAAAAGGAGATCAAAGGGATAAAAATTGGGAAGGAGGAAGTCAAGATAGCACTATTTGCAGATGATATGACAGTATGACATAAGCAACCCCAAAAATTCTACCAGAGAGCTCCTACAGCTGATAAACAACTTCAGCAAAGTGGCTAGATATAAAATTAACTCTAACAAATCAATAGCCTTCCTCTAGTCAAAGGATAAATGGGCTGAGAACGAAATTAGGGGAACCACAACCTTCACAATAGTCACAAATAATAGAAAATATCTTGGTGTGACTCTACCCAAGCAAGTGAAAGATCTATATGACAAGAACTTCTGCCAGGCAGTGCTGGTGCACGCCTTTAATCCCAGGAGGCAGAGGCAGGTGAATTTCTGAGTTCAAGGCCAGCCTGGTCTACAGAATGAGTTCCAGGACAGCCAGGACTATACAGAGAAACCTTGTCTCGAAAAACAAACAAACAAACAAACAGAACTTCAATTCCCTGAAGAAAGAAATGGAAGAAGACCTCAGAAGATGGAAAGATCTTCCATGCTCATGGATTGGCAGGATTAACATATTAAAAATGGCCATCTTACCAAAAGCAATTTACAGATTCAGCGTAATCACCATCAAAACTCAATTCTTCATAAGAGTTAGAAAGAGCAATTCTCAAATTCATTTGGAATAACAAAAATCCCAGGATAGCAAAAACTATTCTCAACAATAAAAGAACTTCTGGGGGAATCACCATCCCTGACCTCAAGCTGTACTATAGAGCAATAGTGATTAAAAACTGCATGCTATCGGTTCATAGACAGGCAGGTAGATCAATGGAATAGAATTGAAGACCCAGAAATTAAGCTGCACAAAGAAGCTAGAACTATTGAGTGGAAAAAAGACAGCATTTTCAACAAATGGTGTTGGTTCAACTGGCAGTCAGCATGTAGAAGAATGCAAATTGATCCATTCTTATCTCCCTATATAAAGCTCAAGCCCAAGTGGATCAAGGACCTCCACATAAAACCAGATACACTGAAATTAATAGAGGAGAAAGTGGGGAAGAGCCTCGAACACATGGGCACAGGGGAAATTTTTCTGAACAGAACACCAATGGCTTATGCTTTAAGATCAAGAATTGACAAACGGGACCTCATAAAACTGAAAAGATTCTGAAGGCCAAGGACATTGTAAATAGGACAAAATGGCAGCCCACAGATTGGGAAAAGGTATTTACTAACCCTACATCTAATATCCAAAATATACAAAGTACTCAAGTTAGACTCCAGAGAACGAAATAACCCTATTAAAAATGGGGTACAGAGCTAAACAGAGAGTTCTCAGTGGAAGAATCTTGAATGACTGAGAAGCACTTAAAGAAATGTTCAACATCCCTAGTCATCAGGGAAATGCAAATCAAAACGACCCTTAGATTCCACCTCACACCAGTCGGAATGGCTGAGTTCAAAAACTCAGGTGAGAGCAGATGCTGGCGAGGATATGGAGAAAGAAGAACACTCCTCCATTGTTGGTGGGACTGCAAACTGGTAAAACCACTTTGGAAATCAGTCTGGCGGTTCCTCAGAAAATTGGAAATAGTTCTACCTGTAGACCCAGCAATACCACTACTGGGCATATACCCGGAAGATGCTCCAACATATAACAAGGACACATGTTCCACTATGTTCATAGCAGCCATATTTATAATAGCCAGAAGCTGGAGACAACCCAGATGTCCGTCCACAGAAGAATGAATACAGAAAATGTGGTAAATTTACACAATGGAGTACTACTTAGCTATTAAAAACAATGACTTCATGAAATTCAAAGGCAAATGGATGGAACTAGAAAAATAGAGTGAGGTAACCCAGACACAAAAGACCACACTTGGTATGTACTCTCTGATAAGTGGATATTAGCCCAAAAGCTCACGATGCCCATGAAACAGCCCACTGACCATATGAAACTAAGGAGGAAGGAAAACCATGGTGTGGATGCTTCAGTTCTGCATTGAGAGGGAAACAGGATGATTGTGGGAGGTGGAGAGAGGGGGGACCTGGGAAGGAGAAAGGAGGGGGAGAAAATAAGGGGGTCAGTATCAGGTACTGGAAGGTACACGAGAGGTACATAGGGTCAGGAAATCAAATAAAAATATGTAGCAGTGGGGGATGAAGAACTGGGGATAACCACTGGAGGGTCCCAGAAGCCAGGGAAACTAGGGTCCCCCAGGACCCATTGGGGATGACTTTAGCAGAAATGCACAGTGAAGAGGAGAGAGAACCTGCAGAGACCACCTTCAGTAGATAGGCATGGCCCCTGGCCAAGGGATGGAGCCACCCACCCATCTCTATGTTTTTAGCCCAGAAATGTTCCTGTCCAAAGGAAGAAAAGGGACAAAAAAAAAAATGGAGCAGAGACTGAAGGAAGGGCCGTCTAGGGACTGCCCCACCTGGGGGTCTGTCCCGTCTACAGACACCAAACTCAACACTGTTGCCTTTGCCAAGAGGTTGGAGCAGAGACTGAAGGAAGGGCCATCTAGGGACTGCCCCACCTGGGATCCATCCTGTCTGCAGACACCAAACCCAGCACTGTTGCCTTTGCCAAGAGGCTGGAGCAGAGACTGAAGGAAGGGCCGTCTAGGGACTGCCCCACCTGGGGGTCCGTCCTGTCTGCAGATACCAAACCCAACACTGTTGCCTTTGCCAAGAGGCACTTGCTGACAGGAACCTGGTATGGCTGCTTCTGGGGAGGTTCAACCAGAAACTGACCAATGCAGATGTGGATGCTTGGAGCCAACCGTCAGACTGAGCTGGGGGAGCACAGTGAGGGAGCTGGTGGGAGGATTGGAGGAGCAGAGGGGGATTGCAACCCCATAGGAAGAACAATGCTGGCTGGACCACCTAGTGCTCCCAGGGACTAGATCACCAACCAGGTAATGTACAGGGAGGGATACATGGCTACAGGTACATGGCTCCAGAGGATGGCCTTGCCTGACATTAATGGGAGGGGAGGCCCTTGGTCCTGTGGAGGTTTGATGCCCCAGCATAGGGGGATGCTGGAGCAGTGGGGCAGGACAGGGTGGGTGGGTGGGGAGGCATCCTCATAGAGGCAAAGTGGAGGAAAGAGAGTGTGAATGTAGGATGGGAGGTTTGTTAACAGGGAAGTGGGTTATCATTTGAGATGTAAATGAATGATTGATAATAACGAACAAACAAAGACACTAAGACCAAAGCAATTTATAGAAGAAAGGATTCTTTCAGGGCTTATAGCCTCACAAGGTTAGAGTGCTTGGCCATCATAGTGGGATCATGGGCACAGGGGGCGGGTATGATGCTGGTGCAGTAGCTGAGACCTCACATTGTGATCTACAAACAGAAACAAGGAAGAGCAAGCTTGAGTTTTTTGAAAACTCAAACCCTGCCACTAGTAACACACCTCCTCCAACAAAGCCATATTTCCTTAATCCTTCCCAAACAATTTTGGTATTAAGTATCCAACATGACTTTATGGGGGCCTTTTTCCTTCATATGAGCACACATTCTTTTAGATATTATCTAGCATAATACTAAGAATACTAAAGAAAAATATTCTCATAGTTTTTAGTCTATACAGGAAGCAGGGGAGTAATTACTAAGGAAGCATGACATAGGGTACATGACATAGGGTACATGACATAGGGTACATGA
>JADRCH010000057.1:6906382-6979132 GCA_019843965.1 Rhynchomys soricoides
GCACCTTATTCCCCTCTTTCGTTGCAGAGGCAGACATCTGCCAACTGTTGATAGGGAAGGGGGAAACGTTTCCAGTCATTTAAATAGACTGCATTTAAATGGGAAGTAAATCTAGTAGAGTCACATCTTCTGTTGATGGTAAGCGGTTAGTAGGAAAAGTCAGCTTTATCTTATATCTTGGGTTTTATCTTATAGCCACCTTGTTGAATGGGATTATCTTTATGGTCATCTTTGAGGTCCTTGTTCTAATGGAAACTTTATGTCTGTGCCCTAATATGGGTCATAAATGACATTTTTATGTGCTTCCCTATCACATCATGTTATGAAGTCGTACAATTATCTTATACTTGGACCAGTTTTTTTCTCCTCCTCCTCCTCCTCCTCCTCCTCCTCCTTCTTCTTTAGTTTCATTCAAAACTTTCACAAACCAAAGATCTTAACCTTTGAGGATGTGCAGTTCCACTGTCTGATGATCTTGTATACAAGGCATAATGGTATAGATCCTACTCTGAAGGCCACAGTCTTCTGCCCTCTCTTCTGGTCTTACATGTTGGAAGAAGAGAACCTACTCCTTCAGATTATCCTCTGACCTGCACATGCTGTCCCCACCCCAGTAAAATAATTAAATAATATTTATAAATGTTTTAAAGATCATTCATCCCAGGTGTGGTGACACTTGCCTCCCATCCCATAATGTGAGGCACTGGGCAAGAGGATCCACAGTTCTAGGCTAGGGCTACATAAAGGAGACCTTGTCATACAGAACAAAACAAAACACTCGGGAAAATAAAATGTTGGCAACTAATTGGTTTTAAAAAGATGAAGACAGAACTAATGCTGGCTATTGATTTCTCAATCTTTGATGTCAGCTATTGGTTTGATAACACTGCTTTTCTTCACCAAGAACTGGTTTGGGATGAGTAGCGTTGAGCATTGTTTTAAGAGGATTCCATTCATCTTCTTCCCCTGCTCTTTCCTAGAAACAATCTCTTCTGCTTGTGAATGTGTGAGCTTTTTTTTTTTTTAACTTTTAATATATTTTTAAAGTTGTCTCTCGTTTTAAGTCATGTTATCTTCAAGAATATTAGCTTGGAAGCTCATGTACATACAGTGTGCATATGCATGTCTTTGAGAAGCTTACTAGCTCACACACAATGCTCATGTGGTAAATAACTTTGAATTAATGGATAACTTACTGCCCAACTAGTATTTGTTTTTCCTGTAAGTTTCAGAGATAGCATTTAAAAATAATGTGATAATAAGTAAATAGATAATATTTATTTGTGGCCTTAGAAAGACTTGGGACAATTTGCTGCTCTTGCAAAGGACCCAGGTTAGGTCCCCAGCTCCCACATCCGTCCGGCAGCTCACAGCTACCTGTAACTCCAGCTCCTCATGAATCCCTGCACCCATATAGCATACATACATTCAGAAACATACACATGAAGTAAAAATTAGCTTAAAAAAGAAATCTTTAAAAGTCTCCATGTAATTGTTTTGAATTGGATTGTTCTTGTGCTAGTCGGGAAGACTTTAAACCCTGGGGAACAGTTCAGATCTCCTGTCCTCCAGCCTGCTGAATGCGGACACTACAGGAACTGGTGGTCTGTCCTGGCTGTTATGATTTGGCTTTAAGTTGATACTATTCATCATTCTTCCCACGAGGCTTTTATGATGTGTCATCAAATGTGCCTCTTGTGCCTACATTGCTGAAATTTTAACAGAGGAACAGAATTTAAAATTAAGAAATTTGACCAATAATTCTTTTTAAGCTTAAAATTTGACTTACAGTGTTTAAATCTATTTTATTGGATTCTCTCATTTGCCCACTTCTTACTGGCAATGGCTTCGTGTGGCTATTAGATAATGAATCGGGTTAATGAAGTTCTTCTTTCAGGGTTTATTCCCTGAGTTCCGGGCTCTGCACAGACCCACAGTTCTGTATGTGCAGTCTCATATGCACTCAGTTAAATTGTCTCTTACAAATATGAGAACACACAACATTATGCTGTGTATTTCCCATTATCATGCTTTATCTGTCCATTTCAGATGTATTGATATACTTAATTTTTTGCAAGAATCAAATGGCATTCTGTATTGTTTCTGCTGTCGTCAATATTTCAATAGGCCACTCGGCTTGTTTCAATATTTAGTGCTTCATAGTGCTATCTAATGAAAACATATACTAATTCTACTAATAACCACTTGGCATAGCCAGAAACCATTGCTCTTGGTAGAACAGCTGATGTGGGTTTAACCAATGGTGTTCTATTGCACTGTTCTGGCCTTCCTTAGGATGGATGCTGAGGCATTCTGAGTTTCTTTACAGCTTCTTCTGTCTTGTATTTCTTTGGAAACACCTTTAAGATTCTTCCAGTGTCATGAATTTGGATTGGTGGGTTCTTAGCAGGAGCAGTGGCCAACTAACGATGTACCCGTGAGAGATGCTGGAAGTACACACTTGTCACCACATGCTCACTAAGAAAGTTTCTGGAAGCTACATCAGTATCAGCTGTAGTGCAAAGCTTGCCCTCAAACATACAGAAGGTGCAGAATGTGTGCTTCCTTAGGAAAGCACAGCAGGACCTATCTAGTTTCAGTTTGACTTTCTTTCTTGTACGATAATGGTGTAAATTTGCACTTGTTTACATTTATAATCAGGATGACCTCCTTCTGGCCATTCAGTGTACTTGACTTTGATGGTCCTGAAGAAACAATGCTGGTTTTGTTTTTCTCTTTGAGTCAAGGTGTCAGGTAGCCCAAGCTAGCCTCAGACTTGCTGTAAAGCTCAGGATTCCTGAACCCCTGATCGCTTCAAGCGCTGGGGTTGCTGGTGAGCTACCACGTAGCTAGCTGTCCTCCCTTTTCCTCCTCTTTCTCTTCTCTCTCTCCCCCTTCCCTCTCTTCCCTATCTCCTCTCACTCCTTTGTCCTTCCCTATATTTATCTTGAAATGAGTTATGCCTTCTACAATTTGTGGATTCCATCAGTAGATAATAAATTTTAAATAATAAACTCACAAACTAGATCCTTTGTTTTTCAGGAAGCTGTCAAAAGTGGCAGAGAAATACATAGGTGTGTCTTTCCTACTTTTTACCACTGCCTGTGATTGCACAAAATTTAAGAATCTGAACTTCATTGACTTGAAGAGAAATGTTCTCTTTTTTTTTTTTTTTTTTTTTTTGAGACATGAGTCTTACTGTGAAGCTCAGGCTGTTAACTTAATATCCTCTGTCTCAACTTTTAAAGTCACTACCACATTGAGCATGGGGTTCACTTTTAAAAAATACATGGTAAGTGTTTGAAAGATGGTAAAGCTCTTGGAGACCTGAGTTCAAGCCTCAGTTCCCTGTGTGGTCACACAGGCTAGTAATCTGTGTGGGGCAGCATTAGGCAGGGATGTTTGGGTATGCTGGCCAACCATCCTAGCCAATGAGAAACAATGTCTCAAAACAAGCTGAAGCCGGGCAGTGGTGGCGCACGCCTTTAATCCCAGCACTTGGGAGGCAGAGGCAGGTGGATTTCTGAGTTCGAGGCCAGCCTGGTCTACAGAGTGAGTTCCAGGACAGCCAGGGCTACACAGAGAAACTCTGTCTCGAAAAACCAAAAACAAACAAACAAAAAAAAAAAACAAAAACAAAACAAAAAAAACCCAAACTGGTACCTAGGGACCACCACCTGAGGTTAACCACTGACCACCCACATACGCACACTTACGCATGTACCTGCACCTCGTGAAAACACATTAGCACACAGAAACACAAAAAATGTGGAATATGGTCAGTGCTTCCGTTTTGTAAATTCCTTTGCTTCCAAATATGGAAAACTGTCCTAAAGAATACGTACGTTTTCTCTGTGGATCTATTTACTTAAGTTAGTTGCTTTCAAAGTTAGTATTCCTTGTATTCAGTGTTTATGTTTGGTTCTTTTTGAAATACCTTGTCAGATGTGTGGCTGTGTCCTATGCTGTTGGCGCTTTGTAAATGCAGATTTTTTAAAATGTAGAAGTGTTGTTGATGAAGAAATTCCAAGGCTACCTTGTTTCTAATCTATCAAATTCAAATGCAGTTCCTATTGTTTGACCTCAGTGACAATGCTGTGCTTTACCTATATATGTGCTGTGTCACCTGCCATCAAGTCTTCAGGGCTTAGATCCACCTGACTGTTGAGCACCCTTGCTGTGTCTTTGTAGATAAGCTTCTGTGCACAGAAGTGTGTTGTGTTTAAAAGTTCTAAGAGGGGACCACTCACAAACACAGAGAGTAGTTTGTCTACCTTTGAGCTCATGGCTCTTGGTTACCATGTTAACTGAATAGAATATATAATGTCATGTATGTGTGTCATGATTACGTCATTCCTGATCCTTCCAATACCTGTGTCTTCCACCCCTCAAATTCATGGGGTTTTTCTTTTTTGTTATACACACACATAAATGAATGAATATGTAATTCCAATCATGAGTCCATTTATTGTTGCTCATATATGTATGATTTTAAGGCCGACCACTTGCTATTGGATAACCAGTTAAGGGGCTCATCTGTGTGGAAGACTGATTCTGTTTCTCGGCAGCCTTTCGGTACTTGTAGCTGTTCATCTGGGGGTGGGACACTTTTCTCCCATTTGTGTTGACATATCAACAGGTGACGTAATTGTTTAGCTATTGTTTAAGTGACTATGTTATTGAAATTTCATGTGTCCTATAAGGAAGACATGGTCTCCCCCACAGACATCCAGGTTTTCTGGCTGTTCTTTGATAAGGGGAGAAAGGTATACTTGTGTGTGGTGTAAGAATGTCTATTAGGAATGCAGGTATAGATTATTCTGGTTTGGGAGAATGTGGAAGTAGTGGAAGTGGAAAGCTTCTGCCTCCATGACCCCACCAGCCACACCATGACATCATCAGCTACACCATGACATCATCAGCCACACCATAACCTCACCAGCCACAGGTGGTTGGCTATTTAGTCAGGCATGCATTCTCTCCTACTAAGCAGGTTTTAAGTCCAATTAGGCTGCGGTTGACTCTTGCACTTTTGAGGCTGTTTTGCCTTGCTGCTCTGATTGTGGTGTACAGGCATCTTAGCCGAATAGGAACATTGACTGATTTTCTCCCTTGGCAGCCTACATAGCTCCTGAAGTGCTGTGATTTCACCCCAGGAAGGAGGCTTCCAGGCCAGATCTATCTCCATTACTCCCAAGACCTGTGTCTGAAATGCGTGGTGACTTCAGCAATAGGAACATACCTTGAAACTCCAGCAGGGAAGAAAGGGCAACAGCAGTAGCCTATGTTGCTCAGGAGTTGCTTGAATTTTTCAGGCCAACAACTCAGTACCAGTTCTCAACCTGATACTGAGGGCTTTAGCTTTGCCAGGGATCACTATCATCCAAATTGCCATTTTCTCTATCAAAAAGATGACTGCTTTTGTACAGATTTTTTTTTCAATTCTGGAAGTTCAGTTTTTTTAAAAATGTATAAAATAAGCTTCTTTTACTTAAAATTGTTCTTTTGTATCCATTTTTAAGTTTTCAGTTGATTGTTTTGGATGAGGCCACCACCGAATTTCAGTCATAGCATTTGGAAACGATCATCTGTAGTCTTTTACATCTTTGTCTTTACCCTTTCCTTCTAGTCTTCTAGCTCTCCCTTCCTCTCTGTTCCCTTAGAAGCACTGATGACTAAGAACTCCACTAGAGAAGGACTCCCTAGAGGCAAACTTGATGTCCAATGCTGATTCTCACCACACTATCATCAGCTTAGTCAAAGGGAGATAGTAATGGACTAGGCATAGAGCTTAGTGGTAAAGTGCTTGCCTAGCACACACTTGGCCTATATTTGACCCCAAGAACTAGAAAAATAAAAGAGAGAGGTGTGTGAGTAACAATTTACATTATCATGCTGAAAAGATTACATACAGCTCTCCAATGTAGGTGTGAAATACTAGAAAGAATACCTAACACATAAAAGACTATTAGGAAATTCTTGTAACTATAACCAGGTATGCATTAGTAGATGTAGGGTACCTACTAGCCCTTCTGCAACCGTGAAATTGGGGGAAATTTAGTCTGTTTCGTTCTACATATATACTATAAATTTATAGAAAATTCATGTTTTATCTAACATTCATTATGAAAACAAAAATCTTTGCAGGTAAAATTAATTCTGGGATCTAAAAACGATGACTCAGTCAATAGAGGATCTCCTGAGCAAGCATTGCTCATGTTCTGACCTCAGTTCAGAACCCTAACCCTCATGAAAAGCCAGGCTTGTGTGTCTATAACCAGAGTGCTGGGTGGGAAGAGATACAGGTGGCTCCCTATTGACCAACCTGTCTGACTAGGTTCAGTGAGTCTGTATTAAAAATAAAAACAAGATGGAGAGTGATTGAGGAAGATACCCATGCCAACCTCTAGACGACACACACACACACACACACACACACACACCTTACCCTGGTTGCACATAAGCACAAAGATACAGGAACAATAATAAGAAAGAGGTGTCACCACGGTACCAACTGTGTTCATTCAGCAAACAGGAGGTGTTAAATGTGTGTCAGCCAGCTTGGAAAAGAAGCATTCCGCTGTCGGTTGTGCTATCACTTTATCGATTGCCAGTAGAAAGGCAAAACAATATTGACATCAGTTAGGATAGATACACAAATAAAGATGTCTTGACCCAACTTTTTCTTTGTTGTAAGTCAGTAAAACCTAAGAATTAAGTTTCTTGTCTTTTTATAAGCCTGTGATGCACTCCCTGCATTCTTTAACAGAAGCAGTCTTTTACCAGAGTAGACATTTTACGATAGATTTATTTGAATTAGAGGCAGTTCATTTAGTTGATGAGTGAGTTAAATATGCAGACATTTTACTTTGTGCTATACATGTGTAGTGGCATTTAAACCATAAGTTCAAATAATTATGTTTTTAAAATACTGACAAAGTAGCACATTGTTTTTCATTCCCTAATAAAAAATGCTACCAAATTAATTAGAAGCATAACAGATGATTATAAAATAAAGTAGACAAAGCTGTTGAAAGCTCATGGCTTCTCAGAGAAAGGTTAATTTTTAAAACACTGCTCATCTTTTTTGAAATGCGTTTTTCTTAATTTAGTATTTAATTTCTTTAACATGACATTTGAATTGTAATTACCATCTTAGAAGAAATTAAAAGTTAAGGTTAACAGGTTGACTTGCCTGGGAATTACGTTAGTTACTAATGAAACATTTTTCAAACCTTTTCTAGCACCGTTGATTCAGTTAGGAAATTCGAGAATGATGCAGCTGTGACAATCCAGAGCTGGTACCGGGGGTGCCAAGTCCGAGCCTATATCAGGTACACAGATTCTACTGTAGAAACCACTTACACCCTGAAGTACATACCTGAGAGAATCACAGGTTGTAGATGCAGCATTTACTTCAGATACCCCCTTATTTTAGTCAACAGTGAAGTCATCAAGTTTATAGTATCCCTATAAAAACACTTCTGATTATTTCTTCCTGACACATGAAACTATATCTGCCATATGTAGACCTTTAAGAATTCTCAATATTGTAAGAACATTTGACCAGACACCCCCCCCCCCAAAGAAAATTCCTCATGAAATGCATTTATATCAGTTAACTGATGGGCCAGGAAAGAGACTGGGGAAGAGGAATCTTGAGATTTCTCAACATGTTGTTTGATGAAAGCAATGATATTAAAATAGTGGTTTGTCATTAAGAACTAGGAACTATGAGCCTCAGTTTCTCCAAGTGTGAAATCTCATGCTCTTTTGCCATTGATAGCAGACAACAGCCTTTTCTGGCTGAGAAGTGACCTTAAGGTGAAAAACAAAGCATTTATGGTCAAGAAATAAGTTTGCATAGAGTCAAGCTTGGGAGTCTATATCTATCTGTAATCCAAGTCCATGGGAGGCAGAGACAGGAAGGTCTCCACATATCCAAGGCAAGACAGCTGTATGTAATGAGTTCCAGACCACGCATCAAGACTTTGTATCAAAGAGAAAAAATAAACAAGATAAAATAGACACAATACAAGGAAAACAAGACAAAAAATGAAGATACAGAGTCTTTATTTAAATGTAACCTTGTGAACTATAGAGACATCTTTCTTTCAATGAGCATGCACTAATACCCCTGTTTTCATTCCAGGCACTTGAACAGAGTAGTGACAATTATTCAAAAGTGGTGGAGAAGTTACTTAAGCAGAAAATATTACCAACTTATTGTTGAGGTAAATATGGATTCTCTGTTATGCCGACATTTGAGTTATACAAAATGTAGTTTATACATTCCTTGTGACAAATAGTTATTGTTTAAAATGTCCCCAGAAGTCTCCTGTACTGACAACCTGTCCTGGTGCTAGGTTGGAAAATCCTAGGACCTTTAGGAAGTAGGGTCCCCCTCAAGGAAGAAGGTCACTTGGAGTTTGTCTTTGGGAGCTGTCTTGTTCCAGCCCTCACTTCTATTCCTCCCTCTGCCCTCGTCCCTCCTCCCTCTGTCCTCCTCCCTCCTCCCTCTGCTCTCCTCCTTTCTCTCTCTTCCCCTCACCTCCCTTTCTCTGCTTCCTGGCCCCATTAAGTGACTGTTTTTGTGCCTCTGCTGTGCAATTCTATCTGATCATGACCTAGAAACAATGGTTCCCACCAAGCATGGACTGAAACCTCAGAAACCACAAGCCAGAGTAAATCCTGTCTGTTAAGTTGGTTTCCTCTGGTCTCACCAATGCATAGAAGAGAAGGACAAATTTGAGATTAGTTTTGGGAAGGAGACTTTCCTGAGAAGCTTTGTCTCATTTTTTCCTAAGTGACTAAGGTTATTCAATCGGAACTGCAGCAGCTATTTAAATTTTAATACCTTTCACTCTGAGGGCTGAAAAGATGGATCAGCAGTTAAGAGCAGTTGCTGTTCTGCCAAAGGTCCTGGGTTCAGTTCTCAGTACCTACATGGCAGCTCACAAACTATGTAACTCTGGTTCCAGGGATTCCAACGTCATCACACACACATACATGCAGGCAAACAACAACAACAATAACAACAACAACAACAAACCA
Organism: Rhynchomys soricoides; assembly: GCA_019843965.1. Lineage (NCBI taxonomy): Eukaryota > Metazoa > Chordata > Mammalia > Rodentia > Muridae > Rhynchomys > Rhynchomys soricoides. The sequence goes on from JADRCH010000057.1 coordinate 6,915,437, forward strand.
CCAATGTACATACAAATAAAAATAAACAAAATAAAAAATACTTTTCACTGCACCTTTGGTAGACATATGTTTTGATGGGTCTTTTTATGTTCTAGTGAGGGCTTTGCAAGCAGGCATATAGCCTATTCTGGGATCTCCCCCACTGTCAGTGAATGTCTCCTAGACAGTCAGTCAACAAACTCATAAGGTAAACACAGACGTGGCATCCCTCCCTCCATACTCCCCGACGTACTTTCTCCAAATTTTATTTTATAGGTAAATGAGATTTCAAAAATCAGTAAATAAGACTAGTGAGAAGGCTCAGAGGATAAAGCTCTTGTCCCCAAGGCTGATGACCTAAGTTCAATCTCCACAACCCACATGGTGGAAGGAGAGAATTGATTCCTTCAAGGTGTTCACTGACCTCCACACACCTGCCATGGAACACATATAAATAAATAAATAAATAAATAAATAAATAAATAAATAAAATTTTCAAAAATTTTAAAGAAATCATTTTAAATCAATAACTAATAGTACCAACATGGACTTCATTGAGAATTTGCATATTTATAAATACATCAGTATGTATTTGCAATTAGTTTTGATACACAGCAAAAGATTGCATGGTGTCTTTATGCTGGTTGGTATTTAACAAGTAAATACTGTCTGCGGGGCATTTTGAAAATTTATATATTCAAGATGTTCTTTAAAACTTGGCTTTTACGATATCTATTTGGCAGGTTGTGCATGCAAAGCACAGACTTGTGCATGCGTGCTTGGCATCATAGTTCATGTACCTAACAGCTTTAGGCTGTTACAGTTGTTTTACATGGTGTGGCAACTCTGATCATTGCTAACATCCTGCACTGAACTTCGACAAGGACACACAGTGTGCCTCATTACAGTTGTGTTCTCCCACTAAGATGCTTTAGTACATAATCTCCTATGAACACTTTTGTGAATGGATAGTGTAAACTAATCTTTTTAGTACATTATTGCTGCTCCCTTTATTAAGACAAAGAGATAAACTGAATCTGACTGGACATCAGTCCAATTACAGTGTGTCTAACTTCTTTCATCACTTGATTTTGATAAATACCCTGATTGAAACCCAAGCCTCAGAATTAAGAAATCAAATGCCTGTCCGTGTGTTCAACCTTTTAGATAGGAACCTTTAGGAAGGATATTTTCAGGTCCTGGCGTGTTTCACCAGCCAGGCCAGGGATTTTCTGTTCTTTCTTTCATTTTCTTTTTCCAAAGTGAATGCTAGGCTTTTTGGTAGTTACTTTTGTTTAAAATACATATAAACAGCTCTTCTTGCTTGTCTAGATGTGTACGGAGTCAGCGTTCTGCCTGTGCCTGCACTTAAATGGGAAGCGCTGTTTTATACTTGAACCCATTTTGTCCTTCACAGTAGACAAAAGATCCACGTTCTGTTTCTGTCTCCGTCAAACACATAAAGATCCACGTTCTGTTTCTGTCTCCGTCAAACACATAAAGATCCACATTCTGTTTCTGTCTCCGTCAAACACATAAAGATCCACGTTCTGTTTCTGTCTCCGTCAAACACATAAAGATCCATGTTCTGTTTCTGTCTCCGTCAAACACATTTGGTTTTCCGAGACAGGGTTTCTCTGTGTAGCCCTGGCTGTCCTGGAACTCATTCTGTAGACCAGGCTGGCCTCGAACTCAGAAATCCGCCTGTCTCTGCCACCCTTCTTTTGATGCTGTTTAGTGCTATTTTTTTAGACCCAAGTTTGCTTTCTTCCTTCTTTTTTTTTCCAGTTTTGACACCCAGATTTCTTTTAAAAAATTCACTGTACCTTTATTGATATTTAAGGCCATCTAAAAAGTAATTCTGAAGCAGCTTTGGTTGTATAGAAAAGTTGCAAATGAGTATAAAAGACTTCCATACCATGGTCACTCGGGTTTCTGAACTCAGAGAAAGAAGTTCCCATTAGGACTTTCTTCTCTCTCAAACATTCTCTTTTATCAATATATACGTAGTGTTTTGTGTGTGTGAATTTGTATGCATGTTCTTATGTGTGCATGCACTTAGAAGCCACAGGACAACCTCATCTCATTTCTCATTCGCCACCCACCTTCTCTTGAGACACCTATAGATAACAGCTGTGCATATGGGCCATTAGTGCAGTCTCTTCAGGTCAAGGAAATGACCCTTGAACTTGGCTTTGGAGAAAACTATGAACGAAGTTCCTGGGATAAGCTTGGCATTAGAAGCCATGAAAGCCCTGAGGATGGTGATCTTGTGGCCCAGGGAATGTAGAGGACAGCAGAAGGTTGGCCAGGACTGGATGTGACCTTCATGCTGCAATTCCCTGCATTGGAAAGGGAAATTTAAAGCAATTTATTGCACTCAGTTGCTCCTAGGAATGTTCTGCGAAGTGACGTCAGCAGATAACATTGTCCTCCATGTTTTAGATGACACAAAGTCTCCCAGACTTTCCTTTTGCCTCCTCCTAATTGCCTTGAGTCTGGGCCACGTGCTGTGAGTTGGTGGGACATAGCTCACGCCCAAGCTGGCACTTCAAGGGGTTTTCTGTTCTTGATGTTGCTATTATGTAAATACTACTATGCTCTATATCAAATATTCTTTTTCTAGCACAGTCAGAGGGAAGTTTGGAGCTATAAAGACTATTGTAATACATGATTAATTCGATACGTTATTGTGAAAACATTGTATGTAACTTAGTCCTAGCATTTAAATTGTGATCATCCAGTCAGTGACATGCATTAATAGTTTTATGATAGAACTGTTTAACTGATAAATAAATTGTGGTTTTAAGACATTATTGTTCAATCTACAAAAATTATTGACTACACAGCTGGAGATTCAAAGCTCACAGTATTAGGTAACCAACCATTCCACTTTCCTCACAAAGGATTGATGTTTGGAAGAACATTTAACTAAATAATAAAGAAAGAGAGTTTACATGACTTTAAACAGGGTAAAAAATCATCAACTCTCAGATTTTGTGTGTGTTGTTATGATATATGCTTATTTGTTCTCATTATAGAAAGAAAAACTATATAAAACATGTCGCTAAATTTTAGACTAGGAAGAGACTGACAGAACTGTTTCTATAGACTTTTAATTTTGCATTAGACAAAGGCTTCTACCATTGATGGGAAAATATCCCACTGTCTTGGCATTTCTCTTCCTGGGATTTCCAAATCAGTTACAATGTAGGGAGCATTCTTCGCCTTTAGTGTCCAGGAAAAGAGCGAGATGTGTCAGTTCGTGCTCTTCACAGTCTTACACTTCAAAACAGACAGCAAACATGGGATGACTTAAAACTCTGAGTTATTCATGTAAAATTCTATTGATTTTCATGGCAATCATGAAATAAATTCATTAGTTCCCCTGCTCCTAAACATTATACTAATGGCAACTATGAGAAAGAATAGAGTTGGGTTTAGATTTTTATGTAAAAAGAGGCTATTTTAGAAATCAATGGTACCAACCAGAGTGAGATCGTTTGTCTGAAAACAAGGCAAAGCATGCCCTCGTGATTATCTACTAGTAAATCATTGCAACGATTAGTCATGCACTCAGAGTAGCAGTAGTGTGGGAAACAAAGCTGCTCCTAGCAGCCTCTGTGTGTGCATGGCTTCTAAATCCTCCGTGCTCCCCAAGCTTTGGTAAGCGAGGGCTACACATTGTGATTGTGAGGGCTCCTGTTACTTTAAATGTGATGCTTCTGAATTAGTTGGACATTTCTTCCTTGAATCTCATCTCTCTTCTTGATTTCTTTCAAAATGCTTAACAAGAAAGGAAAGATTGGCTAATGTAGAGTTTGTTACTGCCCCATTGTGTACTGTGCATAAAATATGTAAGCCAAAACCAAAGAAGAGTAGAAATCCGACCCATCCAAGGGAAAAATCCTTCCAGTAGACATTTACCCTTCAAGGGGTTAAATAGAGGAGACTGAAATGTGGATTTCAAAGGGGATTGGAGCTAAACTGAACAGGAAGCCTCTGGACTGAGGTGGTCTGGCAGTGGGAGCTCAGGGAGTGACTGGTGCTGCATAGGTGAAGGTCAAAGGCTGAGCACAATAGCAGGCCTCAGGAGATGAGGGCCTTTAGTCAGCCTCAGAATAGCTTTGCTTTGCTTTGTTTTGTTTGCCTGTATTTTTGTTTGTTTCCTTTTGTTTTGTTTTTATCAAGGAATCACCAAGAAGAGAGCTGGGAATGGAGTGAGTAGACCTTACACAACAGGAGGGGGAGGGGGAGCAACAGAGAGTTGAGGGAGGGCAATAAAATAAAGTATACTAGCAAGTGTGTATGAAACGCGTTACTTTATAGGTTATCTACAGAAACACACATTATACAAGTATATATTAAAATATAACATAAAACTTTTTGAAGTTCCATTTTGTTGTTTTCTTGCAGAAACACCTGTGCTCTCTGTTTGAAAACCACTTAACAGTAGCCTGTGGGGCTAGGGAACTACTTATTTTAAGCTCCAGTTGATAGTACTTGGAATAGGAAGAAGGGCATGTTCTATTATATACGCTTACAAGGAAACCAGGAAAGAGACTCTGCAACAGCCTAACAAGGACTGGTGATAAATCTCAGGCAGGACTGATGGACAGATGGAAGGGTTAGGAGAAGGAGTGGCTAATGATAGTGATTATGGGAAAGCAATCTAGATAGTTGATTATGGTGAACTTTGTTAGATTTTGCCCAATATGAGAGTTCTTCCAGTTTATCTGATTCTTCGTTATCAATTACGTCATAGAAAGAGAAGGAAGGTGTAAGAGATTCAGACAGGCAAAGAGACAAAGAAAGCAATATAGACATATTCTTGCCAGCAGTCATTATTCTCCTGGAGAAATGAAACAGTTGGGTGCTACATGCTTCGGCTTAGAATTTCATCACTCTCACTCCTAGAGATAAACCAGTCAAGTTGTGCATTACAGTTAAAGCATTTCATATTACACAGCTAGGAATTTGTGAAGGTCTTTTTTTTTTTTTTATTTCAACAGACTTAATAAAAGTATTACTTTTCACAAATCAGTATGATGCAGGTATCTGAGTAAAAATAAGAAATGAGGATGAACATTTACAGTTAAAAGACAAACGGCTGAGCATGCTCAGGGGATAACCGGACAGGGTGATGAAGTAAGGGACTCAAGTCTTCCAAGTAAAATATACGAACACAACCACTGTGGAGCTAAGGGCACAAAGGCTTCTTAGAAGCAGCTTGTATTCAAAGTATTACAGTGCCAACAGTAGGTCCTTTACTGAACAGAACCAATGGCCGGCAAATCAGAGATGACTCTTTCAAATCACAAATATAACAATCAGAGATGACTCTTTCAAATCACAAATATGACCATGTGGTCAAATTTTGTCAAATTAGAAATTCCACTTGAGTATCAGCTATATCAGAAAAATATTTATCAGATAAAAAAGTATATTTTCAATAGGACTATGCATCCCATGGGCAGATCTGAAGAATATCCTAAAAATTGGCCCAGGTGATATGGCAAAGATCACAGGAGGTTGGCATTGATCAAATTATAGCCTCTGACCTCGGGGACTCTTCCTGTGTTGATCTCAGGGGTTCTGACCTCGGGGACTCTTCCTGTGTTGATCTCAGGGTTTCTGACCTCGGGGACTCTTCCTGTGTTGATCTCAGGGGTTCCGACTCTCCTTTGCACACGAGGTGTTGGTCTTCCTTGCCTTCTTTTCTCCATCTTTCCTCCATCCCCTTTGGCATCAGTAAGTGGGTACCATACTTGCATTGTAGTGAAACTGTACTTTCCCTGTGCTTGGTACGATGACGTATGTCACCTTCCTGTTTAAAATGAACTTGGGGTCTCTATAAGAAAAGGATAAAAACTGGTAAACAGAAAAGAAAGTAAAACTTTAGTGGGCTCATAAATTGCCATAGCTTTTAGCTTTGCTTACAAGAGTTGCTACCATATCCTCTGTTTATCCAACTACATGGAAACATTAATATAGCAAAGAAAGCATCGTTCAGACTAGAGGAAGACTAAATTGAGTGACAGGAAAATATGAAATGGGTACCTACCTCTCTGAGATGGGCACAGATACACAGAGTTCAAGTAAATTTTTGAGTATTAACATGTAATAAAATGTACAACTTAAATCATTTAACTGCTATTCAAACACATTCACATTTAAAAAATATTTTATATTTAATTATGTATACATGTGTGTACTTGAGTATGTGCACATGAGTGCCTGCACAGGACAGATGAGGGGTGTTTGCCTTGACCTGGAATTACAGCAGTTGTGGGGGCTGGGAACTACCGAGCTTAGGTCTTCTGGAAGAATAGTATGGACTCCTAACAGCTCTGAGCCATCTTTCTGGCAATGCCAGCTTCAGCATGACTTAAATAAATACAATGTGAAAGTAAGTACTTTACTTCACCTCAGTAACAGGAATTATGCCACATTTAAGCTTAGCACTCATAAGCTAGGGTGGAGTTCTGTTACCTGCATGACTTTAGATTGGATAAAAAATGCATGTGGTTTTATTTTATAAAGGAAAGCCCTTGGGAAGGTCCACACACCTTACACTGGCTGTTCTGCAAGGCAACTAGCTGATCGGAAAGTCAGAGCCTGTAGAGACTTAGAACATTGCAGGTACAGCTCACAGTTACAATTTGTCTTGACATCTTCAGATTCCTTAATCATTCTTTGCCCACCTCTATGTCTGACCTAACATGCTTCTGACTTTCAGAGTGGATTAAAAAGCCTCTGGTTTCTACCAACCGAAGTCTGAGGATTCATTAGAAAATCTGAGGCCTATAGCTAGTATTTCCCTGCTTTGCTGTGACCCTCCTCCATGACAGATCTCCAGTGGGTTGGAAACATGCCCTGCTTTACGACTGTCTTTGTTCTCTATTAAAACTTCAGCATTATCATGTTACCCAGTAGAAAGATGAAATCAAATTTGAGGTAACCTGAATCTGTGCTCCTGAGTCATGATGGCTCCAGAATAAACACACTCTCTCTGTCTCTCTGTCTCTCTCTCTGTCTCTCTCTCTCTCTCTCTCTCTCTCTCTCTCTCTCTCTCTCTCTGAAGCAAGAGTGGTGTTTTGGGTTAAGAATATCACATTGAAAAATATATATGTGAATGCTTTTACTGATGATTTTGCCGTGGTGAGCTCTGTGACTTTTTTTATTTTTAATTAAAAGACAGAGCAGAAGGGTAAATTTAACTCAACACAGTACTTTCATTAGAATAAAAAAACATTGCTAAATGCTTCTTTATTAAACATAAATTGGGGCATTAATAGACACAGTGTCTTTCTTGGAAACCAAGAGTTTAGGAAACCTTCCCTCTACCAAGGGATTTGCTGGAACATGATATCATTATATCTGTGGTTTTATGGAGATAAAATGAATACTAAATGAAACAAAATTCCCAAGGCTGACTCAAGAGGCGGCTAAGCACATAGCATCTCACGTAGATGGTTGGAGGCAGCTAAGCACATAGCATCTCACGTAGATAGTTGGAAGGCACAATTTTGCTCCATCACTGCATCCGTATCCTTGAATGGTTTCGACTGAAGACAGCATTTCTTTGAATTTTTCATTAAACCCGACGTCTTGAAATATGAATTCCTTTTATGTTCCTGTGAGTTTTGGCTAAAAGAACCCCAGTGAATAAATCATACAATACGACGTGTCACCAGCACTTGTGAATATTTCTGCTTTGTTATTCTATTCTCAGTAGAGCACCATTGATTATCAAACTCAGCGGAGAGCATTTTATGATCATATATCTCCATTAGCTCTGAGTTTGACTACCATAGATTTTTCTGGTTAAGCTTGCATTATGTATTAGGAAGCCTATCTCTTCAATACAAAGTTTGATTTCATTTTCTAAGCCCAGAACTCTTATTATGTATTATGTATAAAGATTCTTATCCTTTATATGTAAAAATAGGTTGCACTGTCTTTATGTAACTGAAATCTATGCCATCTTTTCTTTTTTTCTTGATTCACAGGCAGCATATTATGCTATGAAGATGAATCTCTACAATGAAATGGCTGTCAGGGTAAATATTTCTTCACTTGTTAACCAGATGAAAAGTCAATTGTGCCCTGAATTCTCTTTTAATAAGCCAAGCAAAGCAGGGTAATGCAAATCTGATCGCTATGCTAATGGAGGAGGGGAAAGAACACTAAAGTTAGCTAGCCAAACACCTGGCAGCACTGACAAGAGAGGAAAATGTAAACCACATGCTTATAAATGCCTGTACTTTACAGCGTCAGGGGCCTCTGAGCCATCGCTAAAGGAAGACTGCAAATATTAACGAAGTAATGCATCAGTGTTCATATGCCACGAGATGAACATATCATGATAAATACATGAACATGACTCTGAGATCTAAAAGTCCTACCTTATCTAATGCAATGAAAAATCATTCATATGATTTAAAATAGTAATGTTTGTTTCCAGCATAGAAATTTTTTCTATCATAGCTGTGTTCATTTTGTGTGCTAATTTTCTGATAGATAGGTGGCTTTAGGGCTGATGATATGGCTTAAATGATAAATGCTTGCAAGCATGAGCAACTGAATTCTGATCCCCAGAACTCCTGTAAAAAGCTGAACATGGCTGTGGACTTTCCTAGTGCTGACAGGGTGGAGACAGACTGTTCCCTAAAGTTCATTAGGCAGCCAGCATAGGCAAATTGATGAGCTTCAGGTTCAAGGCTGGCTGGAGAAAGATTGATAAAGACCTACCTCTACTTCTGACTACCGTGTAAATGCCCACCTGCACACACAGACATTAACGTTAACAAGTGCGCACACACGCACGCACGCACGCACGCATGCACTCATGCACCTGTACAAGAAGTTTAAAGGCTCCCTTCAGAGGCTTTTGGAGAAGTAACTTTGTCACAGAGTAGGACAAAGCTGACGTGTGTAGAGGCTATGATCCTCTAACAAAGATTGATTTTTAAGATTAGCTGATGATGCTAAGCAGTGACTAGAAAAGAAGTGAATTTACTTATAAGTGGTGTTCTCTTAGTTGGTATGTTAAACCTTTGTTCTCTTAGGTGGTATGTTAAAAACTTTGCTAACATGACAAATACCATTCAGTAGGCAGAGGCTCCATGGAGCAGAGCAGTTGTAAGACTTATTTGCAGCCAGTACAAAGTAAGAGTCCATACTTTGGTAATGAAGAACAAAGTACATGAATGTGGTTTTGTTTTTACAATAGATACTCACACCCTAGTGTGCTGTGTTTTTAAGGGCTCACCCTTTCTCTGCAGGATTTATGATCCCCCTCTCCTTGTAGAGTCCATCACTCTCTGCCTTTATTTCTCTACTTCACCATAGACATATTTTTCTATTAGAACTGATAACACTTTATTACCCTTACTGATTTACATGCCAGCCCCACCATAGCTGTGTTGGAAGTCCCCTGGAGCCCATGACTGTCTCTTTTTTCTTCAGTTTCCAGTGCTTGACTTACAGAAGTGGTTACATAGATATCTCAGGGTGATCATCAGAGGTGTCTCTTCTTACTCTTTCCTGTGGATGGAAGTCCTTTGACTTAAATGATTTGTCTCCACCTCACTAAGGAGTGAGCAGCCTTGTTAAGGGGATGTTTAAGCCCCTGAGTAGGCACTGTGGTAGGACTGACTAGAGGAGAGTCATAACTGACTGGTTCCCGGGGAGTCCCTCCTGTCCTGGGACACTCATAGCGATTTCTCAATCAGGTGCCATTGCGTAGTAAAGCCACTGGTGCTGGGAGGAGGCCAGCAGACTCTTATTTTGAGTGATTTGTCTTGATTTTAGCACACCAATCACTTCAGTAGATTGAAGGGCAAGCTTTATGGAAAATAAAAACCATAACAGCAAGATGAACACTAAAAATGACTTAAAACAGATTTGCAAAGTGCTATGGCTTTAGTGACTCACTTACCTTTACAGCTATGAATTAATGCAAATCACAATATCAAATTATCAATTCCTTTGTTTCTTTCATGTCTAAAACATAAAGACTCTAGGAAAAATTTATATAGTGACTCTACTAAAAAGTAGCCAAATATGTGTACATAAAGCTTTATCGCAGTTCTTTAGACTACTTATGATTCTATTAATGTTTACTGTGCCATGCAGTAAGGGTGATTTACAATAATGACTTTAGTGATTTGAAGGAGTCAGATTGGTAAACTTTTTTTTAGAAAGAGGATACTGGAGTTCTCGTAGGTCGGGATGGTGTTATGGTTCTGTGACTACAGAATGAAGAGCATTGGTCAAGGTCACAGAAACAAAGGTTCCACAACCTTGAGTGTTGGTAGGAAGGTAGGAAGGGACCATGTCCACAGCAGTGAGTGCATACCTCGTGATGCTTCCATTTCCATGCCCATTAGTGTCTCTTGCCTCTTCCTGTTACTACAGTTGCACATACAAAGCACTTAAATCAATCCATACAGAAAACAAAGGTAAAAGCAGAGGATGAAGGAGCGCTGCCATGTTCTCAGGGTGTACACCAGGGCCTCGGCACCAGGCAGGACACTCTCAGTGGGTTTGCTGTCCAGGCTTCCATCACTTTTAGGAAAAAAGAATGTTGTTTCACTTCCGTTGACATTCAGATTACTATGGATTTGGGGGAATAAAGATAAACGCAGTGGAGGAAACTCTGTTCTGTAAGCAGATGGCTTTTGATATATCAAGGTTTTGCCATTTGTTTCACTGCTTAAAATAAACATTATTTATAAGACCACTTACAATGTGGTGTTACTTAATGAGGAGTATGCATCACTGATCTGATGAGCTTAAGAGGTCATTTAGAACTTACTGGTTAACAAGCTGTAATCTGCTGAGCACACAATGACTTTGTTTAAAATTATCTGTTCAGAACTGATCAATGGCAATAATTGTTTTATTCCAATCACTTCTGAAAGTTCCTAATTACTTTGAAGGGCATGAATACTAGCCATTTTTTATTTTTTTAAAGTTGTCACCTATTCACTTTGAAATTAAGAAAAACAGTGTTGTAAAATTTATTGTGGCTCTTGAAGGTGGTTTTTGTTTTTTTAAATTGCCCATTTAGTGGGACTTGAATATCAATAGGAAATGAGCAAACACACCCTATTTCGGTTGTGTTCACACAGGAAGGCTAGCCACATCCCAACCTACCTGACGCATCTGTACTAACCAGCACCTTGGTGCTAGCCTTTCTGCGTGTAAGAAATGTATCTTTAGAAGTAGAGGCATTCTTTCTCCTTATAATGTACACACAAGACAATAGTGCAGGAAGTGAGTACCTCAGAGCAAGACAGGCGTGGGTTTGTGTTCTGACTCTGCCAGTTGCTTTTGGAATGGATAGATGTACTGGAGTAAATTACTCCACCTCAGTTTCTTCACGTTTAACATGAGACCATGCCTTGTTCACAGAGATTGTGAGAGATCCGTTAGTGTTACACTTGGAAATACATGAAGCACAATGAATTTCAGCCCCTTCACTTTCCTGACAGCTGTTCTCTTTGCTCACCCAAGGTTCGGTTCCTTCCAGCTCCTTCTATACACACATTTCCATAAACCCACTTAAGTTATTGTGATGGCTAGTTTAATGTCAACTTGACACAAGCTTGAGTCATCAAAGAAAGGGAGATCTTAATCGAGAAAATCAGGCTGCAAGCAGGCCTGTAGAGCATTCTCTTTATTAGTGATTTATGAGGGAAGAGCGAGCCCATTGTGGGTGGGCCACCCATGACCTAGTGCTACGGGGCTCTCTAAGAAAGCAGGCCAAACCAGCCAGGAAGAGCAAGCCACGAAGCAGCACCCCTTCATGGCCTCTGCATCGGTTCTTGCCTCTAGGTTCCTGCCCTGTTTGAGTTCCTGTCCTGCTTCCTTCAATGATGCAGTGCAGTGTGGAAGTGTAAGCTGAATTGACCACGCCCTCCCCAACTTGATTTGATGATAATGTTTCATCCCAGCAACTGTAACCCTGACTATACTTTAGTGTGGATGACTTTTCATTTTTATCTTAACTATGACTTACTATGTCCTTTAGAATATACTTGTCAATAAAGGATTTCACAGATGGATATGTGCCAAGAATATCAGGGTCTCAGAAGGTTCCATTTGAGCCTGTGTGGATGAGGTTGCTACTGCTTCCAGTACTTGGCTAGAGTTGGAAAAGGAAGGAGCCCAGGCCATTGCCATTGTGTCTCCCCACATCCTCCACCCTCACCATTCCTCTATCTCAAGAATTCCTTCCAGTGCTAGCAAAGGTTACTCAGCCAATTTGTGTTTGTCGTCATAGCCTGCTTTTCTCAGAAATGGTCTCAGTCTCTGCTCTGTCATTCACAGACCCTTAGCCACCACGCTCACTCCTCTCCCACATCATGATGTCTGCCGAAATTTTAATTTTATTTGAATTTAGTAGTATTTTTCTTGACACCATCAGTGAGTGATACATTTTTCTCAGGGCATATCTCCAAGTGTCCTCTTATCATACTGAAAACAGATTAGAAGGCTGCACCATGGGAAGCCACTCAGTCACCCTAGTGACGTTGGGCAATCATTTGAGCACACTACCATTAATTCTCTCTTCTTTCAAATGAGGCTCATAATCTATACTTCAGCATGAAGTTAGAGTATTACATTAGATGAAAAGGAAAATGCTCTCTTATTTGCATGTGTTATTTATATATGTATTCTCTGTTTCATTAGAAAATGATTTGTACCAATTCCTCCATATTGTCAGACATTACATGATTTTGGTTTACTTATGGAGAATTTCTAAGTTAAATATTGTATAATTTTAAAGCATGTTTTTAAATTTAAAGAGCCAATGTATAACTGAAATCATTTGAGGAGCTTGAGAGACCACTCAGTGGCTAAGAGCGGTTGCTGCTCTTGCACAGGAAGCTTGGTTCTGAGCACCACCCACATCAGGTGGCTCACACCTGCGTGTAACTCCAGCTCCAGGGGATATGATATCCTCTGGCTTCTACAAGCACTGCACAAATTTGCAGCTCTCTCATAGTTAAAATAAATAAATCAGAAAATCAAATTAAGATAACTTGAAAAACATTTTGTTGACAAGCTCACAATGTAGCTACATCACATTGCGTTGTTACTTCATTTGGTTGCAAGAATTTCTGTCTCTAGTTTAATACACTCACAATTGTGATAGTTTTATGTTTTGTTTTGTTTTAGTCATTTTTTCCACACTGAAATGCTGAATAAAATATTAAAATCCCCACATATATCAGACTGTAAAATGAATGTGAAATGACTTTTTAAATCACAAAGAAAAATTCTTTCTGTGATGGTTTCAATATGTTTGGCCCAGGGAGTGACACTATTCGGAGGTGTGGCCTTGTTGGAGTAGGTGTGGCCTTGTTGGAGGAAGTGTGTCACTGTGGGGTTGGGCTTTGAGACCTTCCTCCTTGCTGCCTAGAAGAGAGCAGTCTTCCCCTGTTTGCCTTGGGAACAAGATGTAGAACTCTCAGCTCCGCCCCCATGCCTACCTGGATGCTGCCATGCTTCCTGACTTAATGATAATGGACTGAACCTCTGAACCTGTTAGCTGGTCCAAATTAAATGTTGTATTTATAGGAGTTGCCTAGGCTATGGTGTCTGTTCACAGCAGTGGAGACACTAACTAAGACACTTTCAGACAGCACTGCTATTTACTGAGTATTGATTCAACATTTTACTTACTCGCATGTCAAGCTAAATGTCCTTTAGCTAAACTAAAAAGCAAAGCAAAACAAAAACAGTGTTGGGGATAAAATTCCATGAAATGGGGACTAGACTCTTGTAGTGAATATGAAAACACATTTAGAGAAGACACACATCCTTGCAGCCTTGAAACTGTGTACGTTAGGAAAGGCTGTACCTGCAGGATCATTGTTCATATGTGTGTCATTGCACAATTAAACCTATGGAGACTAGCAGTGGGCCCCAGTGTCTTCCCTTCTTGTAGACAAGTGCAGGTTATTTTTTTCTTTTCTCTTTGCCCACAACATTTATATCACACTTTACATTGAGGCCTGAATTGCCAGGGTGGATATAGGACCAAAGAGACAGATTCTCATGATGCCGGGGGTGTCCGAGGCACTTGGAGCTTAAGTGTGTGACCACACAGCTCCAGCACTCCTCAGATCAGAGAAGTGTAGCTGTGTCTTTTGGTAGAAATAGAACCATTTGGATATTTGTGAGTGATACAAAAAGAAGATAGCTTCAAACAGAAGTTTCATTGGTTAAAACTTGTAATTCATTTGTTTTCCAATTACGTTTGTAACAACTAGAATAAATTTGTGACTGTTGCAGCTCAGTGGCTAGATACATCTGATAGCTGAATAATGATAGGAAAATTACATAAGCTGCTTTCTTTTCTATGACTAGGTAATATTTTACACATAGAAATGTTCTAAAATAAATCACAGAAGTAAAATGCCACCTGACTGACACACGAGAAGTCAGTTGTTAACATTGTTCAAACAGCATTCCAAGTCATGGTCAAGATGAAGCTCAGTACCAGGCATAGTTGCCATGACCTGTCAGCCCAGCACCAAGGCAAGGCTATAAATTTGAAGACAGCCTGGCTTCCATAGTGAGTCTCAGGTCAGCCTGGGCTACTAGAGAACTGCTATTCAAAGTGAAAAATAAGTAAAACCAACATTACTTATTAGGGTTTTCTCAAATTCATGGAACTAAAGACTTGAACCCAAGCCCTTGTGAATATTCATAACTACAACTTAAGAAAAAGTCACCATGAATTTGAAAGAGAACAGGGTTAAGAGTGAGGAAAGGTAAGGGGAAATAACATAATTATTATACAAAAAATAAAAATTAAAGTTAAAAATAAATAAAAGAACAAAACAGCATTTTACTTAAAGACAGACTCATTTAACAATTTACTTTAATTAGACCTAATACAATGTGCAATAGGTTAGTAGTTGTCTTCAGTGCTTTTACTGTTGCTGTGACTACATACCTAAAACAGCAACTTCATGGCCAGGAAGATGGTTCAGTGGATAAGCAGCTTCCATTACAAGCCTGAGGATGGGGCTTTGGTTCCCCAGTCTTTATGTAAGTGCAGTGGGAATGCTGGCCTATGCCTATAACCCCAGTGCTAGAGGGAGACAAGGTATGGGGAAAGCTGGCTACTTAGACTTGTCGAACCAGCAAAATGAGCTGCAGCTGGGGAAGCTTCCTAAGTAAATAATAGGGACAGCGACCAAGAAAATATCTGACTTCAACTTCTGACCTTCACACGTATCTACCCACACATGTACCCATACACAGGAGACATGCTAATGGACATGTATACACATCACACACACACAGCAACCACACAGAAATTACAATAGCAGATAGTTAATTTTTATCTTTGTGATATCTTATAAAAAATATATTGGTACCACTTACATCTACAACTTAAGTACTAACAATATTCATAGAGAAATCACAAGATGCTTTTTGTGTTTTTATTCTTGAGAATTTCTATTTTTAAAAAATTTATACAATACATTTTGATCATATGCTTTCTCTTCCCCCAATTTCTCCCAGATCCTCCTTACCTCAAAACAACAACAGAGAGAGAGAGAGAGAGAGAGAGAGAGAGAGAGAATCAAAATAGACAAATTTTCAAAAAGAAAATCAATGAAACAAATAGTAAAATATCAAGATAAACAGAAAGCACACAAAAACCATGAAGTCCTTAAGTGTTGGAGAGCTAGTCCTAGGCATGGGACCTGGCCTGAAATGTGGTTCATATGCCAAGTGACACTCCATTGGAGAAACTGAGGCTCCATCTCCCAGAAATTGCAAATGATTAGGGCTGGGACTTTGTGTCCACTTCCCTTTCTCGGTGCTGATATTTATTTTTTCTCCCTTGACACTGTTCAGATCTTGTACATGCTGTCACAGTTCTGTGAGCTCATATGTGGATAAGTCAGATTGTATCTAGAAGCTGCTGTTTCTTTGGAGTTATCTACCACCTCTGCCTCCCTAGCTCTTTTTACCTCCTCTTCCACTTAGATTTCTGAGCCTTGAGGAGAGGAGTCTGATAAGGGCATTCCATTAAAGGCTGAATGATCCAAAGTCTGTCTGTCTCTACACACTGTCTAGCTGTGGGCCTCTCTATCAATCTCCATGCGAGTTGAGCAAGGCACTTAGCTATGGGTATAACAGTGTGCCATTAGGAATTGTTCTGTTGTTAGGTTCCCGCAGCAGAATGATAGTAATTTGTTTCTCCCAAGGCTCATGATCGATCTAGTCTCAGGTTCTTTGCCACTTTAGCTGTGTCAGAGTATGGGTCCATCTCATGGAGGAAGCCTTAAAGCCAATCAAAGTAGTTGGTATTTCATTTGAGCTGCTATCACACCAGTATATCTTGTAGACATACCTCTATTGTAAGTAGCAAGGTTGGTAGCTAGGTGATATTGATGATTATTTTTCTCCTAGAGTGGTGTGCAGAGTACCATCCAGCATCATGAATGCTAGTCAGTAGGGGTGAGGCTTTTAGTTGTATACAGTTTGACTTTTCAGTGTTCCATCACACAAACCTTGTCTTCTTCAGCAATAAGGCCTCCAAATCAGGTTGTGGAAAACAAGCAACTAGCCATAGCCACATCCTGTGATGTTTGAGAGGGGTGGTCCATGCAACCTCTTTGGCTAGTGACTCAACAATATGTAGCCCATTCCTGGCATTAGAGGTTTTACTTGGCATCATAAGATGCCTTGTTGGGGCATTATCCAAGCCTTTATTTGATAGACATTATTAGACATCATCTTGAGTTTTAAGAAGTATATTTTTTATGAAAAATGCTCAATACTATATTTTATCTTTTTATTTACTTATTTTATCTTTTTATCAACAATAGATTCAGAGACATTGGCGTGGATTTAGAATCCGGAAATATTGCTTTAATTATTACTATTTGAAAGAATATTTGAGAGCTGTTTCAGAGACCAATGATGCAATTAGGTGAGTACATGACCACTCATATACTAGTGAAAGTTTACGTGGACTAGACACTTGACACTCAATTGTTATCACATATACTAGTGAAAGTTTACGTGGACTAGTCAATAGATAATTGTTATCACATGTGCTAGTGAAAGTTTATGTGGACTAATGAATAGATACTTATTGTCACATGTACAAGTGAAAGTTTACATGGACTAGTCAATAGATACTTATTGTCAATAAGTAGTTAATAGTTGTATTTGTTGCTTAATACTCCAGATTTAGTGATATTGTGTTGGCAATATAACTACATGATTCTATTTATCTTAAACATTTATTGTCTATATGTTGAAAATAACATGTACTATTGACCTTAAGTTAGATTATTTATGTGTGTAGTATGTAGCCCATCTAAGAGTTTACGTTTTATTAAAATATTACATAATGAGTTAGATTTATCTATAAAATGATTCTGCAAATGAAATCTTCAGACTTCACATGTATTTTGAGAAACATGCACAATAATGAGAATTTGCTTCTGAAGGAAGAAAATATCACAGAACATATGAAGGGGAGCAATCTGACTGCAAACAATGTTTTTAAACATCTAATAAGATGGAGCCTGGCTTTACAGGACATCTCTGTAGAAAGTATGGATGTCATGATGCTGTTCAGTCAGTTTTACAAAGTTCTATGTGGTCTCATATTGCTGTGCTTTAAAGCAGTCTCCCTCAGTGGTACACCCCACAGCAGTGACACAATTTCTATGTGCCTACAGGTATCATTATTTCATTTTACTTTTAAATCTTTTATGACCAAGGACAACAAGCAATTATTTGTTTGTAAGGTCCTTGCTTTCAGGTGTGTCTTCATTCCTGAGGGCCTCTCTTTTTACTAATTTGTGCTTTTAAATCTGCTAAAATATTTTAAACAGATTCCAATACTGGATTCTTAAATCTTACTGGAATCTTACTGGAATCTGCAGTGTGACCAAAGTTGCAGTTTTACCTAAGTGGAGTTCCCTAAAGGTTCCCAGATCTTCTCAGGTCTGCTGGCAACACCAGTGTCTCCATCCTTCTCACCCGTGGTCAACAATGCCATCTTTCATAATAGCTTTTTTGGAATATAATTCCTTGCTGGAGATGTAAGTGTTCCACTTTTGTATGCTTTAAACACTGTTGCATTGCAGAATCTTCAGGATAATGGATGAACTTCAAATGCATAATATTAAATGAGGACACACGGTCTCAGAAAGAGCAACTAGTGTGTGTGTGTGTGTGTAACCAAATGTACATGTAAGTACAGTATAACAGGCACGAAGAGAACAAGGCAGGCCAAATATCAACAGATGAAGAAGGACCGATTACAGTTGAGTTCTTGTATTTATGTGATTTCCTTTGGGTTCCTTATAAATTTGTGATTCTTGCTTTTAAAATGTTTTAAAAATTAATAAAGCTATGGAGTAGGGAGCTAACTCAGTCAATAATCTCTTGCTCTGTAAGCTTCAAGACCAGAATTCAGACCCCCCAGATCCCAGTGAAAAGTGGGCACCATGGTGAGTGGTGGGGAAGGAGATGGAGGATGGCCATGGATGAGTTCCAGGTTCAGTGAGAGACGGGATGTTACAAAACAGGTTGGAGAGTAGTCAGAAGACTCCTGGGGTTGACTCTGGCCTCCAGAGGCACATGTACACTCACGCTCATCTGCAGACGTGTGTGCACATACAACGCACACAGAACTGTCAAGTCATTTGGGCACTGCCTGTTTCTATCTGCCACCCATACCCTGTATGTTTTACATAGGATCAGCCCATTTATAATGTTTTTTTTTTAATTTATTTTTCAAGGGCTAATATTTCTCTTAAACAAATTTACTTCTAATTTATAATATCATGGTCAAAATATATTTGGTATGAATATTTCTTTAGCTAATTTATTGTTTTTCAACTTACATAGGTTATTTTCTTTTATATACTCTTGAAAAGAAAGTAAATGAGGCTCAGTTTTCTATCGGTACTAAGTTGAATTTTAATAGCACAGCAAATCTATTGCATTGGGCATCTTAAATGTTGTATTCTCTTATATCATTTAATGTTTCTGATTTTTCTATTTTCTTAAATATGTAAAGTATTATTTCTTATTCTTTAAACTTTATACATTTCTCACTTAAGACTCCTTGACTCCTTTCTACTGTTTAGATTGCCAGTCTATAGAGCATTCATTTTATTCTGTCTCTCTGTGTCTCTGTATTTGTCTCTCTCTGTCTCTCTCTGCTCTCTCTCTCTCTCTGTCTCTGTCTTTCTCTGTCTGTCTCTCTCTCTCTCTCTCTCTCTCTCTCTCTCTCTCTCTCTGTGTGTGTGTGTGTGTGTGTATATGTGTACATGAGTCCAGGTACCTCCAGAAGCCAGAGATTTCAGATGCCCTGGAGCTAGAGCTACAGACAATTGTCAGCTGAATGATACGGGAGTTGGGAATGAACTTAGTTCTTCAAAAGTACCAAGCACTCTTGATCATGGGCTGTCTTTCTACTCCCAGTTTGCTGTGTTTTAAACACAGAGTTAGGGCTCTCCTTACTTGAGTGCACTTCAACTTCCCTGAAAAGCTGCTGATGCTGTCTCCCCTTGGTGTTGTTTGTTTGGAAGTTCGCTTGTCCTCTGTTTTCTGAAATCATCAGGGGAAGGAATCAGCATGGCTGCCTCAGTGTCCCTGTGACCATGGAGACTAAAATGGTTTGGAAGTAGATGAACTAGCTAAGTGCCTAGCACAGAGTGCAATCATGAAACTGCAGTGGATTTTTAAGTTTGTCGGTTAGAGGCAATTTTGATAATTTTTTAATCTTAATTATTACCAATTCCATTCAATAAACATCTATTGACTTCTATAAAGGCCCAGTAGTAGATTAGGTGTTGGGGTTACAGTGATTGAAATGAGCACTCTTGCCAGGCAGTGGTGGCGCACGCCTTTAATCCCAGCACTTGGGAGGCAGAGACAGGCGGATTTCTGAGTTCGAGACCAGCCTGGTCTACAGAGTGAGTTCCAGGACAGCCAGGGCTATACAGAGAAACTCTGTCTTGAAAAACCAAAAAAAAAAAAAAAAAAAGAAATAAAAGAAATGAGCACTCTTGCCAGCATTAATGTATACAAAGCTTATAGGAAGATATCACAAAAATACATAGAAACAAAAGCAGAAAGCATTCATGTTTTTGTGCCTAGGAAATATGCTAAATTCTTAGAATTCTTACAGATTTTATAATACAATGTCCTAAAAATCTCACATTCTGAGGTAACTGTAACCTCTTGAATACCCGAAATCTGGAACTTTGTGTTCCAAAGTTGCTTTTCTAACTTTCTTTAGTTTGATGATGCTTCTTGAATGATTGATTCCTCTCTGCACTATGTATATTTCTCTACCACCTTCTGCTTTGCTCACCACTTGCTCTTTTTCCTTCTGAAATCACAACAGCTTTAAATGACTTTGCTTTATAGAAAAATGAAGATAAGAAGACAGTGTAAAGTTTGAATTCATTCATTTATGGTTTTCATTAAATATTGGTGAAAGAGAAAATCTCAATCTCTCTTTGCTTTACCTAGTTCAGTGTCATCTTAGTTACAGTTTTATTGTTGTGAAGAGACACCATGACCAAGGCAACTCATCTAAAAGAAAACATTTAATTGGGGCTGTCTTACAGTTGCAGAAGTTCAGTCCATTATCATCATGGCAGGAAGTATGCAAGCATGGTTTGAGAGGAGAGAAGGAGATGAGTGTTCTGAATTTTCTTCCAAAGCCAGTCAGAAGGAGACTCTCTTCCACCCTGGTTTGTTGTATATTGCTTTTACTATGTTTAGGTATGGGCCTTGAATTCTTGATCTTTATAAGACTTTTATCATGTAGGGGTGTTGAATTTTGTCAAATGCTTTCTCAGCATCTGATGAAATGATCATGTGGTATTTTTTCTTTGGGTTTGTTTATATAGTGTATGATGTTGATGGATTTCCTTATATTGAACCATCCCTGCATCCCTGGGATGAAGCCTATTTGATCATGATGGATGATCATTTTGATGTGTTCTTAGATTCAGTTTGTGAGAATTTTATTGAGTATTTTTGCATTGATAATCATAAGTGAAAATGATCTGAAGTTCTCTTTCTTTGTTGGATCTTTGGGTGGTTTAGGTATAAGTCTAATTGTGGCTTCATATAACAATTTGGGTAGTGTTCCTTTTGTTTCTATATTGTGGAATAGTTTAAAGGGTATTGGTATTGGGTCTTCTTTGAAAGTGTGATAGAATTCTGCACTGAACCCATCTGGTCCAGGGCTTTGTTCATTAGGATACTTTTAATGACTGCTTCTGTTTCTTTAGAGGTTATGAGACTGCTTAGATAGTTTATCTGATCCTGATTTAATGTTGGTACCTGGTGCCTGTTTAGAAAATTGTCCATTTCATCCAGATTTTCCAGTTTTTTGTTTGTTTGTTTGTTTGTTTGTTTCTTTTTTGAGTATAGGCTTTTGTAGTAGGTTCTGATGATTTTTTTGGATTTCCTTGGCTTCTTTTGTTATGTCTCCCTTTTCATTTCTGATTTTGTTTATTTGGATACTGTCTCTGTTCCCTCTGATTAGTCTGGCTAAGGGTTTAGCTATCTTGTTGATTTTCTCAAAGAACCAGCTTCTGGTTTGGTTGATTCTTTGTATAGTTCTTTGTGTTTCTACCTGGTTGATTTCAGCCCTGGTTTTGATTATTTCCTGCCATCTACTCCTCTTGGATGTATTTGCTTCTTTTTGTGTTAGAGCTTTCAGATGTGCTGTCAAGTTGCTAGTGTATGATCTCTCCAATTTCTTTTTGGAGGTACTCAGAGCTATGAGTTTTTCTCTTAGCACTGCTTTCATTGTGTCCCATAAGTTTGGGTATGTTGTACTGTCATTTTCATTGAATTCTAAAAAGTCTTTTATTTTTTTCTTTATTTCTTCCTTGACCAAGTTATCATTGAATAGAGCATTGTTCAGCTTCCATGTGAATGTAGACTTTCTGGTTTTTGTTGTTATTGAAGACTAGCCTAAGTCCATGGTGATCTGATAGGATGCATGGGATTATTTCAATCTTCTTGGATCTGTTGAGGCCTGTTTTGTGACCAATTATATGGTCAATTTTGGAGAAGGTACAATGAGGTGCTGAGAAGAAGGTATCTTCTTTTGTTTGAGGATGAAATGTTCTGTAGCTTTCTGTTAAATCCATTTGGTCCATAATTTCTTTTAGTTCCACTGTGTCTCTGTTTAGTTCCTGTTTCCGTGATCTGTCCATTGATGAGAGTGGGGTGTTGAAGTCTCCCTCTATTATTGTGTGAGGTGCAATGTGTGCTTTGAGCTTTAGTAAAATTTCTTTTGTGAATGTGGGTGCCCTTGCATTTGGAGCATAGATGTTCAGAATGGAGAGTTCATCTTGGTAGATTTTTCTTTTGATGAGTATTATGTGTCCTTCCTTATGTTTTTTGATAACTTTTGGTTCAAAGTCAATTTTATTCGATATTAAAATGGCTATTCCAGCTTGTTTCTTGGGACCATTTGCTTGGAAATTTTTTTTCCATCCTATTCCTCTGAGATAATGTCTGCCTTTGTCACTGAGTTGTGTCTCGTGTATGCAGCAAAATGCTGGCTCTTGTTTATGTATCCAGTCTGTTAGTCTGTCTTTTTATTGAAGAATTAAGTCCGTTGATGTTAAAAGATATTAAGGAATAGTGATTGTTGCCTCCTCTTATTTTTTTATGTTAGAGGTGGCATTATTTTTGTGTAGCTATCTTCTTTTGGGTTTGTTGAAAGAAGATTACTTTCTTGCTTTTTTCTAGGGTGTAGTTTCCCTCCTTGTGTTGGTGTTTTCCATCTACTATCCTTTGTAGGGCTGGATTTGTGGAAAGATATTGTGTAAATTTGGTTTCTTCATGGAATATCTTGTTTTCTCCATCTATGGTAATTGAGAGTTTTACTGGGTTTAGTAACCTGGGCTGGCGTTTGTGTTCTCTTAGGGTCTGTATGACATCTGCCCAGGATCTTCTGGCTTTTATAGTCTCTGGAGAAAAGTCTGGTATAATTCTAATAGGTCTGCCTTTATATGTTACTTAACCTTTTTCCCTTACTGCTTTTAATATTCTTTATTTGTTTTGTGCATTTGGTATTTTGGCTATTATATAACAGGAGGAATTTCTTTTCTGGTCTAGTGTATTTGGAGTTCTGTAGGCTTCTTGTATGTTCATGGGCATCTCTTTCTTTGGGTTAGGGAAGTTTTCTTCTATAATTTTGCTAAAGATATTTACTGGCCCTTTAAGTTGGGAATCTTTGCTCCCTTTTATACCTATTATCCTTAGGTTTGGTCTTCTCATTTTTTCCTGGATTTCCTGTATGTTTTGGGTTAGGAGATTTTTGCATTTTGCATTTTCTTTGACTATTGCGTCAATGTTTTCTGGTATCTTTTGCACCTAAGATTCTCTCTTCTATCTCTTGTATTCTGTTGGTGATGCTTGCATCTATGACTCCTGATTTCTTTCCTAGGTTTTCAATCTCCAGAGTTGTCTCCCTTTGTGATTTCTTTACTGTTTCTGTTTCCATTTTTAGATCCTGGATGGTTTTGTTCAATCCCTTCACCCGTTTGGTTGTGTTTTCCTGAAGGGATTTTTGTGTTTCCTCTTTAAGGGCTTCTACCTATTTACCTGTGTTCTACTGTATTTCTTTAAGGGATTTATTTATGTCCTTCTTAAAGTCCTCTATCATCATCATGACATGAGATATTAAATCCAAATCTTGCTTTTCCAGTGTGTTGGGGTATCCAGGACTTACTTTGGTGGGAGAACTGGGTTCTGATGATGCGAGGTAGCCTTGTTTTCTGTCACTTAAGTTCTTGCACTTGCCTATCGCCATCCGGTTATCTCTGTTGATAGTTGGTCTTGTTGTCTCTGACTGGAAATTGTCCCTTCTGTGAGCCTGTGATCTTAGATATGTCAGCACTCCTCAGGAGACCAGCTCTCTCCTGGCAGGGTTTGTGTGTGGAGGGCTGTGGGACAGACTTAGTTTTGGAGTGCAGATGGAGACTGGAAGGATCCTGTCCACAGCTGATCCACTGTTTCTGTGCCCTTTGCACTCCTGGCGATCCGTCTTTGGACAGTTATTGAGGCAAAAGTGGTGATCTCACCTCTGAGCTTAGGAGTGAGAGCATTCCTGGGAGATCTGCTCCTCCTGATAGGATTTTTATGCAGAGGGCTATGGGACAGCCTTAGGTCTGGAGCACAGATGGAGACCAGAAGGATCCTGTCCCCCTTTATCTTTAGTTTTATGATAGCCTATCTGTGCCTTCTAGTCTGGGTTTTCCTGAGTAAAAGGCCCTAACTTGTTTTCCTAAATCACAGAATATTATGCTCAGGTGATGGGTACTGACACTATTCAAGAGTGCAAAGCTCCATGAGCGTGCTTAAAATCTCAAGTGAAATGCACAAATCTTTTCTCCCTACACCCCCTAACCCTCTAGGTACCTCTTATCAAACAAGCACTTTGTCTAGTTTAATATGCTTCACTCTAGAAGAATCAACTTATAAAAACATTTATGCATATGTCCATCAGCTTTTTAAAACAAATTTACATAATCAATAATAATCCTCAACTTGATATTTGCACTTTGGGTATTATTCTATATGTAAGGAATGTTGTTCCATTCTGTAATGGCTGTTTGGTATTATGTTATAATTCATCATAACCTTTGAACAGAACCTCTGGGACAGACATAATTCTTTCTACTATTACAAAGATAAAGCTATAGAAGATATCCTTGTGTGTGTCTTGGTTTTCTTTAGTCCTTTTCCTTGGCTAGAAACATTAGGGTATCTAGTTGTCAGGTTCTTAAAAACCTTCTCTAAGGAATTTGACTGATTGAAATGTTAATAATATATATAAGATTTTATACATATATATTCTCTACACTGTTTAGACTTTGTAATTAAATGTACATCTCATTTAGTCTTCATATATAATATATGTATACATTATATGACTATATATAGTATATATAATATATATTATCTGTATTGTATAGTTTGTTGTCAGGAGCCATAATAGTACAAGCTAATAACTAGCAGTTGATCTTCCTGAGATGGTCTGCTTCAGATTATAATCCACGGCAGATTCTCTCCATAGGCAAGGTCCAAGAGAATTCATTTTAAGAACAATTCCTGATATTATATATGCTTTTCCTGTTGTTATTAAACATGTGTAACAATCACTAGGAATTAGCCTGCCCCTTTTGAGCACATCTCTGCAGATCTACGAAGATGTCTTGTAACGATGCTATATGAATGAATAGATGACTTCTTGATTCTTAATGATGACCCTATAAGAATTCCTAAAATTATATCACTGATTATTAAGCTCTTTTATAGTGAGACAGCTGTTAGGTCCTTTTCTGATAGTCAAAACTGCAATGAGAACTCCGCCAGTCTCAAATGTGTCACCAGTTAATTACTCTTAGTAACCAGACTTTCTTCTACTCAGAGCATATTCTAAGAGTTGTAAAACAATTAACCAGAAATCATAAAATGGGATCTAATGATTTATTATAGGTACTATGAAAGAAGATAAAATATTGACTGAGTTTATATATACAAAACTTCACTAATAACTTAGTTATGGTTTTCAACTTTCACTGAACCTTTGGATCTGTGACAGGTAATGCATGTTTAGCCAGATAATCACTCCTAATGGATATGCATGTAAACATTCTCTGTTGTAAACTTCTATTTCAATTTATGATTTGATTTTTTTGTGTGAACTTGTGATGAACTTTTTAACACGTGATCGTGTATACTGAAAAATGTGTAAGTACTGAGGACAAAGAGATGAGAAGAATTTTTTTCCCTTTCCCCGCTTAGGATCTTTCTGCTTTTCCCCTTAGATAGCTTTCATAGAGAACTTTTTACAACTTAGTAATAAGCACTATAATCACTTTCCAAAGTGTCCTTTCTTTCTTCCTGAGACTTTAGACTAGCAGTCTGAAAGTTAGAGCCATGTGGAGGATTTAAGCAATGTGGCCATTGCTCTATCTCAGCAGGAATTCTCTTTTTAACCCTACTTGAGGTATAGAAATGTAATCTGTGGAAATGGTGTGATGGCTCCATAGGTAAAAATGCTTACGTTCCTGACAACCTGAGTTCAATCTCCAGAAACAACATAAAGGCAGAAAGAGAGAAGTAACGCCACATAGTTATTTTTTAACATCGGTGCTTTTGCGTATGTATGTGTATACCCACTCACCCGCCCACACACACAAACACACTCACCCATCCACCCACACACACACTCACCTACCCACTCACACATACACACTCATCATAAATAAAATTTGCATAAAACAGTGTTTGGGTTTGCTTTAATATTATATAGAGGAATTCTGCTAAATATTAATGGATTTCATAGTCTATTGATTTGGGCACTTCATATATAAATTGTATGCCATATAAAATAATCAAAGTTATTTTTCTTCCTTACAACCCTATTTTTCCATATTTCATAGCATTAGGTGGAGACTTCATATAATGTTGACTATAAAGGATATCATTGTGGTCTTCATTTGAAAGGGAAAACATGATGTTTTGCCAAAATAAATATTCATTTTTAATGTCTGTTAGTTCTCAGATTAAAAAAAAAAAACTTCATGAATTTATAAACTTTCAGATAACCCACAGGTACTTTGGCTATCTTTTCAACTGTTTTTTTTGCATTACTTGTTATTGTTAATTGTTAAAATAGCTAAATTTAAGTCACAGTTACAAGCATACTGAGTATGTTGCCTTTATACTAATTGAGGCATGAGGAAATCTCTTTCCACATTGGTCAGGATTTCAGACTGTGAGTTATACACGTTTGTCCTGTAGTCATTTTGGTTTTAGTCAGTTCCTAAAATATTAATGGTTGTGTTTAATTTTCATGAATAATCAAGTCATCTACATTTATCTTCTCTAATGGTGCTCTGTGCTCTATATGATTTGGTATTGGCTATACTAATATTCCTTTTAAAACTATTTTCTATACATTAATATATCACTATATTTTAAATATATCTCTTATAAAAAGCATAAAATTGTGTTTTGTTTGTCTGTTTGAGATAAATTCTCTCTACATATGTCAGGTTGGCATAGAACTCTTTGTGTAGACCAGGCTAGCCTCAAACTCACTGAGACTCTCTTCTGTCTGCCTCCTGAGTCCTGGAATTACAGGTCTGTTCCATCACACTAAAACTAACTAGGATAGTGTCATTTATAATTTAATTATGCCTTTTGCAAATGTCATTATTTCATTGTCTATTTGGTTTTTGAGACAGGGTCTTGCTATGAACTGAGGTTGGCCTCTAACTCATAGCAAACCTCCCAGCTCAGTCTCTCAAGTGTCTAGATTATTCTAAGCCTGCACTGCCACCTGCCTAATTTGGATATTTATAAACTTCAGTTGTCTGAGCTCCATCAACAAGAAGATGTATTCATTTATATTGTGTTACTGAAAATTGGTAGCTATCACTTGCTGATGTAATCCTTCCCAGGAAATTGTTTCTTTGGTTTTCTTTGTTGCTGCTGTTGTTGTTTTTGTTCTTTTTTAACATGCTGTGGAGTCATGGTGAGCTCCACATGACTTACGCCAATCCTCCAGGCCTATATCACCTACTTTCTCCTTGCTCTCTTTCTTAGTGATTTTTATTTGTTGCTCTCTTAGATTCTTTCTTTCTGTGATTTCTCCTCCTTTCTCATCTTTTGTATTGATTTCTTTTTTATTCCATGTCTTTCTACTCCATAGACTTAGGAAATAAGCCTTCTACTTTCATTTCTTATGTGATTAACTTTGAAATTTCATCCTTAACAGACTTTAAAGTTAATCAATAGTCCTCGTTCAAATAACACAAATACTATTGGAAGGGACTGGAGAACATTTTAATTTTCATGCCCTTATAGTTCAATATGTCAGTTCCATCTCTTATAACTCTATATATTAAGCATTGTTTTTCCTACTCCATATGAAAATGAAAGTTCTAGGTTTGATCCCTTCTTACACCCTATCTCATTACTGGGATTATTCCTTTCTTCCTGAAACATTATCTTCATAAATCATTAGACAAGATAAAAGATGATCTCATTAAATTTTTAAAATTAAATTATAACTTAATTCACACTCTGGAAAGAATGCATGTTTCTAACTTAACAGTTATTCTTCTGAGCACTTTGAAGATATGATTTTCCTATTTTCTGTTTAATTTGACTTGTTCTTCCCTGGTACCTAATTGACCTTCTCTGTTTCTCTATATAGGTGTGTGGTGGCACTTTATATATTACAGTAATATATCTTAAAATGAACATTGTCTATTGAATATTTCTCCATGTAGAATTGCACTCCCAAAATCTATGCATATATAAACTTCACAAAAATTTCAATATTTCTTTTCACTTTCAACCCTCTCTTCCTTCCATTAAGACCCTTCCACCTACCTTCCCTAATAACCCTCCGATGCTCTCAAGTTGATGCCATTTGATTATATTATTGGTGTGTGTGTGTTTGTGTGTGTGTGTATGTGTGTGTGTAAGCATGCATGTGCACACACATACACATGCATGTAAGTATAAGTACATCCTGCTTAGTCTTTTTTGTTGTTGTTGTTGGTGGTTTATATATGATTTCAATATGGACCAGTCTACACTGGATAACCATTAACAGGATCATCCTTGGGAGAGGCTAATGCTCCTTCTCTTAGCAGGCGTAATTTCCTATAGTTATTTGTCTAGAGGGAGGACCCCCTGAATTTAACCTTGCCCATGTTACCATGTCTGTTGATATCACTATATTTCCAACTGTTTTCCTGCAATGTCTCCTGATCCACTGTTATGTGGATGTATCCATTGGAGCTGGGCTTCCCATGATCTGCTGATCTCTGCTTTGTGTCTACTTGTGATTTCTCTGTGACAGTCTCTACTTGCTGTAAAGAGGTCCTTACTTTGATGAGGGGTGGTAAGCACTCTTACCTGTGGGTAGAAGGACAAGATTTAGGATGCAGGTGGAATTATTCCATTTCACTAAACTGGTATTAGTCACTTTTCTTCTAAGATCCAGGGACATTAGTATTGTCAATCCAAGTGGCATAACTTCATCACTTATATGCATTCTTATAATTTTCATAAATATGAAATAATGTGATTCCTCAAGGAATTGTCAAACAACTCTGATGTTATTCCTTTCTGCTTGACTTCCCTCCGTCTCCTTGTTTGTTCCCTCCCTATATTTCTCTTTTCTGCCTCAGACCAGCTGCATTCTGTGAGTCTCCTCTTAAGTTCTCTCCCTCACATGATTCTTTTTTATGCTCCGCATCCCTGAGGTCACTCCATACTATATTATTACACTTGAACATTTGGCGCTTAGAACTGCACATGAAGAAACACAGGGTAGTTCTCTTCCTGGGGACAAGTCGCCTAACTCAATATACCTTTCCTAGGCCCATTTATTTTCAAATTTCATGATTTTGTTTTTAAATACTGAATAGTATCACATTGTGCCAAAGTGAGTGCCACATTTCCATGATTTGTTCTTCAGCTGAAGGACATTTAGATTGTTTCTATTTCCTGGCTAGCATGACAAACACAGTAGTGAACATTGCTAAGCAGGTATCTGTGGAGGAAGGCATCCAGTTCTTGGTATCTATACCAAGGAGTGGTATAGCTGATTATATGGAAGATTGATCTTTTGGTTTTGAGAATTTTCTGCCCTGACTTTCATAGCAGCTAGCCCAGTTTGCAATCCCACTGCCAGCATTGCAGTCAACTGCTTTGTTCATCTTAGCAATTCTGATTGGGGTAAGAAGAAATCTTGAAGTGCTTTTAATTTGCATTTCCTTAATTGCTAACATTGGTGAATATATTTTGAGGAATTACCTAACCGTTTTTATTTCTTCTATTGAGAATTCTGTTTAATACCTGATCTCTCCCACTTTTAAAATTTTGTTAGTTTGCTTCCCTGACTGTTCTTTGAGGTCTTTGTATATCAGGGATATATATATATATATATATATATATCCTCTGTTGGATATATAGCTGACAGAGTCTCTCCCTTTCCATGGGATTTTGTTTTTTCACTTGATGATTCTGTAGCTCTCCAGAAACTTTTAGTCTTGCAGCCAGTGGTTGATTGCTGCTCTTAATTCCTGGAGAAGAGAGTCCTGTCCAGGAAGTCCTTCATACCATACATCTTGTAGACACTGCCTATGTTTTCTTCGAATAGCTTACTGTTTCGTTTCAATTTGAGGCTTTTGATCCATTAATTTGTTCTTCTTCATGTAGATAACCATTTTCCTCATCACTAGTTGTTGAAGATGTCTTCTCCAGAGACTTTTGTTTTTGTTTTTGTTTGGTTTGGTTTTTTGCCTCTGCGTCAAATATCAGATGGGTGTAGTTACAAGTACTCAAGTTTGGGTTTCCATTTTTTCTTCTTTTTAAATTTATTATTATTATTATCTTATATATTCACTTTACATTCCACTCAACCCTAATGGAATCCCATTAGGGTTCCATTTTATTTCATTTTTCTACATATGCCATAATTTTTTATTACTACAGTTCTGAAATATATCTTGAAATCTGTAATGGCAGGATCTTTTCTGATTCCCAATGGATTTCAAGATTTTTTTTTCTATTTCTGTGAAGAATGTTTTGAATATTTTGATTAAGGTTGCATTTTACATTTAAATGGCATAATGGTCATTTTCAAAACATTAATTCTACAAATTCATGAACTCGGGTGTCTTTTCACTTTCTTGTGTTTTCTCCTTCTTTTTCCTTCAGAGATTTGAACTTCTCATTATAGTGATCCTTCATCTCCTTAGGTTTATTCCACAGTAGTTTGTTGTCTTTCATACAGTTGTAAATGGAAATGTTTAAATGATCTCTTTCTCAGTGTGTTTATTATTGGTATAGAGATAGGCTACTAATCTTTTGTAAGGTGATTTTGTGTC
Organism: Rhynchomys soricoides; assembly: GCA_019843965.1. Taxonomy (NCBI): domain Eukaryota; kingdom Metazoa; phylum Chordata; class Mammalia; order Rodentia; family Muridae; genus Rhynchomys; species Rhynchomys soricoides. The sequence continues at coordinate 6,946,381 of JADRCH010000057.1, forward strand.
CTGACACTTGGATGAAATTGTTGTTTCTAGAAGTTTTCTGGTGAAAATATTTTGAGATTTCCTATGTATAATATCATATCATTGGCAAATAAGGACAATTTTACTTTTTCTATTTTGTACTTTTTAAAAAATTTCTCTCTCTTGCCATATTGCTTTAGCTAGTGTTACCAACACTATATTGAAAAGAAGTGGGGAACAGTGGATACCCCTGTTTCGTTCTAACTTTAATGGGATTGCTTTGCGAGTTTCTCCATTTATGGCTATAGGTTTGTGGTATGCAGCATTTCTTATGGTGAGGTATTTATTCTACTCCTACCCTCCCTGGGAATTTATTATGTAAGAATGTTGGATTTTGTCAAATGAGTTTTCTGCATCTATTGAGATAATCTTTTGATCTTTTAAGCCTATTTATATGATTTATTATATTTTATTATATTTATTGATTGTTGAACCATCTCTTCATATTGAGAGTAAGCCAACTTAATTTTGGTGAATGATCTTTTTGATATGTATCTGTATTCAGTTTGCTAGTATTTATTGAGGATTTTTACATCTGCATTGATGGAATACAAGTTTTTAAAGTCTCTTATAAACAACAGATGGATTTTGTTTCTTTGTCTATTTAGGTAGCCCATGTCTTTTCATTGGAAAACTAAAGACATTAGTGTTTAGATTTATTTGAGATGTGTGTGTAGATTCTAGTCATATTCTTGCACATGCTTCTGCATGTGTGTGTGTGTGTTTCCTGGTTTGTGTGTTCTTAGTTGTGCTTGTATTTTATTAAATTATAGCTTTTTTCTTTCTTTCTAGTTTTATTTGCTCATTTTCTAGAGTCTTATTTTTGCTTATTATTTTCTTTGGTTTGAAGTAATGCCAATGCAATGGAATTCCACTATTCCATTCAGTGTTATTTGCTTTGTTGGATGTGAATTTTCTTATGATGTTTGTGTATCATCAAACATTTTTCCTTCTCCTTTAAGTCTGGCAGATAGTTTTGTCAGACTCCGTAGTCTAGATTGTTAGTTGTGGTCATTTAGAAACTGGAGTACATCGATCCATGGCCTTCTGGCTTTCAGAGGTTCTACTGAGACATCCACTGTTATTCTGAGGGTTTGCCTAAATGTGTGACTTGTTTTTTCTCTTGAATCCTTCAGTATGTTTTCTTTGTTCTGTATATTCACTGTTTTAACTATGGCATGTTGTGTGGAGTTTACTTTCTGGCCTTGTCTAATGAGGGTTTGGCGTGCTGCTTGTTTCTTTATACATATGTCTTTCTTTAGTTTGGGGGAAGTTTTCTTCTACGATCTTGTTAAAAATCTAGTTCATGGCCGGCCGGGCAGTGGTGGTACATGCCTTTAATCCCAGCACTTGGGAGGCAGAGGCAGGTGGATTTCTGAGTTCAAGGCCAGCCTGGTCTACAGAGTGAGTTCCAGGACAGCCACAGCTACACAGAGAAACCCTGTCTTGAAAAACCAAAAAAAAAAAAAAAAAAAAAATTCTGGTTTTCATCTGATATTCTTCTCCCTCTTCTGTGCCTATAACTATAAGGCTTGGTCTTTGATAGTGTTGCACATTTTGCTTTTCTGTGTTTTAGTTGTTCATATTCTTGGCTTATTTGATATGGAGCCTCGATTTATCTTTGAGTCCTGTTATTCTATATTCTGCTTGATTCATTCTACTTGTAGGGCTCTTTCCCGAGTTTTCTAATTGGGATGCTGAGTTTGTTAACTCCATCTTCATTTCAGCTTGTTTCCTCATCAGTATTTCTCTTTTTATTGAGTTCAGTCTTCCATTCCTGAATGATCTTCATCATGTCACCCACACATGTGTTTGTGTTGTCTTGGACATCACTCAAGCATTTATTGCTATCTTCTGGAGTTCAGTGAATTGTTTCTTCACATTCATTAATTTTTATCCAATTCTTTGGTACAATTTAATTTTTTTCCTGTAAATTCTATGACCTCTGTTCATCTCTGTAGTTTTCATTAGAGCACACTTCTATAGGAACAGTGTGTTTGATAAGAGACATGCTGTTTTAGCCATTCATTATTTTGTTGGTTTTGTGATTTGACCTGGATGCATAGACTTCTTTCTTTGATTAGTGTCTGGTACAATAATCTAACCCTCTTTGAAGGTAGGGCCAGAGACAGAGATGCATGACCTGGGCTAGACCACACAAAACTGGTGAGTTAGTTGTTTAATTGAATCAGGTAAATATGGAAACCAATTCATGAGTCTTGAGCTAGACCTATGGATATAGAGATGACAGAGCATGGAGGGGAGAATAAAAGAGGAAAAGGAGCTTCCTACCAGTCAACGGTGGCTCCCCAAGAAAGCAGGTTCAAAGAATCAGTGTGAAGCTAGGCCCATGGGTGTAGAAATGACCAGAGGCCTCTGGAGAGGTGGATGCATTGGAAGAAGATTGCAAAGGGACAGAATGACTTACCCAGCAAAGGTGTCTGGGACCAAAAAGGATTTCCAAGCAGGCTGCAAATCTTGTACTAGATTTGAGAGTGTGAAGATAGACTTGCATTGTGAATACATTTCAAAGAGTCTTAGGGTTTATCTGTTTGTTTTCTTTTTTGAGACAGTATTTTTTTTTCTCATAGAAGAACACACAACATGCATTAAGAGATTTTGTTTTGTTTTCACATTTTTAATTCTAATCATTTGGACCATGACTCAGTTCAGTCATCCTCTGCTGTATAACAAAGTCTACCCAAGACAGCTTAAATTGGTCACACTTTTGTGGCCTCTTGGTTTTTTCAAAGGTGGAATCTCTGGAGTTTTAGACCTGTCTCTCAGAAGTCCTTTTATTGTTGAGAATAGTTTTTGCTATCCTGTGTTTTTTGTTGTTCCATGTGAATTTGAGAATTGCTCTTTCTAAGTCTATGAAGAATTGAGTTGGGATTTTGATGGAAATTGCATTGAATCTGTAGATTGCTTTACATAGGATGGCCATTTTAACTATATTAATCCTGCCAATCCATGAGCATGGGAGATCTTTCCATCTTCTGAGGTCTTCTTTGATTTCTTTCTTCAGAGACTTGAAGTTCTTGTCATACAGATCTTTCACTTGTTTGGTTAGAGTCACACCAAGATATTTTATATATTAGCCCAAAAGTTCGAAATACTCAAGAGTCACTTCGCAGCAACAGTAGGGCTGGGTATGAGGTCCCAGATGGAGGACTTGGAGAAGGGACTGAAGGAGGTGAGGGAGTTTGAATCCCCAGGGAGGCAGTAACAGTGGCAACTGGCCTGACCCCTGATACTCCTGGAGACTGATCCACCAACCAAAGAATACACACGGAGGGACCCATGGTGCTGGCCACATATGTGGCAGAGGAGGGTCTTGTTAGCCATCAGGGGGGAGGAAAGGCCCTTGGACCTGAAAATGTTAGATACCCCAGTAGAAGAGAATGCCAAGGAGGGAAGATGAGAGTGGGTGGGTGGGTGGGTGGGAGAATACCCCCATAGTGGCAGGGGGAGGGGGAAGGAAATGGGGAGGTTCCAAAGGGAAGATCTGGAAAGGGGGAAACATTTGAAATGTAAATAAAGTAGGAAAAATAAAATAAAATTAAAAATTTAGACCTGTCTCTATGTGAGTCCTCTCAGGAGGGTACAGTCAGGCTGACATGTGGGGCTGCTGTCTACTCACATAAACATTTGTGGGGCATGGGGGGGCATAATGCCTTAGGCAGTTAGCCAGTGATGCCCCTTAGCTTCTTGTTGCATAGGCCTCTGGGAAAAAAAAAAACAAAAAACATATTATAACATGAAAATTTTCTGCCTCTGATCAAGAAAGCAAGAGATTAAGACAACATCCAAAATGGAAGTCACATCTATAGCCTCATACCCAAGGTGACACACCATCTTTTCCACTGTATTCACTCAAACAGGAAACTGTGCCATCCCATAATCAATGGAAGGGAATGACACAAAATACTGAATCCAAAAATGTCATTATTGGAGGCAGTATTCAATAGTGTTCAATAGATCTATTGATTTTAACCGTTTTGCCTAGTGTGAAAGTTACTTTTTATACTTACTTAGGACAACATTTTAATGGAATTTTTCTTATTTGACTTCAAATTTTAGTGTTATCTGAAAGCAATTATGATTTTTGCTAATTATTTATACCAGTAATCATTAAATTTATGTCTGATTTTTGAAGAGTATATGAAAAATCTGATCTAGCCCTTATCTTTGGCAATATTATATCGTTTAGAGGAAAGAGATAGTAAATTATTTTACATCTGAATGTGCCTTGATTTTGAGTTGTGTAGGATACCAAAATAGCATTGGGTTTGACATTACTCTTTTGATAAAAGAATAGTTGATATATCCAATAGTTAATAATAAAAACAGGTAATAAATATGCAAGGATACATTTCCTTAACCAAGAGTGGAGACATTACAAAGATAAATGGAACTGATTAATTTAAGACTGAGTTTGCACATGGTAGACATGCTCCTTTGTAACCTCTAGCCTGAGATGTAAAAACTGCCCCAGGTTATGAATAATAAAATTATATAATGAAATTTAAAATTGGTATTAATAAAACATTATTAGCTTGGAGTACAAAAAATGGCTGTTTTTAAGTCTTTTGACAGAAATTTGAGGTTAAAATAATACATTCTTCTACATTGAGTGTATGGATGGCATCACTGGTTGTTAATAATGTCCAGCAGTACCACTGTTCTGAATGTTAATTGGTCAGTCATCAAACAAATTAGTTTCTCAGCATATTAATTTTGTATAGTGTGGTTTGGTGAGAAAGAATTTTTAAAGAAGATATTAGACTTTCTACTTGGAAATATCAGGACATTGTAAAGGACATGCTTTGTTTTTACTCTGCTAGCTTTATTTAATACAAACTCTCACATACCCATTTCAAGGTCACTGTCCTGTGCTTTGTTCCCATCCTAGCATCACCACAGTGTCAACTTGAGACATTCCATTACTCTGCCTAAATCTGCGCTCTGTAACTGTCACAGTCACCCCACCCTCAGCTCCACACAGCCACCATCTACTGTCTATCTCTGTAGCTCTGCCATTTTAGATGTTTTACATAGATTTAACACTGTAAAAATGAATCTTTGTGATATCCTTTAGTTTGCTGTGTTTAAAGGTTGTCTATGCTATAGTGTATATCAATTCTGTGTCCCTTTCTATTGCCAAATATTCCTTTACATGGATAAGTGATAATATTTTGTTCATTAATCTGATGATGGACTTTTAGTTGTCTGTATTTTTTGCTATTAATGAAAAATGGTGTGATGATTGTTAATGTGGATATGTCCTTTACAGTTTCCTGATATATCCAAGTAGAAAGGATTTATTCTGTTAGATAAATCAACAGAGCTGGAAGGTGATAGTTAAGAAAGATGGCATTCAGGCCTCCTGTTGAACTATTGGATATGACAGGTTCTCAGGGAATAATGGTCCTTATCATCAGGTGTGCACCCATTGTTGAGTCCAGCCGGCACCAATGGAGAATTCCAAATCCATGGTCACAGTCTTGGAAATGTTGGGACGCGGTACATCACAAAAACACACAAAAGATATGGATACGGGAGGGGGAGACTTACAAGAATGAGAGCAAATATAGACGGTCGGACAAAGTAATCAGGATGCATTATGTGCTTACATGAAATTATCAAACAAGAAATTTAAAGTATGAACATGCCTCTTGGGAAAGAACACTGACATTGGGTTCAGATATGTGTGGGTTAGAATTGCATGGTTCTGCCACTGTGGTTCAGTGACACTAAGCTGTTGTCTAAGGATAAATTAGATTTTATCATTTGAGACACAGTTCTTTGTGGTTTTCTGAAACACACAGCATATGGATCACTGAGTGTATGGCTGAAATTTAGCAAACAATGGCCATTATCATCATGCATGTAAGTAGGGTACTAACAGTCATAATCAAGAGAAAGTGAAAGAAAGTCTCATTCCAGAATTCAGAGCCAATACCTACGTAATGAACAACAGGGGGAAGGCAACAGAAAAGAGAACAAAACAGAAGTGACATTCCAAGAGTAGAAATAAGTAGATGGGTTATTCTGATGCCAAAGTTATTCTTTGGAGGAGTCAGAGATCTTGCCAAAGTGGCCAAACCTCCTGTCCATATTTTCTTGTTGAAAATGTGATCGTGGTGTCTTTCCAAGTGAGTGGTTTACAGTCACTACGAGGGTTTTATCAGTTCTCTATCTCTGAAGGTTTTGAAATTTCTGACATTACTTTTATGAATGTTATGAATGGAATGCTTTTTAGGATCAGTAGTGAATTGTTCTTGTGATAGCTCCCTTCTGCTTTTCTTCTATTTGTTTGATATGGTGCTTATTAGTTGGGCATGGGCTTCCAGAGTTCACTTGTTAATTCGGTTAGATTTTACTGCCTTTTCCTTAGCCTTAGGCCATTTTTATTCTATTCTGGTTTTTGAGAGCTTTCCCTATTGTAAATGCAACTTTTATTCCCAGATGTTATTGTCATCTCAGAAGTCTACTGCGGAATAAGCTCACCTTTGCTACTTCTTTCTGAACTCTAGCTGGCTGGTTCAACTCAGCTGTTGTGGCTCAAACTCCTCTCCAAGTTGAGTGATTCAAACTGGCTTCTCACTGGATTGTTCTACTTGTCCTCAAATTCTGGAAGTCTGTTCTAATCGTCTGGCTCCTGTCTTCACCCATGTCTCATTTGTTCTCTCTTCAATCTTTCTCTGTAAACTTTTCTGGTAAAAACTACTCCTATCTCTGTCTCTCTGTCTCTGTCTCTGTCTCTCTCCCTCTCTCTCTGTGCTGCTCTCCTAAGTCAACTCTATTTCCGGTGCTGTTCTCATGAGAGTTGGGCATATCCTATCTCTGACTCATTCTGTTAAATGGTTGATTCATTGCTTTGTCCCTCAATTGGACATCACTTTCCAACATAGTTGCTTCCATCTACAAACTAACTTTACCTTCAAGGTTAGAGATTAAAGGTGTGTACTAGGGACACACCTGTATTCCAGCCTGGTCACACAGATCTAGAGAGTCTTTGGATGTGATCCCTTGCAAGAGTAGCCATGCTGCTAGATTAAAATTCCTCTATATCCTATTACTTTTATGCTAACATTTAAACTTTCATGAAATGTTCCTAGATTTTTTAAAAAACATTATCCTTTTCATAACATTATGTTCTGACTACTAAAGTACAACACATTTCTACAAGAATCTAGTGCAGTTCATATTGGCCTAAAGCAGGATCTACCTGCGGTGTCTTGACGACAGTTAAGTGGAAAGGTGGTTTATTGGAACATAAACCAGCATAAGGCACCGGATCGTGGAATTGTTCAGTTCCATGATCGGTGGCCACAGGAAGTTTGCAGTGCCAGTTAAGGAGCTAACCAGAAGTAGCAGCACTTGTCAGGTGCAGTGGAGCTGCTAGTTCCCTCCCTGCCCTTGACCTCAGCTGCTTTTGCAGAGGGCAGCTGTTGCAAGCTACTGTACCCTGAGGGCTTGGGGTTTTCTCTCAATTTCTTCAGAGCCCAAACCAAAGGAGAATAAAATTAATTCCAATGGAATGTGTGTTTTTCAGCTCAAGAGAATCAGAATGTATAATAATTTGAGATCAAGCTTCGTAGAGCATATGCTATGAGCATCCTCTAGAAGCTTTAAAAATATCACATTAGTACTAAGGGACAAGGCTAAGTAGAAACACTAACCATTTGTGATGGCTATTATTGGCTATCAACTTGACTACATCCAAATGAACTATAATCCAGAAAAGGAGAACACACCTATGAGAGATTTTTTTGCTTTGTCTGAAGTGGGTGAATCCACTTCTAATCCATATTTGGCGACAGGAAAGGCACTGTTGAGGTGCAAAGACACACCTTTGATCTGGGCCATACCTTCTGGTGGAAGTCTATAGAAGGACGTAGAAGAAGGAAGCATTTGCTCTTTGCCTGCTTGTTCTCACCTTGCTAGCACATTCATTCCTTCACGGGCGTTAGGGCCTAACTGTTCAGGATTCCAGCATATTCTGAAGACTAGCTGAGACATCCAGCCTCTGGACTGAGCAACTACTGGATTCTTGGACTTTCTGTTCACAGCCAGCTATTGCTGGATTAGCTAGACTACAGCCTATAAGTCATTCCAATAAATCAAACACACACACACACACACAGAGAGAGAGAGAGAGAGAGAGAGAGAGAGAGAGAGAGAGAGAGAGATTGATTCATTTGTTAATTCTATTTCTCTAGATAGAGAACCCTGACTAATATACCGTGCAAGCATAAAGACTTCAATCACCAGGTTATACTCTGGTCCCTGGGGTAGCAGAGAAATGAGCACCCATGGGGCTCACCCATGGGGCTCTCTGGCCAGCCAGCCTGCTGACTTTGTGAATTCTGGGCCAGTGGTAGACCCTGTCTGAAAAAAACAAGATAAAAGTTACCTGAAGAATGACACTCAAAGTTGGTCCTCCAACAAGGCCACACCTCCTAATCTCTCCCAAGCAGCGCCATGCATTCAAATATATGAGGAGCCTGTGGGGGCCGTGCTCGTTTACACCACCACAAGAACTGGAAACCAAGCAAACACTTTTCACTAGAGGACACTCAAATGCCAGTTTCAAAGTCATTTCTCTTAAAGTCATTAGTTTCTTCAAAGAAATTTCTGGCGGTCTGTTGAGTGAATTAATACTGAGGTTTCATTTATGCAAAGGGTAAATGGAGGACCTTATGTTTCACATCCACAAAGACTCCCAGTCCTATACTTTTTGTCCCAGTGCCTTCAGAGTTTTCAGAAAGCATATCTGTGATGCCTCACCAAAGAAATCAAAGAGTAGATACTAGCATTTTACATAAGTGTTAAACCAAACAACCAAAAGTGTGTGGCCACGTTGTTAAATTGTAGAAGAATCGACATGGAATTCTAGAACCCAGGACTCAGTAATTCCGCTCATTCCAGTGGCTTATGCATCCTTATGTATACAAATGACTTAAACAATAGAAATATATTGGAAAATAAAATTTCCTCAGATCAATGCATTTAGTATGTAGAGTTAAATTCTGGATTCTTGCTGTTTATGATGATTAACATAAGCCTAAAACAAAATACTATCTCCCTAAATATCACTACAATTTCTTAAAAACAAAAAACAAAAAACAAAAAACAAAAAAAAACAAAAACAAAAACAAAACCCACCACCTCCTATGTATGGGTGATTTTCAAGCATTTATGTCTGTGCACCAAGTTGTCCATGAGGTGCTGGTGGAGGTCAGATGTCAGATCTTCAGGAACTGGAGTTAAAGATGGTTGTGAGCTGTCATGTGGGTGCTGAGAACTGAACCTGGATACTCTGCAAGAGCAGCCAGTGCTCTTAACCCCTGAATCACTTCTCCAGCTCCACCAATAGGGACTGTGGGAGCTTGGTGATCACGAAGAGTGCCCAGATTGGAAAACAAAAGCCCAAAGGAAACCATGATCTCTCTTTTCATTGTTCTTAAAAGCCATTGTTAAAGAAAAAGAGAAAAATGAAAACAAAGGAAAGATTTGTGCTCAAAATACAAAGCTCATTTCCAGTAAGTTAAACTATGCAGTAGCAGGCTGCATCGTGAGGTACAGACACCTCTACCTCAGTGGAAGCCCTCACTTAACACATCAAGACTTGGGTAGAGGCAGATCCTGCTTCCAAAGATAACTAAGGTTTCCAGTACACTTTCAAATCTGAGATGATTTGCTTAACATTGTAATGAATGATTTTTTTAAAGGCACGAAAAACTCTGTATGTTTATGTTCTATAAAATTCAGAGCACTTTGAACTACATAAAGGTACAAGAGGAAATTACTCAGTTATATGTAGGGTAAAAATGTATAGTAACTGTGTGTTATAGAGTCTTTATACCATGGTGAACATGAGTACTGAAATACATCTAAATCAGTAATTTATCCCCTTACACACATAATATTATATGCTTAAAATCTTTAATTAAATTTAAAAGTACTCTAAACTAAGTGTTAAGAAATTTTGAAAAATCATTAAAATATTTAAAAGTTACTATGAAAATATCCTATTTCTTGCTGAAGCATGAATGTTGTCTTACCTTGCCATAGGTGTGTGGAAGTTATCTCTGAGGTGACATTCCTTCCACAGATCACTGCATATATCTTTCAGAATCTTGAGGGTGACTGGTGGTTATTAGCATCAACATTCTCCCAATGTTAATCTTATATTAAACATTGTATATCAGATTATATATGTATTATATACTAGATTCATTCCTTGCTTTCTAAAATGCTAATAGCCTGTGTATTAAAGTGCACAATCAGCTTTTTCATGATGAGGGTAATATTGATGAAATGTTACTCATTATCCCTAGGTAGCTCTGTAGTGTTGCCAAGAACTGGGCTATATGTTTGGTTCCCTGATTACTCTGAAACCCACATATCAACGTGCATAGCATCTCTGGCATGTGAGAACTGATGGAGTGTTTGATGCCTGTGAACCACTTCTGCTTGAATACTCAGCTTTGGAAACACAGTTTCCCCTCTCCGTTTGTTTTCTCTATTTCTCTGTCAGCGCTCCTTCCTAGTGTTGCTTGTCATAATCCAGAAGTAGCAGTGAACCAACAGCTTGCTGTTTCAAAATATTTATGTGAATATTTGTGCTAACTGCTGTCTTTGTAATCTGCTAATTTGCACTTGTTTTGAAGGATAAGCAAAAAACCTGCTATAAACCTGATGTTTATGATTATGGCTAGTTCCTAGGAAACTCAATTCAAAAAGTTTGAATATCTCCTTTCCTCACTGTGGCTGACCTTCCTCTCTCCTCTTCACTGTGGCTGAGTGCCCCCTCTCCCTCTTCCTCACTGTGGTTCTGTGTCCCCTCTTCTCTTCACTGTGGTTGAATGTCCTCTCTCCTCACAGTGGCTGAATGTTCCTTCTCCTCATTGTGGTTGAAAGTCCCCTCTTTTCCTCAGTGTGGTTGAATATCCCCTCTCTTCCTCACTGTGGCTGAATGTCCCCTCTCCTCACTGTGGTTGAATGTCCCCACTCCTCGTCACTGTGGTTGAATGTCCTCTCTCCTCCTCACTGTGACTGAGTGTCCCCTCGCCTCCCCACTGTGGTTGTCTGGGAGTCTCAGTGCACTCATTTCCATAGTCTTGGAACAAGCTTGCTCTGGCAGAAAAGAATACAAAGATGACAAAGGCAATAGGTTAATAAAAACACTGGAAAAAATTGAGATGATTTCTGCATCTGGTGACTGATGTGAAGATTTCCAGTTCTTTGGATTGAGGTCTTTTAATACGGAAAGCCATCTAGGCAGTGTGTCTCCAGCTGTGCTCTAGCTAATGACAACATGAAGGAGACCAGCAGCATGTTCTTTCAGACTGTAACATGTGTGGCCCTTGAACATCCAAAAGGAAGCTAGCTCCTCAGCAGTCTATAGAGTGTTTGCATTCTTCTTTTTGTTAGCACATATGAATGGTTAAGAATCTTTGAATTTCCTTCCAAAAATAGAAATGCAAGCTGCAAGAATCTGGAGTACATCTAATCTTCTGGTATTGCATACATGCCTGACAATACTGCCCAACACAGTGCAAACAGATATCACTGTAAAAACTAGTGCAAACCTAAAACGAAGTTTTAATTCCAGACTTATTGAAAATGTCTGGCTGCTGGTGCTGCATACCTATGTGCTGTTGGGAAACAGCCGTGAGAAACTGTACTGCAGCTGGCTGCAGCCAGAAGCACCATGGCTAATATGCCATGGACAAAAGTAGACGAAGCAGGCAACAACTAAGCCAATAAAAAGTAGTAACAAATCAGACTTACTTAGCATCTAACTTATGTGTGTGATGTTTTAGATATTTTTCCACCTATTCTTTGTAGATATACATTGTCTATATTTCAAAAAAATAAAATAAAATCTAAATTTTAAGCAAATGATAAATAAGTCATGCCTTAAAGTAAGGGTAAAACTAGAAATTGGAGCTCAGCCTCTCTCTCTCTCTCTCTCTCTCTCTCTCTCTCTCTCCATTCTTCACTAGTTCACTAGGAATTCTGGCATTTATCATAAACAGTTGTGCTCACTGAAGATCTATTCTAACCTCTTTAAAAGTTGCCTTTCCTTCGTTTGCAAGTAGACAATGAAAATAGACAAGTGACGTGGTCCAAGCCTGTGAGGCCTTCCTAGGGTATTAGAAGCAATAGAAAAAATTTCATGATAGAATTCATTATTGTACATAATTTTGTGGCAAAATGGAAACTGACATGGTAGAAAATATTTTTTCAAATGTCATCTACTTTACTATATGATACAAATCTTTACCAATTAGGAGTTTGATGTTAATCGAAAAGATATGTACTTTTCAAGAGATTGCTAGATACTGCCTCCGTCTTAACACTGAATCCACTTTTTCAAAGCTACACTTGGATTACAGGCTGCTGTGCCTGTCTGCAAGAAGGATGGAAGGGAATAGTTATTACTGTGTGCTGTTCGGGGCTGTGGTCACCATGTGTTTGTTTAACGGGCATTCTATTCATGAAATGCTCAATGCTTCTAGACCTCAAGCAATCTGACCATAGCTGTGCCTATAAAAGGTAGGCCTTAGCTTGCACTCACCTCCAAGCCTTCGAGGGGCCTTAGCTCGCACTCACCTCTAAGCCTTTGAGGACCCAGTGAGCTTTAACTGTCAACTTGGCACAGCCTAGAATCATCCAAGAGGAGAACCCCAGTTGGGCGATTGCCTAGATCAGATTGCCTGTGTGCACCTCTGTAGATTATCTTGTTGATATAGGAGGTCGGCTCCCTATGAGCAGCACTATTTCTAGGTGAACGGTCTTGGATTATAAAAGAAAGTGGATGGGCAGAGTCCAGTCTGTGAGCCAGCAGGCAGCATGCTTCCTAGGTCCTGCTCTGCTTTCCTTACTGTCTGTAAGTTCTTTAGTTGGAGGTCATGCTGATTGAAGTAGCAAGCAGGCCTGCCTTCAAGTTCTTGCTTGAATATTTGTCTTGACTGCTCCCAGTGATGAACTGTGTCCTAAAATATAAGCTAAATAAATTCTTTTCTCCCCTAAGTTGTTTTGATCAGGGTGTTTCATGACAATAATGTAGCTGTACCTTGGAATAAAGGAGATGTACCTTGGAAGCCAGGCATGTGAGCCCAACAACAAGGAAAGGCTAGTTAAGCTGAGTCTTTCAGAATGGTAACCTTCCTGAAGACAGCTAGGCAGCGAACCGTTTTCTACAGTGTGGATAATTACTACACAAAACATGGGAGGTGAGGACTCTTGCTAGTCTCCACTCAGTCTGCTTTGGTCTTGAGGGCATCTGCTTATCTGAAAGAGTATCTGAGTCACTGGGGGAGAGCCATTCAGCCTTTCAGGCTCAGCAGAGACCTTTAGTCCCCTAAGGCAGGAACTCCGATAAACCACAGTCCTAGAGCAAGCCATGTGAACGGAAATAAACCAACAATGTGGTACTTGCAGTCAACTACCAGCTAGCCCAGAGCACCAGGCAACTTAAACTTTGAACTTGAATTTTGGAGGTCTTGGGTTACCTGACAGAGACATAGGAACCGCCTCTTCCAGGGTAGACTCTATAATTTTAGGCTTAATGTTATTCCTGCAAATAAATTTCCAAACGCAGTGTTGGGCACAGCAAAGGTATTGGGACCTAAGGCAGACAACACTGGGAATGAGAAGCACAAAAAAATAAAGAAGAAAAGCCTTATCATCACAGGACAAATCCATTCAAGGATGGGCAAGAACTGCTGCCACAGTCCCACCTTCAGTGCCAGGTGGATCCAAGTACTAGTTGCTTAAAAGAGAACCCTGAGTAAGATGTAGAACTCAGAAGCAGGATCCAGGACTGTATTCCAAGCCCCAGTGGTGCATAATAAATACCCTGCCTTTGGAGTACCAGCAGAGTTCACCAGGTGCTAGGATCCTGTGCGTTTCCTGCCTCGGGCTGGCAGCCATAGCAGAGCACAGGAGAATCAGGGGTATGCAATACTGAGGCAGGAAGAGAAGCCCCTTCCCATGGGATGACTTACAGTATCTTCCAGTCCCTATCGTCAGGTTCAAAGTGTAACAGCTAGCAAAGGCAAAGGCTTGTGGGCCAGATTGGATTGTGTTAATGGACATCTCATCTCTGATAGGAAAAGAACGTGGCCATCACACAGAAATAAAATTTATGAAAACAAGTGACATTACAATTTGTATAATCTAGAAGAAAAACTTTGATGATCCACATGAGTATTTATGAGAAGATACATGTGTTTAGTAACATATGTGTTAATATGTTAGTACATAGGTTTTAGCCATTATTTATAGTAGTAGAGGCATCATACACAGGTATACTATGAAAATAATAGCTTTCAGTTCATTTGTATTCTGGGTGAATTCTTCCACCCCTATCAGCACTGGGATGGGAGAGGGGGAAAACAGTGTCCAGCTACTTTGGCCAAACAGAGTATTAAAAATAGTCATTTAAACTAAGGAAGCATTTTAACAATTCTCTAACCCCCTCTTATCTTCAGAACTCTCTAAAATGTTCAGTGGGCTAATGTCTGTCCTCTGTGACCCCAGGGGATAGAACAAAATGACTATGACAGGTGTCTACTACTTTGTGGTTGTCAGTGCTGTCCCTCTTGTCAGACCTTTATTTGATGCAGACACTTCGCCAAATGTAGGCTTGGTGGATTTCCTTTTTAACTGAGCTGTGTGCATCTCTTTCTTTGTTTTCCAGTCTCACTGTGTGTTTCACATAACTCCTTAAACCTGTCTGGCTGCCCAGAACACTCTGATTTTGCTATGCTTGTTCTCATGACTCAACTCCCCGACTCTCACCTAAGGATGGATGAACTTCTTGACCATTTCCAAATTAATATGATAGCCAAGGGAAGCCAAAAAGCCCTAAGCTCTTCTGACTAAGCGCTCTCTACCTGACCATACTGTTTGATCTTGTAACTACTGGAGTTCTGCTTCCTGTCTATGCTAGTCTTTGGCATCCCTCTTGATGTAAGAAACATTCCTCTCTGCATCTGAGAGTCAGCCTTGAGCTTGAAGAGTCACACCACGGGTGCAGCCCTCGGACCTTTCTGCCGGCTCTCTTCTGAGAGACGCTCTGGAGGTGCAGAGTAGGCTTGTCACTCACTTTCTTCCGCCCTCTACCCATATCATGGTCATTCCTTAACAGAGGGTGTTAGCCCAAAGTGGGAGAAAGACTGGGTTGCAAAAAGGACAGAAGAAAGCATTGTGCAGCCTACTGTCATCTGAGTGACTTTAGTGGACCAGTTGTTTTGGAAAAAGAAATAGGTGGCTTGTTGAGCTAGAAATGCTTGAGCTTGGCCTCCAGGAAGATAACTGGACACCGGCAAATGTACAGAATCTATTCAGACACCTTGTGTCTTCCACCTGATTACCTATCTAGTATGTTCTCCTGCAAACTTGGCAACATTTGGAGAGGTTTAATGTTTCTTTTACACAAAAAGATCATGAAATCTCTTTGCAGTCATATCAGAGACAAGCACTTTTGGAGAATGACCTTTAAGAAAAGTTTTTCTAAGTGTGTGTGGTGTGTGTAATTTAGATCACTTCCTTTATTCCTTCAGAGAATAAATTTTTGTCCAATTAATTTGCCTTTTTCTAAATTGTCTAAGGACTCTTTTCATTCCTCTTGCATTCTGGACTCAGATGTCACATACAAGCAGGCTGCGAGTACAGTCCGCCCACCAGTGCTGATGCTTTGGTCACTGCCTCCTTGTCTCCATGGTCGCTGAGTCTGCAAGCTCTGGCTTTCTGTCTTGCTCTGGGAGTGCCCCTGATGTGCTGGATTATTGCCAGTGCTGTGCTGGCTCCTCAGCCAGCCTCTGAGATTCACACTCTTTACTCTCTGCTGTGCCATCCATTTTTTGTAAAGATGACACCATGTCAAGAGGGCTGGGTCCAGAGGACCAAGAGGACTTCAGTGCAAAGTAGGTAGACTCAGAGTGTCTTCCCCATGCATAGGTTCTGTCAGAATCAGCCTTCTCCCACAAACCTCTTGGTGAGCCCAGGACACTAGCTCACATAATTCTTCAGATTCACGTTGAGCTGACCTTTATGGATTCTGATGTTCCTTCCTGCCAGCAGACATCAGCAAGGGCCAAGCTCTGCAGTGCTGTGGGAGAAGAACAATAGGATTTTCCATTCCTTTCTTTCTTCCAAAGATGTTATTGTTCATCTGTTTTGTTTGTTTGTTTGTTTGTGTACCTCTGCCTATTAGCATGTCAATGCCTCAGTACCCTGTAACACATGTCATCAACATGTATTACATGACATGCATGCTATGCTCATATGTTCTAGTCCCTTAGTTACCCTCTTTGATATCACTTCTTAAGGGAAATCTTACAAATTTCCCAACTTAGCCCCCTGTTTATCCATCTTATACCCATAAATATGCAAAATCTTCCTACTGAATATTCCTGAAATTCACTGGAAATTCATGTGCCTCAATTTTCACAGCAAACCTATAATATAGATAGAATTGCTTGGTCCACACTCCAAAGAAAAACACTTTAGCAGTGTCAGGTATGCTGGTCCATGTAATCGCAGCACACGGAGGCAGAGGAAGGAAGATCATGGGTAAAAGGCCAGCCTCAGCCAACCCTTTTGACACAATTAATCTTGTTTGATTAAGTCAAGGGCTTCCTCTCAGTAACAATTTCCATCTGGTTCTTATTATGTGTGATGTAAGCATTCATGAAGTTGTTTGCTGTGGAATGAGTGTTTGCCTTGGTAAACTCAACTATAAAGGCAGACAATGAACCATTTCCTAGTTATTTGGAGAAAATAGATAAAATTCAAAGTTATGATTGATTTCTATGTTGTTATTTTTTTCATAAAACTCGTGCATTGACTATTTAAAATGTGACTTAAAGCTGATCCATATATAATTTAGAGTCAACCCATAAACCATTTGTTTTTGTTAAACATTATTTTAAAGTCAAGGAAAGGAGTGGTAGATTTTTAGCTTTTGATATAAAAAGATACTTGAATCAACAGAAATGATTATTTTGTAGATTTATTCAATAGGTAAATGTCAGGTTGCCTCTAAGTGGAATGTCATGTTATTTCAGTTCTTTTGCTCAAAGTGAAATGAACTTAGTAGTTTCCCAGTTTATCCATTGTGAATCTGAAGTTAAGTAGGACAGAGGGAAAGGTGCCGTTGCATTAAGCTCTAGCACATCATTGGCTGTCAGGTAAGCCTTGTTACGCTGTCCATCCTCATTTAACTATCTCACAAGATCTCTTAATGAAGTTAAACCCCAAGTTCACTCCAATAATTCTGTGGCAAGAGTTTGTGCATTGTAACAATTCATCACTTGTCAGGAAGGCACTTTTAGTTTATACATTTAATAAGGGCATCCTCTAGCTCGGTTAATTAGAAGTGAACAGTTTGCATATTTACTAAATGTGGAGTGTCATTGCCACCACGGCCTATTGCCTACATGAATTATTTCTCTATCTGCAATAAACAGCTGGGTAATTATTACTGCCATAATCAGATAAATCCCCTCTGTAAGGCTTTTCTTACATGGCAATTCTTTGAACTCACCCAAAGCTGAGCAAAATTTATGAACTCCAGCAGCTAGGCCAGTATTCATACTATGGTGTCCCTGTTCCCTATTTCAAGGACACAAGTAGAGCACCATAGTTATTGTGTAAACAAGGAGAATAATATGATGACCAAAGATAGCACTTCAATAAGCTTCATCTTTAAAATACAGTATTCTGATCTCAGCAAACTAAGCTGTAGAGGTTTGTCATTATCTAATTATATGTAGGTTATAAACTCGTATGGTAAGAGTTAGCCTAAGGGCCAAAGAAAATAACAGCTTATTCTACAAATGCCCACATCACTCCACAGTATTAGCTGTTTGTGCCATTTTTATCTGTTTAATATAAAGATGCATTAATTGACATAATGGTGTATCGCAGTGTCTAACTTCAAGTGCAGACTGAATTCTTCACTTGAAAGCGCATCCACTGTTTATTTGCTCTAAGAGCAGGTGCTTCATGTACTAATATACAAACTCCATCAGTCTCCATGGAAGGTGTGTGCATGCTGTTGTGGATCAGTGTTGAGAAAGGTGACCTGCTGGAAGGCTCTGCCTCTGACTGCCATCTTGACTTCTGAGGCACGGCGACACTGCCAACCATGGTCCTCTAACTTATCCTAGAACCTAGATCTCACTCTACTCTTCTGTTTGCCTCTTCCAAGAGGTCTTTGTTCTGTTCTGTTTTTATCCATTTTCTGTGTACATTTTGTTGGTTTTGGTTGGTTGCTTGCTTTTTTCCCTCCATTGTTTGTTTGTTTGCTGAGGCAGAGTCTCACTGAGTAGGCAAGCTCACAGACATGTCTGCCTCTATCTAATTAAAGGGTTAAAGGTGTGCACCAGCACTGCTGGCTTCTATGCACCTTGATTTGATTTAGTGTCGGTGCCACCTCTGACCATGTGTCCTTTCACTCTGTCTGCTGTGGACAGTCCCAGCTGTTTCTCTGAACTTTTCTATTTAAAATGGTTGCTAAATCCTAACATCCACCCAGAATTCCTATCATTTTCTTCATCTCCTTAGATGCCGGCTAACCTCACTATTTGGTCATCTGTATATGCTTCAGGGAAGCATGCTTGTGCATGAAGCAATGGTTTTCCTAAGTCTCGTCTCTCCTACAGTTAGTTAGACAGTTCTTTACTTTCTCAAGTCAGAAACAAGAAATGTATTCTTCACTTGAGCTTAACCAAGGCATCGTTAGGATTTGATCCCAAAGACCGCTCTGTTCTCCATTTGACTGAACCCCAAAAACATTGTTATAGATCTCTGATCTCACTCTCATCAGTCCCCCACCACTTTTCTTATATGTATCTTTGTAAACAAAAGTATAAGCATCATCACTGATTACTTTATCTGCTTCTATAGCGAAGGATGACTATGAGGTCATACACCATGGGACCCATGTAACTAGGCGTCCATATCTGAGTGTTGTCGTTTCATATCCAACAATGAGAACTCAGCAAACCAAGAACAAATACTTGGACTGTATTCTTCCTTTTAAAGGATTTGTTCTGTTTTCCTTGTGTGCATGCATCTCTGTCTGTGAGTGTATGCTGTGAGTACAGGTTCGTGTGGAGGACAGAAGAGGCATTTGATCCCCGGGAGCTGGAATTCCAGGTGGTTGTGAGCTGACTGACATGGTGCTGGGAACCAAACTCCAGTCTTGTAGAAGAGCTGCATGTGCTGCTAACCACTGTGCCACCCCATCAGGCCTGACAGTATTCCCAACTAAATACAATAGTTAACAGCATGGGTCTTGAGGAAAGTGTGAATGGCCATCATAGTTTGAACACTTGTGCAGATTGACAGCTCCTGGAACATTTATGCCTACAAAGCATAGGATTTTGTGATCAAGTATAAATTGTGACATGGTGGTCTACTCCAAGAGCACTAGATTGATAAAACACCATTTGTGTTCTGCCCATCAGCGATGTCAGTTCACCTTTGTTATGTTGTCCAATGTTCTCTACATCCATTTTTCCTTCTGTTCTTCCCGTGCGGATATCACTGACACAGGAGAGAGGCCATTAGAGTTCATTTTCTGCATCGCCATTTTATCTTGTCTTACCCAACACTTGGTGAGTGGCATCATATAGACGTGATTACTAGGACTTTAATAAAACACCCATCCTTTATTTTCTCAAAGCTCAAGGATATTCACTGCAGTTGCATGTAGTGGCTGCTTTAAACTTGATGGTCTTGTCCTCTGATTAGCTCAGAGCTGACCCTGGTTGGTATTTGGTGGATTACATGCAAAAACAAAGCTAATTATTCAATTACTCTTATATTAGAGCACAGTACATTTTAAATGAGAGGCAATGAGCAATATTTGAGTAAACATGAAATAAGATCATGCAGCTTGTGTCCTGTGAAGTGAGAGCATCAGTCACACCAATTCTGAGCTCAGCCTAAACGGCTCCTCAAGTTGATCTTTGTCCATAGGTAATTAGGACAAAATGCATAGAGAATAATAGTGTGATGGGCTTGGCCTGCCCATATGCAGGAACACATAGGTGCTGCTTCTCAAAGGTCTCATCTGCAGAGTCATTGCATTTACAGAGATCACAGACATCTTACATGATACCTGCTGCACTTTGCTGACTCTGTGTGGTGCTGTAAGGATAAACAAATGTCTGTGAAATATTTGGAATCCAAAGCTTGATATACTATGTGAGTATAGGAGAATTCTGTTCTTGTACTGAGCCTGTATTGCTCTCAACTACTTGGAATTTTACATTTGTGTGTGTGTGTGTGTGTGTGTATATATCCTAGGTACCAACCCACCCTAGTGGACTAGGCTCATCCATTGAGGGCAGACAATGCAGCCCAATTAGGGAAAGGAACAGGATATACAGAAAGACAACAGAGTCAAGGACAGTCCCTGCTCCAGTTGTTGGGGGATCCGCATGAAGACCAAGCTGCACCTCTGCTACATATGTGTAGGGGTGGGGGCTACATCCAGCACATGAATGCTCTGGTTGGTTGTTCAGGCTCTGGAAGCCCCCAAGGTTCCAGCCTAGTTGACTCTGTTGGTCTTCCTGTCGAATCCCTGTACTCTCCTGGTCTCTCAGGCCTTCCCCCAACTCTTCCATAATACTCCTGAGCTCTGTCTGATGTTTGGATGTAGGTCTCTGTGTCTGTCTAGTCCATTGCTGGGTGGAGCCTCTCAGAGGACAGCCATTCTAGACTCCTGTCTGCAATCATAACGAAGTATCATTAATAGTGTCATGGATTGGTTCTTGCTCATGGGATGGGTCTCAAGTTGGGCCAATTATTGGTTGGTCATTCCCTCAGTCTCTGCTCAATCTTTGTCCCTGCACCTCTCATAGGCAGGATAAATTTTGGGTCGAAGGTTTTGTATGGGTGGCTTAGTGTCCTCCACTGGGAGTCCTACCTGAGTACAGGAAGTGGCCACTTCAGGCTCCATATCCCCCACTGCTAGGAATCTCAGCTAGAGTCACACTCATTGACTCCCTACAGTCTCTCCCTTCTCAGACCTCTCAGGCACAGCATGCCCTAGAGATGCCCACCCCCATAATTTGAATATTTTAGAAGTAATACCATAACATACAGAAATACTTCAAAAGAGCCTGCAGAAAGAAAACAATTGATTTTCATGAATGATCTCTGAGTGAGTCTTAGTGCTTTTTGAATTCATGCAAAGCAAGTGAATGAGAAGATCTGCAGCCCTGAGGTCAGAGCAGCACCATGGTTCTCACTTCACAACAGCGGCCAGTGTGATAGTCCTGAACCTTCTTCCCAGTCCTAAAATATCTAGTTGTAGTCACACAGTTGCTGCTGTCATGCATCCGCAATGGCCAGGGAATGGTCTTCTATTATAAATGCTATTTATGCTGTTTACTGAGAGAGAGAGAGAGAGAGAGAGAGAGAGAGAGAGAGATATTAGCAAAACCCTTCTTTTTCCATTCGCAAGGCTACCACCACCATCCTGCCTCTCCTGATATCTCTCACAACAAGTGAGATTCCTAAACCAAAGCACTGTGCAAATGTCTCCTTCAGAGACTTGTTCTGTTGATCCAGGAAGGTGTTTTCAAGCTCCTTGAAAGCAAGAAGTAGACTTTCATGTCATTTCCTTTACTATCTCAGACATACATGTGACATGTTTAACAGGTCAGTTATTTCTCTTCATATTAACTCTTCTTTTCCTTTTTTTGAAAATAGCTTCTTTTCTCAGATAATGTATCCCTTCCTCTACTCCTCCCAGTTGCTCCCTACTTTCTCTCCAATCAGGATCCACTCCTCTATCTGTCTCTCATTAGAAAATAACAGCCTTGTAAGAGATAATAAAATATAACCAATTAAAGTCAAATAAGGTAACATTATAGCATTAACTGTCACATTATAACATGACCAGACAAACCAACAGAAGGAAAAAAGCCCAAGACAAGGCACAAGAATCAGAGACTCACTTGTTTGCACACTCAGGAAGTCCATAAATTACTAAACTGGAAGCCATAATATACACAGAGGACCTGGGGCAGACCCAGCCATGTCCTGTTTGTGCTGGTTTAGTCTCCTGCATATGAGGTCTGCATGTGTTGACTTAGAGGGCATTGTTTTCTTGATGTTAGCTCTTAAAACAGCATAGATGTTTTTGAGAGAAACATATCTTATACTGAAACAAAGGCTTTTCAGGAATTGCTAAAGTGTGTGTGTTTGTGTGTGTGTGTGTGTGTGTGTGTGTGTGTGTGTTTGTGAGAACAATTAAAATGGATCCATTGAATTTAGAGAGAGGTTGAGAGGGAGGAAAGAGGAGGAGGAAAATGATATGTTTTAGCTTAAAAATGTAAATATAGTCTACATATGAATGTACTTTTTGTCATAATACACCACAGCAACCATGAGTAGTGTTTACCTGTTTTATTTTAAAACATCAGACTTGCTTTCAGAACAGCTAAAGACAGGGCCGTTTCTGTCAGCACCCTTACCAGTGTTCTTCAAGCTGACTGCAGATGATAGTTTCTGTGCTACTTGAGAGCTCGAGGCAATACTATCCCCATTTCCCTCTGCTACTTTTGGTGATGTGGTTTTTAAATTATGTCATATGACCTGTACTTCTCTGTCAAGTTATCACTCTCAAGAATCTTTTGTGATGCACACATCCTGTCAGTTGGCCCCTCATAGTGCTTTGCTCATATGGTGACATACATGTTAGGATCAGTACTGGATCACCACTGAGATTCTTTATGACATCACACTTGTGAACAAAATGGACCATTCTCAGTCTCCTCCCCAGTCCCACAGTATGCATTCCTGTAGGGCCCTCCAGGAGCTCTGGTTGGCTAGTCTACATGGTGCCTACCATGTGTGTTTCTAGCAGCTTCCGCATACATCACGCAGGGAAAGAGAATCCTGGTTCCACCATGGGATACAGCAGAGCCCTTGCAGTACAGCATTGTTTCCCAAATCAAGCCTCCAAAGAGAGAGTCTGCTGTTGACTAGCGAGTAGATTCACAAGGTCTACAGTAGTGACCGAATAGGGTACCCACAGCAGGTACTAGAGCAGGGGCTTTCAGAAGGGCGCCTTAATGATTGAACCCCCATCCTGATCTTTGCAGTTTGACCTGCTTGTGACCCTAATAACAAAATGTCAAAGACTGGATTAAATACACAAGTTTGTTTGTTGGTTGGTTGGTTTTCTCACAGTCCTATAAACTAGGAAGTCAAGGTGCCAGCAGATCCTGTAGGTGGTGAGAACACTCTTGTTGGCAGCTAATCTCATCTCTCTCCATCTCCATGTGCTAGGGAAAGTGGCAGCATCATATACTACTTCTCATGATGGCACACAATGCAGTGAGGGCCACCGTCAGGAATTTGCTATGTAAGCAATCTCAGATTCCAGATCCTCAAAAAGCATTTACCTGCCTTTTGTTTGTTTTTATTTTTTTTGTTGTTTATGTTTTTATTTTTTTGATATTTACTTTATTTACATTTCAAATGTTTTCCCATTTCCAGGTCTCCCCTTTGGAAACCTCCTATCCCATCCCCCCTCCCCTGCCAATATGAGGGTATTCCCACACACACCCACCCACTCCCGTCTTCCCTCCCTAGCATTTTCCTCTACTGGGGGATCTAACACCCTCGGGCCCAAGGGCCTCTCCTCCCACTGATGGCCAACAAGGCCCTCCTCTGCCACATTTGTGGCCAGCACCATGGGCCCCTCCATGTGTATTCTTTGGTTGGTGGTTCAGTCTCCAGGAGTATCCAGTTGACACTGTTACTCTCTCCATGGGGCTGCAAACCCCCTCAGCTCCTTCAGTCCCTTCTCCGACTCCTCCATCCAGGACCCCACGCTCAGTCCAATGGTTGACTGCAAGCATCCACCTCTGTATTTGTCAGATTCTACCTGAGCCTCTCGAGAGACAGCTTATCATGTTTCCATTTTACTTTTTCTGGGTTATCATACCAAACTCCTGACCTTCCCTCAAATTACCCACATAGACTTCCTAATTAAACAAACATAACCGTATCAGTACCCTAGCACTTAGTAGGACTATTTCAAGAAATACATTATACATGCATGCAGCTTTAATAAACTCTATAGTATACTAGTCCTATGAAAGAAGAATGGAGGCTTATGATGGCTAAAACAGCTAAATAAATATTAATGAGGACACCTATGAAGCTTTCTTGAAAGAATGGAGAAAGATCTTTGAGATCTGGCAAGCTGGCTCAGTGAGTAAACAAGGTACTTGTCACAGCCCTGACAACTGAGTTTGACCTCAGGACCCGTAAGATCTTTAATATGAATTGTTTGTGGAAATGATTTTGAGCAGGCTGTTGTTTCTCAAAAAATTTTTATGGAAAGTATTTTTCTGGTTTGGCATAGACTTAGGGAAAATCAAGAAACAATGTAACAAGTCATTGAAGGAAGAAAAAGAGTGTGTTGTGGGAAAGCACAAGGCACTGCATGGAGGGAAGTAAGGTCAGCTTCCGGGGACTCGGACAACGGAGAGGCGGTGTCCTCACCTGTCTGTCATTCCCCTGCAGTTCCTGCCATCGTTCACACAGAGACCTCAAGACTTCCATGGAGACAGCAAATCCTTAGTAGAGTGCATACTTACCGCAATGTTCCTACCATCCAGGACTATCTTACAAAGTAGATAGACTTGTTTACTCCAATAGGCAGGAACAACACAGATGGAGTCTTTGTTTTTATGGAGTTTTCAGTCTAGTAGAAGACTCAGATAGCAAATAAATATATGTATAAATACATGACTGGAAGATTTTTCAGATTTATTTATGTATTTATTTACTTAATGTATGTGAGTACACTGTAGCTGTCTTCAGACACACCAGAAGAGGGCATTGGATACCATTACAGATGGTTGTGAGCCACCATGTGATTGCTGGGAATTGAACTCAAGATCTCTGGAAGAGCAGTCAGTGCTCTTAACCACCGAGCCATCTCTCCAGCCCCAATTGTAAGGTATTTTTAAGTTCTTGGAGGAAAAACAAATTTACAGTGTTATGAATGAGAAGTCCTGTGGGAAGGATGCTGCAGTTATCGCTCATGTACTACGGGAAGTGAAAGTCCTCCCATTTGCTAGGAATGGAACCTGCTGAGACTAAAGCACCTTGGTACCAACGGGGAGCACTGCTGAGTAGGATGGACAGAGGCCAGGGGCTAGCCTCAAGTCCTTGAAACATTTTACGATTTGTTAGTTACATCTGCCTAGTAGCATCTAAGTATCTTTTCACTTTAATTGTCCTTTTAAAAGTAAAATGCATCCTGCAGTTTTTACTTAAAAAAATAGCAAGTGGAAAGCATATCTATCCTAAGGAAGAGAGAATTATGGCTGTCCATCAAAATCATGTTCCGTGTTTCTATGGAGCCACCTACTTCTAAAGCTGTGAACTGATTGTGGAAGAGTCATTAAACCATTCCCAAACTAGCTTCGTCCTCATCCTCGTGTGTGCTTTGAAAAGTAGTGTAGTTCGTCTCTTGGAGAGAAAAATCCTGTCATATTTAAGTAAAATACTAGATTAAGCAAAATAAGGTCATATGAATTTAACATTATGATTAAAGCCATCGGTTTTGGAGTCAGACTCGGGATTCAGATTCCACTTTCTAGTTATGGGTGTTCAGTAGAGATGAGTCTGTAAACCAGGCTGATGCAGTCTGTTCAATGGGGCATTGTTTCCCTAACAGGACAGGAAAAATATTAAATCAGATAATCTATGTATCTTACCTAGAAAACTCAACGCAGAACAAGGACTGAAGTGCTCACAACGTTTGGATGGTTCAAGATCAGCGTAGCAAGGGTGAGAGAAAGGAAGTGTGCACGCCTCCAGGGCGCAGAGACCTTGAAACAGGGGTCTAGTGAATAAGGACTGGAAGCTGAGAGGGGGAGGTGTGCACAAGGAGCGATGCTCCGCATTGGTGCCAGCCAGCCTCAGGAGCTCTAAGATTTGGAGAGATGTTACAGTGTCCCACACTGGGGCAAAGGCCCCAAGCCTGTGTCTTCCCTTAGTCAACAAGTGCAACCAGCTAGTTTCCCTAGCGGTTCAGCTAGGGGCAGTCAACAGCCACCACTCCTGACAGCTTCAGGTTAGGGTGCTTAAGACCAGTGTGGGGGAATGTGTTACTGTGAGCAACCAGCTCCAGCCATTGTCTGCCCTATAGTGATGCAACAGAGCCTAGCAGATGTGCTTGCCCCTTTAGCCACACAGCTTTCTCCCAGATCAGAAGATGAAACTCTCAAGGTGACCCATCTCCATGATGTGAGGAGGATGGAGGAAAGAGAGCTTTGTCTGCTTTTTATTTTCTCCTTTCTTTCTGGATGGTGGAAGTTTTGCCCATGCCTCATGCCTCTTAGGACTCCAGGTACTGTGTTCTCATTGTGACATTTCAACCATACAGTATGCACTTACCTGAAGGCGTGTCATCAAAGGATTAGACACAGCACGAAAGAGCTTTAGTAAATAAAGTGAACCCCCCCCCCTCATATATATGAATGCTGAAGAAAACTAAGGCTTACAGAGCATCGCTCTGCATAGATTCAGCTTACCTGACACTCATTATAGCCCTATGAGAAAGATGGAAATATTAGTGTATTTTTTCTTTTCTAGATGTAGGTGCTGGAGTTTAGAGGTTAGACAGCAAGCAAAAGGCACAGTGTGGTTTGTATAGCCAGGGTCACTGCAAAGAACATCCTAACTGCCCCCTCCATTGCCTCCAGTGGCTACTTTTATTTTTATTATCACAGTGATTCTAGAATATGTAAATATTTATCACTATAAACGCCATGAGTAAAATGTACTCAGATAAATCTTTGTCTTTACGGTAGTTTTACTCTTTATGTTTGAAGCGCTATCATGGAATATTCATAGGCAGTGAAAATGGTGCAGGAAATATGAGTGTTTGCTTGCAGAAAGCAGGACAGGAGACAGAAGACACGCGTGGCTAAGTCCTAGAAAATACCCTCGGTCTCGTGTCTGGGCAGGTGATGACAGCAGCCTCGTCCAGGTCTTCTCACCCCAGCAGCTAACAAGTTCTTACCTGGACTCGTGTCTACATTATATAAGCTAGGACACTCAGTACCTGCCATGTTATTCTAATTACCTTAAAGGCTTGTAAGAGGAATCATAGAGGAATTGATTATTTTTCACACAAACATTTTTTACATAATAACAAAACTAAAAGATTAAAATTTATAATGCACTTACATTTTTGTGTAACATGGTTGTTATTTTTTCATTTGCTCATATGTAACTGTCTTGAAATGTGTACCTTAAGGACAAAGAAAGGTCACCATTTCCTCTAACTCCTGTTTCTTTGTCAAAAAGTGGACACCGTTAATGAGGTTTGTTTGGTACAGAACAAATTCGCAGACACAGACAGAGATGCTTTCAATGGAAACAAATTTGTTTGGCTTTACCAGGTTACTTAGCGATTAATAATAGCCTTGAGATGCAGTCAGAGAGGTCATTGTACCAGCTTGCCAACACAATCTAAATGTGCAGCTAGCCCAGGTTGGTGGGTGCAGAAGCACCCCAAATACCAAGCATAAAGGAAAACAGGCCATTTTATGCCCCCTTTTTTCATATTAAGAAGCAATTTTCAAGGGAAGGGTGGTAAAATGGGGGGCCATGCCACTCCAAGTAATTCATTTATTTTGCAATTTAATCTTATGTTAAAAAAAAAAAATTGCTCTGCTCCAGTAGCCTAGCATGGTGATTTTTAAACGTCACAGTGTTTCATAAGTAACCTTGTGTGAAGCATTGGTAGCTTGTAAGGGAGAATTGCAACAAAAAATTTACCAGACACTCAGGGAGCAAGGAGAATCTTTTTTACTTTCTTTTTTTCTTCTATTTAGTCTATCTTCTTCTAGTTTTCCCTGGTATATATGAAGCAAAGACCAAGGTGATTTATTTGAAATTTTACATATAGAAGTAGATACCGAGTTAGATATCTATTTTCAAAATAAAACAGCGGAATTAAAATGCTGGTCTGACACGAGTGATAAATCTGTCCAATGAAAACAAAAGATGTAGTCTTTCTTCCTTATTTGATAATATCATGTCCTATTTGGAAGCTATTTATCACACGGTATAATTTAAAGCTTCTTTTCATTTAAATTTCTTAGGCATTTACATTAATAAGGACTTTTCCATTATTTTAGTGGATTTCTCATGCCTTAGAAAAAAATTTTACTTAATCTAACCCCTTGTTTAGATTACTTGCATAATTGAATAAAATGTCAATTCTTTGGATGCAGGATAATATGTGTAATTTTATTGGTATTAGTTGAGCTGTTAACTGAAGTAAACAGTATCAATTAAGCATGTAAAAATTCTGGACTTTAAAATATAAAGTGATTAATATACAAAGTAAGTAAGTAGACATTTATAAATAAAAATTAAAATGTAAGACTCACATCCTTCTTGGGATATTTAAATATTTCCAAAAGAGCTAATCTTCAACAAGGGACACAGGTGATACAGAAAGCCACTCACTTTACATTGGATTTTGTCATTTCCTCTGCTGCTGTATCAATAGTAACATGTACGCATTTGGTGTTGAAAGCTCCATCACGACAAAGTCACTTAAATGCTGTCTAACAACGGCAAAGATTTCCACAGAATTCACAGGCAAGATAAATTGCACCTTTGATTTTGATGGATGTGGCTGATCATTGCCCCTCAAAAAGCTTGATTATCATCAATGAAAGAATTAGGGAATCAACAGATGCCAACAGAGTAACTGCTAACGATTTTGATGCAGGGAGGCTTTGGAGGAGTTCGCAGAAATGAAAGAGAGAGAGGAGAGAAAGATTCTCCTGGAACGGGAGGAGAAGCAAAAAGATCACCAAGCTCGGAAGATGCATTACCTGCTCAGCACAAAGCAGGTTAGTCTACCTGTGCCTGGCAGCTCCCATGAGCCATTTGGACCCCTAGCCTGACAGAGATAAACTAGCAGACTGAATAGGACATGACTTGTTGAAAAGATACCACAAAGACACTACTTCAATTTCGTGTTTCTGTGTCGGTGCGCAGGCGCCATGATTGGCCTGCGACAGTGCCTCAGAGAGGCAGCCAATGAGCCCCTGGCAGAAAGGTCCAAATCAGCAGAGTGGTCCACCAGTGATAACACAACAGGAAGGCAGAACCTCGCCTTCAAAACTCATTCCAAGTAGCTTTTTATTTGAATTGACTGTGAATTGATAAAGAACTAGCAAGTTATTAAGCCGAGCTGGCTTTCAGGCTTTTTCTTTCAATTGAATGAAAGTTGAGATTAAAAAAATTCTTCCTCCTTTTCTAAATTTTGATAGATGTTGTCAAGTAAAGCTTTTCAACAAATTGCTTTATATGGAGAGATAAATGTGAAATTTAAAATATTTAAAAATGTATTCATATACTTAAGATTTTGTTACGGTTGCTGAGAAAGAGTGCATTGCACATGGAATATTGTGCCCAGAGAAATGTGGTTTTAAGTGCACGAATTGGCTGCTGAGATGGCTTAGTAGGTAAAGGTACTTGCTACCAAGCCTGATGACCTGGGTTCAAGCCCCAAGCCCCTGATAGTGGAAGGAGGGAGCTGGCTCCTTTCTTTTATTTCTTTTAGCTATTAATGAGGAGTAGAGCTCCTTACGCTGTGGCTTCCATGTTGCCACCCTCTTCGTTGTCCCTTTCCCCGGTGCTGTCGATGTTAGGACATTGCAGGTGAGACTGTGTTGTCGGATCTCCTCCCTTGGAGAAGACTATTATAAAAATGTCAGAGATTCTATTGGTCTGGCAATTTGGATTATGAAATGATGGTGATCTTACTATGTAACTGTAGGTAACTAGGAGATAAAAGGGTAACCTTTGAACCTATGGAGGACTGTTCCCCAAAGGCAAACATCCTGGTGATAAAATAGAAGAGCGATAGCTCCTTATTGTCCAGTCTGTTCATTGGTCCATGAGCTCAGATGCTGCCAGATGATGCTGGCAAATGCATGCCTTCTCACACTGCCAGTAGATCTGGTCTGCTTTGTTTGGGTCAGTGTTTGTCTCATAATGTACTAGAGGCAGAGCTTGAAGACTACAGAGCTTTACTGCACTGAACATGGCTCCTCCTTAGCCCGTTACTCTGACTAGCATGTCTCTGAATGCCTACCCTCCATGGGTACTGTGCTGGGAATTTAATGCGTGTAAGGTTGTGCTAACAGATCCTTAGCCACAGGAACGCTCAGCCTCACTTAAGTCCTCTGTCACACAACTTTTTTAATAGGAGAAAATTGCTATCTATAAGCAGTCTCACTAAGACTGACAGCCATTTTCAGTTTTGATTTTGCTGATACAAGGAATTTTAAGTACTTTCCCTATATAAGAAACAGAAATACAAAAATACAAACTTCTATATGAGTGTTGTTACTCATTGCCTTAATGACTTGGCTCTTGGGTGTAAATTGAAGTTTGGATTTAAAAATATTCTTAGTTAGTTGTCCAGGCTAACTCTCCTGGACTGTTTGTGCCCTAGGACAGGACGTCTCACTTCCAAAGACTTGGCTCCTAATTGTCAGTAGCAAGTGTCAGTTCTTTTTTATGAGAAGTTTATTCATACACAAACAATTTTGTTGAGCTGTATAAAAAGCATGTCTGTAGCATTTTTAGAAGAGAACATAGTTTATTGGAAATTTCAACAATTTACTAATGGCATTATTAATATGCATTTTAAATAGTAATGTTGACATTATATTCCTATAGTTTTAATGTAGCCTAATACTGTTAGTAGATATAAAACATTAATCAGGCAAATGATGCTTTAAAAACACTATAGAATTTTGCAGAGCAAAATTGTGTTTGTTAATTTTGATATAGATAATACTATTTAATGAATTAATAACCCCAGACTGGCTACGCTGGTGTATTGATATTTACAGGCATAATTTAAGCTTACTTTTAAGCCTATTTTAGTATGAATCTGATGTATATTTTTAAATAGTTTTGGGAGCTATTCATAGTTTTATTGTTATCTCATCTTTATTCAAGCAAATATGTTTGTGCTAATAGGAGCTACATGAGTAAGTAACTAATATTGCGGTGGGTGAATTAACAGACCCCTCAGGGCTTTATTAATTAAAGAGTTCAAGTCATAGTCAAGCGCCTCTTTTATATGTTTATTTCAATCTGAAAGCTGAACGTGGCAACTTATTTGCATCAATAATCAATCACCATTTACTAGTAGTAATAAGGTTAATTTGTTGCTGCAGACATAACAGGATTAGTCAATTATATTTCCTAGAAAATACTATTTGTTATGCACCCGCCACCTGTAAAGCAGGATTCTGTTTAACATCCTTACTAAATGAACACATCAAAAAAATCTTGGTCCCTGTAAAAAATTTTTGAAAGGAAAGCTAATTTTAGTTGATTTGAATAAAGTAAAATGCAAGCAATGCCTCCATTTGTAAATTTATCTTTCTGAGAAGATTGATTATTTAATAAAGTTATTTATTTTGATTCAGTAACCAGTCAAACCAAATATAACACATACAGGGCATATTTCCTTTGAAGAAAATCTCATTTACAGATTTGTTTTATTCTAAAGAAACTGACTTTCATTCCTTTGCCCTTGTTCTCAGTAATAAATTATGCTGTCTGCTCCACCTACTGGTGGATGCACGCAAAGGCCTGTTACTGAATTCACTAAAGGAAAACCTTGCCTCCTGAGGCTCAGCAAAGTCAGGGATGCATGTAAACCTCAGGATGTAAGTGGCTGGCTCTAACTAGTGCTGTTGAGGTGAGCATCAGCACCCTGCGCAGAGCTATCCGTAGTAATCAGCTGAGAGTGACTTAGCTCATCTTCACGTTCATACGGTCGCAGGAAGGGACATATGAACACAGTGTGGAGCAATCAGTACAGCTGCATACTTTGTGGCATTTGATAGTTAACACACACTCAGACAGAAATTAAAAGTAGTATTGATTTGCATAACGTTTTCCTTATCCTAGTAATTTTCCTATGAGTACAAAGCCAATTCTTACCAGTTTTGTGATTTTTAAAAATGCTCTTTACTGTGATCATTATCGACAAACTATAATTTGATATACTTGAATATTTAAAAAAATAAAATGTGTACGGTCATCTTTTTCTCAAAACCAATACAAATTGAATTTATAAAAGGAAGGAATATATTTTACTTAAAACTTAAACTTGACCTAGTTATAATAAACTTGTAGTCTGTTAAATGGGAAACATGTTTAGAAGACAAAGGTTATGAGATTAAAATTCTTAATTAGAAATACTTAATTTTTCCTATTATCTTCCATTCTGTCCTCCTAAGACAGCAATCAGAGAGCTTGTCTGCTTGTGTACATTAAGGACTTAATATGTGACGTGTGGCTTCCACTTCTGTCTTAAGATGGAGCCATGGAAAAATGGCAGTCCCTCTGTGTACATGTGCCGTTGTATGCGTGTGTAATGGTGTGGCTGCATCTGGGTCAGGTGTCTCGTGAGTTTGGAAATACTGTGATGGACAAGCTTTGCTGTGGACAAGGTCTTAGGATAGAACACCCAGCTGTCACAGGGAAGCTCAGGAGCTGGCGTTGGTGCACGGCCATCAGCACATTTTATGCCTATTGATCTTAGAGGCCACTTCGTTCCCTCAGGGACAGTCTGGCTTCTTGTGGTTATTTGGCTGTACCTTTTCTCGGCTGC